>CM077643.1:187732604-188235104 GCA_039707465.1 Rhabdophis nuchalis | reverse complement strand
GTTCCTCCAGGCCTTCCTGTCTTCCACAAAAAGTATGATAAATAATCATATTAACTGTATTTAGAGGTTTAATATAATTGTAATTAAACCAATTTTGAATTCATTCTGATTTTTGTCCTGGTTTCAGCTTTTTCTTTGTCCTGGTTTACCTGGTTTTTGAAGTACAACCCACAGCACATCAGCCAAAGGCTGAATGGGGGATGGGGAGGGGGTGTTCTACAGCAGGGGTCCCTAACCCCCGGGCCGCGGACCGGTGCCGGTCCGTGGCTGGGTGGGAGCCGGGCCGCAGGGCCGTAGAGGAGGAGGAGGGAGGAGGGAGCAGCCCCCTGGGCAAAGCGCGCGGGAGAATGCAGGCGGGGCTGTTCGCGCGCTTGAAGTGCACCTCTTCTTCCACCCTTGTCGACGGTGGGACTCCTGGGGGGGCAGGGAGAAAGGGACTCCGCAGCAGTCCTCCCTACCGGCCGCGGATTCCCTTCCTCCCTGCTCCCACAGAGCTTCCCCAACCGGCATGCCAGCTACTCGTCTTCTTCCAGAGGCTGCGGAGGTTCCTCCCCCCCTCCCCACGGAGCCTTCTCAGCTCCTGGAAGGAGCCTGACCGAGTGCACGAGTGACCAAGCACAGCGGTGGCCGCCCGGGTGGGGAAGGCTAAGGCAAGTGAACGAGTCGAGCCGGGCTGAGGAGACTCTGCGGTGGGGGGGTGGAACGGGACGGGACGACGACAGACCAACAGAGAGAGGCATAGACACAGAGAGAGACGGGGAGGGAGGGAATCAGAGAGAGTGACACACACACACACACACACACACAGAGCGGGAGGGAGAGAAAGATAGACAGAGACACAGAATGAGTGATTAAGTGCCTGAATGCGAGACAGACAGACACACACACACACACACACACACACACACACAGAGTGACAGAGATGGGCGGACGAAGGAGAGAGAGACAGAAAGAAAAAGAGAGAAAGGGAAAGAAAGAAAAAGAAAGTGGGAGAGAAAGAAAGACAGACAGAGAAAAAGAGAAAGAAAGAGACAAGGGAAAGAAAGAGAGAAAAAAAGAAAGAGAGAAAGAGAGGGAAAGAAAGAAAGAGACAGAAAGAGAGAGAAAGAGAAAGAAAGAGAGAAAGAGAAAGAAATAGAGAGAGAAAGAGAAAGAAAGAGGGAAGGAAAGAAAGAGACAGAGAAAGAGAGAGAAAGAGAGAAAGAAAGACAGAAGGAAAGAAAGAAAAAGAAAGAGAGAGAGAGAACTTATGACCACAATTGAGCCCAAAAGTTTGGTTGCTAACCAAGACCGTTGTTAAGTGAGTTTCACATTTTCCAAATTGGCCACGCCCACCCAGTCACATGACTGCTGAGCCACTCAGCCGGTCCGCAAAACTTTATTGAAAATGAAACCGGTCCCTGGTGCAAAAAAGGTTGGGGACCCCTGTTCTACAGCATGCTTTTTCTGTTGCACACTAAGGAGGCTTTCAATTGCAGATGGACCCAAGAGCAGTGTTTCTCAACCTGGACAACTTGAAGCTGTTTGGACTTAATCTCCCAGAATTCTGGGATTGAAGTCCACACATCTTAAAGCAGTGATGGCGAACCTATGGCACGGGTGCCACAGGTGGCATGCGGAACCATTTCTTAGGGCACACGAGGCGTTGCCCTGTCAGCTCCAGTGCGCTTGCGTGCGCTGGCCAGCTGATTTTGGCCTCCTTTTGAGGCCGTTTTGTGCCCTCTGGAGGCTTCGGGGAAGCTCCTGAAGCCTCTGGAGGTGGGGGGGAGACTGTTTTCACCCTCCCCACACTCCTAGAAAGCCTCTGGAGCCTGCGGAGGGTGAAAAAAGAGTGCCAAAAGCAGGGAGTCACGCACATAGCATTATGGGTGTGGCATGCCCACGCATGACCCCCCTGTGCTCCCCCCGCTTTTGGCACATGAGCCAAAAAAGGTTAGCCATCACTGTCTTAAAGCTTCCAAGATTGCGAAATACTGCCCCCCCAAAAACAAATGAAGGGACGAAGAGGAGGACTATGTGACTATTTCAGTTATGCAGGGCCATCCATGGAGGGAGGTGAAGAAGGTGTCAAAATCTGCAAGAAGATAGGTACAGTGTCATGGTTGAAACCTTGTGTGGAGGAATGATAGTTTTCTAGGTGTTACTACACTATAACCCCCAGGCCCCTTGCCCCATTTATGGCGATGTTGGCTGAGTGCTATAAATCATAGATAATCCTTTATCCACTCCATTGCATTGTGTAAGTATTTGAATCACAACATCTGACTGTTTCAAGTGATCCTAAGAAATGGAATGACATGGCTAAATAGCCTATTCTACAGAAACACAGTTTTGATGGTAGGGCTGAAAGAAAATAACACTGTAATGTATTTGAAAGTCCATCCAGTACATACATGATTTAAAAACTAAAAAACATAGGAAGGGAAAGTAGGGCTCTTGAAGTTTCCCTCAACACTTTCTGGTGGGATAATAATAATAATAATAATAATAATAATAATAATAATAATAATAATAATAATAATAATAATAATAATAATAATAATAATAATAATAATCTTTATTGTCATTGTAATAATATTGTAATAAAATTACAATGAAATTGGTTTATTTAAGTGATTGACAAATCAGATGGCCGCTTCCCTCTCTATTAAGGTGAGGAAGTGTGCCATATGTCACCTTCAGTTATGGTGCATATGTCTAAATCCACATTCCTACATTGAAAATGACATATGTGTATTTCATGCATATTTTATGATTTTTCATTTTGTTGTTTGCATGTACACTGAGAGCTTGTGCACCAGAAACAAATCCCTTGTGTGTCCAATCACACTTGGCCAATAAGAAATATTCTATTCTATTCTGTTCTGTTCTGTTCTGTTCTGTTCTGTTCCGTTCCATTCTATTATTCTGCTCTGCTCTGCTTTGCTTTGCTCTGCACTATTCTATTCTGTTCTGTTCTGTTCTGTTCCATTCTATTATTCTGCTCTGCTCTGCTTTGCTCTGCACTATTCTATTCAGTTCTGTTCTGTTCTGTTCTGTTCCGTTCCGTTCCATTCTATAATTCTGCTCTGCTCTGCTCTGCTCTGCTCTGCTCTGCTCTGCTCTGCTCTGCTCTGCTTTGCTCTGCTCTGTTCTGTTCTGTTCTGTTCTGTTCTGTTCTGTTCTGAGCAAGAGACCATCTACTGGAGAAAAATGGGCCACATCCAGAAGTGCTCTGATCCTGTCTTTATATACCTGACTGCAATAGTATGAAATGAAAATACACACCTCCTTGCTTGCAGAAGGATGATGGCAAAGGCAACTTGTATTGGTTTTGACTAGTTATGCATTCTGTTTTCTAAAAAAGAAGACAGGAGGGATGGAAGAGGAAGAATGCCTGGAAGATAACTAACATCCAGATAACTGGATGGGGAGAAACAGGCTTCGACTCAACACGTCCAAGATCGAGTGGCTGTGGTTTCCGGCGTCACGATATAGCCAGTTCGTTCCATCTCTGGCTATCGGGGGCGAGTCACTGGCTCCCGCGGAGAGGGCCTGCAATCTGGGTGTCCTCCTGGACTCTCGGCTGTCTTTGGATGACCATATGACAGCCGCTGCCAGGGGGGCTTTTTATCAGGTTTACCTGATACGCCAGTTGCGCCCCTTTCTAGATCGTGATGCCCTACGCACAGTCACTCAAGCCCTCGTTATCTCCCGCCTGGACTATTGTAACGCTCTCTACATGGGGCTCCCCTCGAGGTGCACCCGGAGGCTCCAGCTAGTTCAGAATGCGGCCGCGCGGGGGATCTTGGGGGCCTCAAGATGCTCCCATGTAACACCTCTCCTGCACGAGCTACACTGGCTGCCTGTGGCTTTCCGGGTGCGCTTCAAGGTGCTAGTAACCACCTTTAAAGCGCTCCATGGCATGGGACCTGGTTATTTGCAGGACTGCCTCCTACCACATACCTCCCTTCGACCTGTTCGCTCCCACAGAGAGGGTCTCCTCAGGGTACCATCGGCCAGGCAATGCCGGCTGGCGACTCCCAGAGGGAGAGCCTTCTCTGTGGCAGCCCCCGCCCTCTGGAACGACCTACCCCTCGTCCTACGTACAACCACGGACCTACGCCTCTTCCGCCGGGCATTAAAAACACATCTATTTCATGCAGCCGGCCTGGCGTAGTTTTTAAATTTGGCTTTTAAATAGGGGGTTTTATGGTGATTTTAGTACAGGTGTTTAGTTTAATTTATTTTTAAGATGTTTTATAGTATTTGTTGTTTGTTGTTGTTTTTATCGGTGCCTGTTCACCACCCTGAGTCCCGCAAGGGAGATAGGGCGGTATATAAATACGAATAAAACTAAAAACTAAACTAAACTAAAAAGACCTATTGTCCCTTTCCAGAGAATTAGCAACTGTAGTATCTTTTGTATGTTGTACTTGTCTCCCATCTCATTATGACTGTTCACAACAGGATACATTTTTCTCTCTTGCTGCCCTTTGCCTTCCTTTCTATATGTTCACCTTTCTCTTCATCTAAAGAAATTCTGTCTAAATTCCTTGAGGGCCTGACCCTTTCTTGGCTTTAGTTTATGTGCCTTTGCTTCTTCTATTTGACACTCTCAAATAGCCTTGTAAGATCTCACCTTCATTCAGTTCAGGATTTTGTATTCCTCAAGTGAGATTCTATCCAACCATTCCACTATCATCCTACCCAAAAAGATAATTGGTATAATTTTTGTTTAAAATCCTCACAAGCCCTACCTAAATCGTTTTAGTCACATTATACAAACAATATTTGTCTTTAAAATCCCACTGATCACAAACGAAGCACAAGGTAGTAAAAGATCTGAGGAAAAACAATAATGTAAATCTATCAGCTCTTAGAATAAAATGATAAGCCATAACCATTTCCCCCCTTTAACGTTGGTCAAGTTCTCCCACCTGAGGCAGTCTAACATATTTAATATTTACCCGAATGTATTTATTACATCCACATAATTATGTATTGCAAAATTTCTGTTCCTCCTCCACCCCCAGGAACCTAGACTGGCACACATAAGGAAATTATTTTTCTGGTCTTCAGATCGAGGGCTTTTAGTTCTGCTTTAGTCTAGTCCACTATTCTTGCTGTGTATCTAATGACTGAAACTGCTCAAGTGTTAATTGCCTAGATAATATTTTCTTCACTGAATCTGGAATTTAAATTGGTCTTGCCTCTCATGACAAATTCACTTCTAACTTTCTTCCTTTTTGACTTCAGTGTGCTTGATATTATCGGCTTGAAGGATGCCCAGGTATTTGTAGAGATTGTTTTCATCTAGACACTTGATGACACTTGATGGCCACAGGCCATCTTGATTACTTCAGTTTTTGTCATCTTTCCCCTGTTGATACTGGATGCTTTTCTGTTTGAATTCTAAAGTTCCAGAGCACTTTAGCTTCTACATTGTCTATTATTTCGTCTATTTTGTGGCCCCAACAGTCCTTGCTTGCAAGAAAATGGTCTTTCTTGCAGATGGTTATAGTTTATCGCATAGTCATCTGTGGATTTGACATTTTCATTCACCCAGTGAGTCCTTCTCAAGCACCTTGAATAGGCAGATGTTGTTGTTTGATGGTGCTAAAGGAATTATTATTCTACTATTTTTGGATTATTCCAATACTTTGGACAACGTTGTGTTATTTATTGTAATTTTTGCAGAATCATTTGAATCCTTATAATTCACAACCCTGCATACCTTTATATCCAACCAGTGGCTTGCATTTTCTTATTCTTGATGCTGTTTTTATTTAGAACACATGACTATGGGATTTTCGTTAAAAGTATTTACCTTTCATTGCTAGTCAGCAGGGGGTTATCTTGTTTATTTTGGCTGTTTCTTTTTTTTTAATGTGCAACATTTTTGTTGAGTTATAAGATAAAATAAGATACAAAATGCAAAAGTAAATAGGAGAATGGTGGGGAGGAAGAGGGAAAGAGAAGTGAGGAGGGGTAGGGAAAAAAGAAAAAGTAACATTGACTTCCGACTCTCTCTCTTGCATTAACATCAAATAACATTTTTTTTCATAATAATAATGATATAAAAATAATAGTAATAGATAGTAATAGTAATAATAAACATAATAATATAAACAAGCCATTTCTATGAAGATCTTTCAATCTAATTGGTAAAACCCAAAATCAAAGTTTCTTTCTTCTCCACTTCAAGCACAAAGTTGAGAAATGGACTCCATGTGAAAACAAAAGTACTTATATTCTTTTCTTTAATCAAAATAGTCATTTTTGCCATTTCAGCCAAATGTTTTGTTGTTTACACCAGGGGTCTCCAACCTTTGCAACTTTAAGTCTGAAGGACTTCAGCTCCCAGACTTCTCCAGCCAGCTTTGCTGGAGCTTTGCTGGCTGGAGAATTCTGGGAGCTGAAGTCCTTCAGACTTAAAGTTGCAAAGGTTGGAGACCCCTGGTTTAGACTCTATATAATGGCACGCCACTTTTCTAACTGTGAAACTTCCAGTGCCTGAGTTTGTAAATCAATATATAAACACCATATTATCTCTACATTTTAAAGAGTTTTTCTATATATCAGCTCCATCTTTCACTGGCCTACATTCATCATGATCGTCCAGGCATGTCAGTAGACATACTGCACAACATTCATCCCTCTTTCATCTAAACCTATCACCATTGATTATCTTAGCATAATTTTAAAAATATGAGAAGTTTACAATCACGCTTGATGATCTGCAAACCATTTTTTCTAATCAAATGTGTGGTAACTAGTCATGGTTGATTGGTGAGAAGAAAATGGTACCTTGGATCTACGCAAAAGGCGATTCTCATCCATCAATTCAGATGCCCTGCCTTTATGGATTGAAAATGAGTTAGATGGATTTCTGCAGCTAAGTTCTAATAAACTGTACCTGGAATTAAACCTGAGATTAGAAAGTTTAAAAAGTTTTGCATTTTGCCAAGAGAATTTTATTCTGTTCCCACCCACGTTAGCTTTGCATGGATTTGTCCACTGCTATATTTAAGGTAAAGGTAAAGGTTCCCTTTGCACATATGTGCTAGCCGTTCCCATCTCCATTTCAAAGCCGAACAGCCAGCGCTGTCCGAAGATGTTTCCATGGTCATATGGCTGGCATGACAAGTCTCTGAAAGTGCACAGAACACTGTTACCTTCCCACCAAAAGTTCCTATTTTTCTACTTGCATTTTTACATGCTTTCAAACTGCTAGGTTGGCAGAAGCTGGGACAAGTAACAGGAGGTTCACTCCGTTATGTGGCGCTAGGGATTCAAACTGCCGAACTGCCCGACCTTTCTGATGGACAAGCTCAGCGTCTTAGCCACTGAGCCACTATACATATGCACTATATGCATTGAGTCTATATTTGGGGATTACAATTAATGGGTAGCAAACTGAAAATGGGCACACACAAATCAACCAGCACCACATTTATCTCCAATCTTTAAAAAGCTATATATATGCAAAAATGTATCTAAATCTCCCTCTTCCTCTCCCCTCTCCCTCCTTCTCCCATTTTTAATATTGTTTCCTCTTACTTATACATTGATAAACATGCTTTCTCACAATATCAGCATCTAGACACAATTTTGTGATTTCTGAATCAAGAACTGTGAAGTTTACTTGCAAATTCTATCTATATAGAATTCTAGAAAACAGAAATCAATATCAGAGTTTGCAAATATCAAACCTAGTAAACTCTAGTAAACCCATTAATAAAGTATTTATTTGACACTAGCCGTTCCCAACCACGCGTTGCTGTGGCCCAGTCTGGAGGGACACAACCCGATGGTGGAGTTCCCCCCCTCTCTATCCCTCTACCTACCTACCTACCTACCTACCTACCTACCTACCTACCTACCTACCTACCTACCGTATGTCTCCCTCTCTCTCTCTCCACCTACCTACCTACCTACCTACCTACCTACCTACCTACCTACCTACCTACCTACCTATTGCATTTCTCCCTCCCTCTCTCTAACCCTGTAGCTGCCTACCTACCTACTGTACCTACTGCATTTCTCCCTCCCTCTCTCTATCCCTATAGCTGCCTACCTACCTACTGGATTTCTCCTTAATACATTTTGTATTATGTCATCCTGTGGCTCACTGTTCTCTCTGTATCTATCTACCTACATTTTTTACATTTCTGTTACGTGTACCTGGCACAGGTGTGTCATCTACACAATCTATATATATCATTGGTGCCATATTTGAAAGGAACATTGTATGAAAATTTGGAAGCGATCGGTGCAGTACTTTCGGAGATTAGAGGTTTTGAACAAACACTTGTTACATTTTTATTTATATTGAGATGTTCTATTTCCCTATACAAATAAATCATGATTCATGAATTTACTAAGTATAAATTTTGGAGAAAGTGGAGGACCATTATTCAGCCATTGTCCCATGGCAACACAAATGATAAGGGTCTCAAATTGTAACTATTAGTTTGTTGAAAGGGATATTCAAATCTGCCTATGTTTTTGGAAGCACCTTTGGTATTTCTTGGGAAACGAGGCATTCAAGTTGGTGTACAAACCATTATATAGTACAGTCATAATCTATATTTCATGAGCATCACATTATCAACAGCAAAAAGAATCCTTGAGAGTAATGGATTCCAGAGCAACCAAAAACGGTAAAGGTTTTTGATTATAGTTAGTACGTACAAACAAGGTAAAAGGCCTACCATAACAAGAAATGGAACATGTCAATGTTATTTTTCTACCATTTGACTTTAAAGGAAGATTTTCAGGCTTGCAGATGGCAGTATTGCTGATTGTTCTACATATTCTTCTGATATGAACCGAAGTTGCAAGGGGTATTGGAGACTTGGTTTCAAAGTAGTCAGAATAATTGCTAGGCAGTTTTCAGTAAATTTGTTTCTTTTAGTTTCAACCTAATTTACACAGATTAAAAAATAAGATAAAAAACTTTTCTGTTTTGGAAATCACTGTAAAAGAAATGAAAATAGGGTGCATCCAATGTTGCTTCTGTGGCTTTCCAAAACACTTTCTCTTGCTCTTCTTCATAAATTCCATGAATTCCATAATGTGAAATCAGCTGTGACGCATGATTTATATGAGCAAGAAAGCAGCATTTCCTGCTTTTTAGCTAAATCTAAATCCCATGGCACAGCTGATT
Organism: Rhabdophis nuchalis; assembly: GCA_039707465.1. NCBI lineage: Eukaryota > Metazoa > Chordata > Lepidosauria > Squamata > Natricidae > Rhabdophis > Rhabdophis nuchalis. Next base: position 188,225,953 of record CM077643.1, on the reverse strand, counting down.
TTTCTCCCACTGTTTGCTTACCTCTGCAGGTATGCTCTGCGCATGCATGGAAGGTCCTCAGTGCATGCGTGCATGCATGCTCACATTGCTACTGAACCGGTAGCAAAGGTAAGTAGATTTCACCCCTGTTCAATAGTCATCGACCCAACAGAGGAGGAAAAGAATATATACCAAGAGAAATGTGGAGGAAAAATTCAGGGGGAATTCCAGGATAGGCTTGAATTATGCAATTGTCCTCTCCTGAAAGTCAATGCAGAGGGAGGTCCCAAATGTTATAATTTCTTATTTTTGATCTCATAATGTATTGTTGCTTGTTGTTTTTTTAAACCAAAAGGGACAAAATATTAAGAAAGGAAAGATTTTGGAGCTACAGGATGTCTTTTGATTTGTAGTATCAGAACATCATGGTAGTACAGGAAACCCAAATGTAGCCCAGAGGAGATTGTTGGTGTGGTAAGAAGTATTTTCCCTCACACTCCATAGTTCTCACCAACATTGCAAATATTCTAACAGATTGTTAGGATTGGGTGCTGGAGACCACTTCATGGACAGAATCCCAATTGCAGTTATAATTATTATGTTATGGTCTTCAAGGACATAATGCTCATCAGTTATTAATTACTAATTCATTCTGCTGAATAAATAGCACTTATGATTGATGATGAAACTGGTAATTGGACACACTCAAGGGCAATCCTCAAGAGAACCACATTTCTGTACGTATGACATACTAACAGCTGAGAAATCTATGCGAATGTAAAAAAGTGTATTAGGCCACTGTGAATTAAATGGGTGCAGCACCCACAGGTAACTGAATCACAGCTTACTGACTTAATTTTCTTAGTTTTTGGACACACTGAATCATCTGCCCAATAAGCTAAGCTGAAATAAGACGGCAATTTTTATTGAATGTACTCTATATTGGGATATAGAGGGAGGAGAAAAAGAGAGGGAGAAATATTGAGAATAACTGGGTAGAAAACATTGTCTTGAATCCAGGGTAAGACTACAATTATATGTATTGTCTGAATTTAAATGTTATAGCACCACTCAGAGTCACTCACAGCGAGAAGGGAATTTTTATAATTCGATATAATTTTATAATTTGACTCCAAGGCACCTGGGGGCAGGACAAGAAGCAATGGGTGGAAACTAATCAAGGAGAGAAGCAACTTAGAACTAAGGAGAAATTTCCTGACAGTTAGAACAATTAACCTCTGGAACAGCTTGCCTCCAGAAGTTGTGAATGCCCCAACCCTGGAAGACTTTAAAAAGATGTTAGATAGCCATTTGTCTGAAATGGTACAAGGTTCCTGCCCACGCAGGGGGTTGGACTAGAAGACCTACAAGGTCCCTTCCAACTCTGCTATTGTATTGTATTGTATTGTATTGTATTGTATTGTATTGATATATAAATAAATAAAATAGTAAGCCTGTCCTGCTTTATTTGCAGTCTGTTCAATAAGCCATAGTAGTTGACTTTATAGACGATATAATCAGGGCCAGTTCGCTTGTGGGTGCGCTGCATGCTGTGCTCTGTGCATGCACATAAGCAGAAAACAAGATGGCGGCACTTACAGCACCTGCCGGAGAAACAGTTTGGGGATGTGGCAGGCCTGGATTGCTGCCAGTTCCAGCGACCCAGGCCGCCAAACCATTACCGGTTCAGCTGAACCGGTCTAAACCAGTAGGAACCCACCACTGGATATAATAAATAATGGCCTAGAAATCACAATCGCTCAGTTCACACAACATGCTAAGCTAAATTCAAGCTTAGTTCTACCAGTGAGTAGACTGGCTTTTCAATCATTCCTCTCTGAACAAGGAGAAGACTTGAGATTGCTCACAAGTTCTCCAAACAATTAGTTCTAATAAGACGACCACAAAATGGTGGTTTCTAGTGGGTTTAGATTTTTGTGAGGGGGGGGGGGGATAGCCATATTGTTCAAACCACAGTCAACATCTTTGAAAAGACGCAAAGTTTCTTTCTTTTCCAATGCCTTCAGAAACTGCTAATTAATTTTCAACTATTAGGAACCTTTGGATAGACAAATTTGAAAACAGGTGAGTTTTCTGTCACTTCTTAGTAAACAGATTTTAACTACCAGTTTAAGAAGGGGTTTTCTTTTTGTAATAAATAACAAAATGGTGATTGAAGCTGCTTTTAGAAAGCTACATATGGATTAAAGATCCAAATAAATTTGAAATAAGATTTTGGAATTAATTATAAGGGATCCTTTCTGTGGGAAAATGCTTTTGCTCTGACTTTTTAAAAAGAAAAAAATAATACTGAAAAGATTTTAAATAAGTCTTTTAAAACAGACACTAGAGGGAACTAGAGGGAACTAAAATTACAATTAAAGGAGACCATTTCAATTTAATTCACAGCTACAGAATGAAGCAAAATATTTTAACATTGGATATACTGAAGGATATTTTTTAACAATGGATCCAAATATTAATTCTAATAAGGTCTGCCTCTATAAATAGACTAAATGATGTTATGGATGAGGAACAAGTTCAACCTGATAAGATTCAGAACGATATGGAACTCACTCGGTGAGTTTCCACTTTTTTGTGGAATTTTGAAGCAGTGGTGGGCTCCAGATTCCATTCTAACCGGATCCGGCGTCACCCACATGGGTGTGCGCAGAGAGCGCGTGTCATACCTACCTGCAATGCTTCCACAAGCCTCCGCAATGCTCCAGGTGCTCGCTGGAGTGTTGCGCAGGCGCTGTACACGCCATGCGCATGCACGGAAGCGTCAAAAGCTTAAAGCACAGGTAAGGAGTGAGGGTGAGTGGGCGGCCCCTCCAGAGCACTGAACTGGAACTGGAAGTGCTCCGGGCAGGCTCCGGTACCCACGTACCGGGATGTATTGTCTGCAACCCACCACTGTTTTGAAGGTGTTTAAGTTCTGTAAAACAGTTAATAGTCCCTTCGGGGAGAGGGGGCAGTTTAGAAATTTTAATAATAATAATAATAATAATAATAATAATAATAATAATAATAATAATAATAATAATAATAATAATAATAATAATAATAATAATAGGCAATTTCTGAAGGTGGTTAGCAAAGGAAGTGCAAATATAATGTCTTTTGAAACTTCCAGCTGCCCCTGGGCAAGAATGGCAAATTCTCTTCCCTGGTTTTCCCATCCTCTGGAGATTTGCTTTGTAGTCTCCTTGTGAGGAGCAACTATATGGAATGCAACTCGGACAATGTCAAGTCCTCTCTTTCAACCCAAGGAGCCAATCTACTCATTGCTGCCTTAGAAAAATATGGAGCCCTCTGTTGGCTGCCATTTCTTCCCCAAAAGTCCATATGACCTAGAAACTGAATATCTTTTTCAAGGCTACCTTGGGAAATATTTCTTGATTTCTGATTCTTTTGCTATTGATAGTTAACCCTTAAAAGCAGAAATTATCCACCATTTCCATGTCTCCATTGTTAATTCTAAGACTGGTTGCTGTACCTGTGGTTATGCATTTGATCTTTAAAGTTAATGTTAGTACTTTTTTATTGTGCTCCTTGACTTTTAATACTAAAGCTTGCAGAATATTTGCATTTTGGCTATCAGGGTAGTATCATCAACATAATGTACTGTTGTTTCTTCCTTTGGTGTTAAAACCATGGTTATTCCCCCTCCCCTCCCACCCCAATTCAGGTTCTCTCAACATATACATACAAATCTGCAATAGATTGAATAAAAATGAAAAGGTATACAGCCTTGTCTTAACCCCCTTGCCAACCTGGAGCCAGTCTATTTTTCCATGTTCTCTCTGCACTGTAGCTTCCTGACCTGTATATAGATTTTGCATGAAATGTTTTGGGATTCCCATTTTTCTAAGCACATTCCATAGCTTGACATGATTGACATAATATAAGGCCTTCTTATAATCAATGAAGCTCCTGTTGACCTTTGCTTTCTCAATTTTCTAGTGTGCATCAGCAATAACAAGACTCAAGTTCCTTACTTTTTCTAATTTTAACTTGAACATCTAGCACTTTACTCTCTGTGTAGAGCTCTAATGGGTGGCTGGATGGAGTCCTTGAAGCATGAGTTTAAATAGACGCCAGAGGATGGTAGAGATCAGGAAGAGGTTATGAATGTTGTACATGGGGTTGCAATGGATTGGCCACAATTCTGCAACTAACAACAACAACAACAAAGGGCTCTAATCTGTGTGAAATGATTCTAAGCATTATTTTGTTATCATGTGAAAATAAAAGTACTGTTTGCCCATTCTATTAAATCTTCTTGTTTTTGTATTGAAATCTGTTGGCCACTATCTTGTCCAGATTTGCTTTGTTGGAACCCTTTACCGATTCTTCTCTTGTTTGCCATATTTTTGTAGATATTCTATCAGTTCTTATAGCCTTCTGATCTGGTAACGAATGAAGTCATTTAACGTTATCTTCTAGTAGTAAGGATTCTTATAAGTAAGACTATGTTCTAAGTATCTTGAATGTTGACTCCTGCACTGTGTAGAATCAAATCAAATCAAATCAAATCATTTAATACTTATAAACCGCGCCCTCTCCCCATGGGGACTCGGGGCGGTGCACAGGTAGAATAAAAACAGTAAAAAACATACAAACATCAATAAAATATACAAACAATTTAAAAGCAAATTAAACACAGCCTGTGCTAAAATCCCATTTAACTAACTAAACTAAAATTTACCCAGTAAAAACCCTAGACAGGGGGACTATCCCAAGCCGGCCAGACGGAAAAAGTAAGTTTTTAATTTAAGACGGAAGGAGCGGAGGTCCGTGGTCGTCCTAATATCGGGGGGAAGGTCGTTCCAGAGGGCCGGGCCCGCCACAGAGAGAGCCCTTCCCCTGGGTGTCGCCCGCTGACACAGTCTAGTGGACGGCACCCGGAGAAGTCCCTCTCTGTGGGAGCGAATCGGCCGTGAGGATGTACTAGTACACTCTTCTTTGAATCTTCTACGATCTGTCCACTGACTTTATTTAGATAACAACACAAAGTTTGAAACTTTTTTTTGAGTTCAGAGAGATTTTGGGTAACTTTTATTTTCTGTGTCTGTTTCTATGTATCTAGTCCAGTGGTGGGTTTCAAAATTTTTTAGAACCTCTTCTGTAGGTGTGGCCTGCTTTGTGGGAGCGGCTTGCTGGCCATGTGACTGGGTGGGAGTGGCTTGCCAGCCATGTGACCGGGTGGGAGTGGCTTGCCAACCATGTGACTGGGTGGGCATGGCCAACTTGTAAAATGTGGTGAAACTCACTTAATAACACTCTTGATTAACAACCAAAATGTTGGCTCAGAAACTATGGCATTGAAGCACACAAGTCTTAAAACTGTCACATTGCAAGACCCTTGCACCCCTAACCCTTTAGGAAAAAACCCCCAGGGGTATTCAAACTTGACAGCTTTAAGACTTGTGGACTTCAACTCCCAGAATTCCTCCTCTTGCTCTTCATCTTGATGATGTGCAGATGGGCGGGGGGAGGGAGCTGGAACAGGTTCTAAATGGCACTGTAGATTTGTGGAATCTCTTCTATAGAACTGGCAGGAACCCACCCCTGATCTTGTCTTTACAGATGTGACTGTCGTACTTCTTCTCTGGTCTAACAGTTCACTGAAATTCTTTAAATTCCTTGTTCAGAATTTTGTCTTTCTGGCGTTGGCTTCTCTTCTCTTCTCTTCTCTTCTCTTCTCTTCTCTTCTCTTCTCTTCTTGGCAATTTCCACAGTTTGTTCTGACATCCAGTTTACCTTCTGTATTTGCTCAAAATCACATTATGGAAAATGATTGGATTAGTTCTTTTGCTTTAGCTCAGTGGTTCTCAGTTATTTTCTGTCAGGCCCCCCCTAGGAAGAAGAAAACATTTCGCGCCCCCCCAGCCCCGGAAAGCGCCCCCCCCAGCCCCGGAAAGCGCCCCCCCAGCCCCGGAAAGCGCCCCCCCCAGCCCCGGGGCTGCCCCCTCCCTTCTTTCCCTCGCCTCCTTCCGAGCCAAGGATATTTATTCTCCTTGGTGCCGCCGTTGCCTTCTCCGCATGGCCCGAGTGCCTGTTCCTTACTGCGATGGTCTCAGCAGCTCCCAGCGCTCCCAACACAGCCAGTCGAAAGCCGGGAGGGAGGCCGCTTTTCCACGCTGTGGAAGGGGGTCGCCTCCCTCCCGGCTTTCGACTGGCCGCGTCCAGGCGGGCAGCGGGCAAGAGCCGTGAGCGGGCAAGTCGGGCGGCGCGCTGGGAGCTGCTGAGCCGGGCGCGGGCGCGCTGGGAGCTACTAAGCCGGGCGGCGTGCTGGGAGCTGCTAAGGAACAGGCGCTCGGGCCATGCGGAGAATGCAACGGTGGTATCGGTCTTTCCGGGTGTGCGGCTCCGCGCCCCCCCTTACGGAGCCTCGCGCCCCCCTAGGGGGGCCCGCCCCACTATTTGAGAAACGCTGCTTTAGCTTGACGTGGAACTTTGTAATCTGTTCCGGTTAGTGCTGGCCATGCCTTTGCTGTTATAACTGAGTCCTTCCACCTCTTTCTACTAATGATGTAATCAGTTTGTTTTCGGTGAATGCCACCTGGTGATGTGCATGGATACAGGCATCATTATGTTGCTTCAAGATGGTGTTAGGAATGGCAACAACATTGGTTTGGCAGAAATTGATAAGTCCTTCTCCTGTCTCATTTTGGTTGCTTAGGCTTGCAGTTCAATTACATTTTCATCCTTAATATTTCCCACTTTGGCATTCCAAAGCAGCATATTTTGCTCGCAGGTTTTTGTCAATTTCAAATTGATCCCAGAATTCATCAAACTTCTGCATCAATGATTGGAGTATAAACTATATCATAGTCAGTGGTGAAATTCAATTTTATTTACTACCGCTTCTGTGGGTGTGGCTTGGTGGGCATGGCAGGGGAAGGATACTGCAAAATCCCCATTCTCTCCCCACTCTGGGGCCAGCCAGAGGTGGTATTTGCCTGTTCTTCAAACTACTCAAAATGTCCGCTACTGGTTCTCCAGAACTTGTCAGAACCTGCACAATTTCACCCCTGATCATAGTCCTTTTAAAGAGTCATCTACAAAGTCTAAGTAATACTATTGAGTCATACTTCCTCACTGTAACTAAGTATTGCTATACCCTTCCATACTATGAAAGCAATGGTAATCCCCCCACTTTTTTTTAAAATGTGGAGCAGTAAACAATGTGATCTTCTGAATGAAAGGGTCCAGTTGCAGCCTTTCTCAATTATCTGCTGCCTAAGAAGTCAATATCTAGTTAATTCATTTCAACTTTCACTGCATTGAAGTTTCCCAAGTTCATATCTATTACATTTCTTGTTCCCACTATATTTCTATCCTTGCAGCTTTTGGATTTTCTTTTCCTGTTTGAAACAATAAGCAGCTAGAAATCCTAAAGGATTTAATCTTGTCTCAGAATAAGCACCATTTGTATAATTAGTCATACAATCTCCTACTGTACTGAGTCTCTGATGTATGATCTTTGTTCTCCACTTATATTCTGGTTTTTGATTTTTTGTTTCTTACAGATAAGAGGCTAGAGTTTTGGCCTTGTCCCCTATCTAATAATCATCTTGCCTGAATTCCTTCAGGTGGTAACACTAATCAGCCATGGGTTGATCTAGAAACAGGAAAAAGAGCTGAACTGGTTAGCAATTGGATGAGAGTGTGCCAGAAAATGCCAGCGCTCTAAGACCACATTGGGAAATCAAAAAAGTTTTTAGAAGGAAACAATGGCAGATCGTTTTTCTGTTCTTGCCAGGAAAACTGAAAAGTGCCAGGAAACTACGCCCATTAGCAATCAAGCTGCTCAGAGTTAATCTTGAACTAATGGCAGAGTTTGATCTTCCCTCTCCTCCCTTCCTCTTCCTTCCTTCCCTTCCCCTTCCTTCCTTCCTTCCTTCCTTCCTTCCTTCCTTCCTTCCTTCCTTCCTTCCTTCCTTCCTTCCTTCTTCCCTTCCCTTCCCCATTTCCCAATTTCACCTCAATACTCTTTTTCTTTCTTTTGATATGGGCAGGCAAAGCAATTTTTCCCGGATGTTGTATCACTTTTATTAAGACATTTATTGAACATGTAAGACAGATATACTAACTGTCAACCTATTCGTAACACTTGGAAACAATCTTGGTTATCTTTGTGTTGGATTACAGTAATTAAGTGTATGGAAAGGTATCCCTTGCCAACATCCTCAACCTTCAAATGCACACCATTCAATATTCCTAAAAATGGGATCATGAAGTTGAAACAAGCTGCATCAAAGTAAACCATTTGGACATTAAGCATTTCTGGATCCAATTCATAGAGTGTGGCCAAATTAAATGCATTAATGGCTTTGGAATCAAAGTATTTAATTGCAATCTTAACTTTTTATCCATTTTTTAAAAAGCTATAAATCCCCATTACCAATTTTGTTTGGATTTTTTTTAATTGGACAATTTAATTTTATAGCATATGTTTAATAGTGTTGTTTCAAACTATTTTAGGATTTGCACAAAAACAAATAGTATACTTCTTATTTTATTACACACCATGCATTATGTTAAGCTTATGAAACTCTGTTATTTTAGATAAAGTAATTCATCTTCCTGGCCATCTAAAACAGGATCTTCTTGATGGTGTCTGTGATTATTTATTTATTTTAAACAAATCTTGTAGCCTCACTTTGTGTGTTAAAAAAAAATCCGAAACTGACTTACAAATATCAGTAAGCAAGTAACAAGCCATACTCTAGCTGATAGTTGGAAAAATGTGACATGCAAAGAAAGAAATGGGAGAATATAAAGAGAGAAGAAAAATCACCTACCCATTCTTAAACTTATAATGTTTTCCCATAACAAGTTGGATGAAAAACTGTACGTTCCATATTGCGAAATGGAAGAGTTTTTGGCTGAGAGTATTTAAAAATGATAAAAGTCTGGTCTCATAGATGCAGATAGGAGTGAAAAATGTTGGGTTTTTTTTTGAGTGGGCCACAAATGACCTCTTCTGTCCATTTGAATTTGAAGTTCATCTTAAAAATGCATCTCATCCAAATTGCTTTTCTTCCGAATATTTTTAGCAGTGTAACTTGAACGAATTACTTTGGTGTTTCCCAATTTCTTTGAAGCTGAAATGCTACTTTTTGATAGTTTATACCATCTCAGATAAGTGCCTTATGTCTGAAAAGCAGCTATAAACTAAATCTATAAAATAATATACGTGTGAAATTGCATACTTGGCTTCCATCCTGGGAATGTTAAATAAGAGACAAGATTGAGTTCAGTTTGTTTGGCCCAGGAATGCTGGTATGAACATGGACTTAGGGAAGGACAAATATTTGCTTTACAGACAGTCTCTGAGTTAAGAATGCCCCACTTAAGAACAACCCCTGGATACAAGTGGGTTGCCTATTACTATAAATGGTGGACACTGTTTTGCTTCCTTGTTGTCCTTCCTTTTAATTTTAATTTATTCAAATTTATACCCCGCACCTTCTCCTAAAAAAGGACCCAGGGCGGCGCACAGGAAATTTAAAAACTATACAAATATACAAAAATACAATTTTTAAAAAAACTATTAAACCCATGCCCTGTGCTAAAATAGTGTAAAATCCCCCTAATTAAAATCTATCTAAAAACAGTCAAGAACGGGAGGTTATGCTAGGCCGGCTTGTTGGAATAGGTGTGTTTTAAGACGCTGGTGGAAGAGGCGGAGGTCTGAGATGGTGCACAGTTCGGGGGGCAGGTCGTTCCAGAGGGTAGGGCCCGCCACAGAGAAGGCCTTTCACCTGGGTGTCGCCAACCGATATTGCCCGGCCGACGGCACCCTGAGAAGGCCCTCTCTGTGGGAGCGGATCAGTCGAAGGGATGTATGGGGCAGAAGACGGTCTCGCATATAACTAGGCCCCGAGCCATGGAGCGCTTTGAAGATGGTCGTCAACACCTTGAAGCGCACCCGAAAGGCCACAGGTAGCCAGTGTAGTTCACGCAGGAGAGGTGTTATGTGGGAATGCCTAGAGGCTCCCATGATCACCCGCACGGCTGCATTCTGGACTAACTGTAACCTTCGAGTGCACCTCAAGGGGAGCCCCATGTAGAGAGCGTTACAGTAGTCAAGCCGGGACGTCACGAGTGCTTGAGTGACTGTGCAGAAGGCAGCCCGGTCCAGTAAGGGGCGCAATTGGCATATCAAGCATACCTGATAGAACGCCCCCCTGGCCACGGCCGTCACATGGTTCTCCATGGACAGCCAGGAATTCAGGAGGACACCCAAATCGCGCGCCCTCTCCACGGGGGCCAATATTTCGCCCCCAATGGCCAGTGTTGGAGTTACCTGGCTGAACCGGGGTGCTGGAAACCACAGCCACTCAGTCTTGGACGGGTTGAGCTTGAGTTTGTTACTACCCATCCAAACCCGTACGGCCTCCAAACACCGGGACAGCACCTTGAGCCATCAAAGGTGGAAGCACTTCATGCTTTCAGGAACTGCTAAAGCTGCATATTTGTTATATTCAGCCTGTTGTCTCCAGTTTTCAGAAGTTCCTGTAAGCATTGATCGGCTTCAATGCTTTGTTGGCTCAAGGAAGGACAAAATCGTCTGCCATTTTTACTAATATGCACCTCATTTGTAAGTATGAGTTCCAACTTAAATGCAAATTCATGTTAAAACAGGCATTTCCAACCCAAGGCCCATGGGCGGCATGCGGCCCTGGAAAGTTAGTAATGTGCCATACAAGATCATGAACTTTTAACATTATTATGTGTTGTATTCATAATAACTATATTATATATTTTATATGTGACCTAAGACAATTCCTCTTTACTCAATGCAGCCCAGGAAAGCCAAAAGGTTGGTGGCCGATAAATGAAAGGCAGAATTAGGGAACAGAACTGGTTCTTAACCCAAGGACTGCTTTTACTTGATAGAGAAGATTCTATGCATCGAACTATGGCATTATTTGTTTGACTAAACAAATGACTAAATGCCAAAGGCACACAGAACTCTGTTTCCTTCCCATCAAAGGTGGTCCCTATTTTTCTACTTGCATTTTTACATGCTTTCGAAATGCTAGGTTGGCAGAAGCTGGGACAAGTAATGGGAGCTCACCCCATTACGCAGCACTAGGGATTTCAACTGCTGAACCTTTCTGATTGGCAAGCGCAGCATCTTAGCCACTGAGCCACCATGTCCCTCATGAGAACAATAAAAGCTATTAAAATATAAACTTCAGGAGATTGTAATCTGTCTCACTAATAGTACAGTTATTTGGTAGGCTCTAAAGAACCACAACTAGATCCCAGGTCGGATGGCAAAGCTATGTCTTGCGATCCTTCCTGAAGGCCAGCAAGATTGGGACCAATCTGAACCTAGGGGAATTATATTCCTGAGGGTGGCTGCCATGGCAGAAAAAGCTCTGTTCCTGGGAATAGTTAGATGGCATTCCTCAGTGGACAGGGCCTGAAACATCTCACGGGCCTGATGGAACAGGTAGATGTGTTTGGAGAGAGCTAGTCCCTCAAATAACCTGACTCAGGAAAGATACAATCAGGCTCCCTCAGATTTTATTATTTTTTTGCCATCATTGACTAACAAAGCTATAAGGCCTAAGCATGAAGTCACATATCCTCCTTTCTCCTTGAAACATGTTTTTTTTAAAAAAAATAACTAACTATTTGAAATGTAATATTTTGTATTTGGTCTAATTTTAATCAAAGATTTCTTTTAAAAATAGGCTACTAGTTTCCTGTCATTTTGAGGTAACTAGAAGAAATTCTAGTTCTAATTTTAGCACAGGTTCTTAGTTTAATTCATTTTAGATATCATTATTGTATTTATTGTTATTTATTGCTGATTTTTAATTCCCTGTGCACCGCCCTGAGTCCATCTCGATGGAGAAGGACCGGTATATAAATCAAATATAAATAAATAAATAAATAAATCTATATTATTATTATTATTATTATTATTATTATTATTATTATTATTATTATTATTATTATTATTATTATTATTATTATTATTATTATTATTATTATTTAGCTAGGCAGATTAACCATCAATAGACCAGGAGCAAGAATAAGATATTCTGGCAATATTTTGGTTGGCTGCTGATGTCACAGGTCCTAGGGAGGATTGCTTGTGATTATACTAAGGACTGGAGCTTGGGTTTGTAGTCTGGCACACAAAGTAACTCTGCTAATAACAAAACTGGTTAAGAGAGGAAATACATGGCTTGACTTAGCTGGTAGTCAACCAAGTGGGCTAGTATTCCAAGTCAGCTGATGACCGTATGCTGACCGCAATTAACACGCCAACCAAAAAAGACATTTATTGTTCACTTTACAAGGTACCCCAGCTTAGTCATAAGAACAGCCCACAGACGATAAAGGAGAAATTGTAGTGAATGTCTTGTTTCATAACAACAACAACAACAACAATTCATCCCAAAATGTGCAAAGCAAATTCTTCTTCTCTGTTTACAGAAAAAGACAAAGAGGGAAGGTGGATGTTTTGACAAGAGCCAGCACTGCAATTCTGGTTCCCTACTATCAGATAAGATGATTTCCTCCCTCTATTGTTTCTTTGTTTTAAGGGTTAACACACACACACACACACACACACACACACAAACACAGCGTGAAGATATCTTGCCAGCCAAAGAGGATTCTGCAAAGGAGGGAGTTTGGAAAGGAAAACCAAGAGATTGTGTTGTAATGCTAACAGGCAATTAACAAACTCATGGGTGTTAATTATCTTCATACTGTATCATGTTCAATTAGCTCCGGCTTTGCAACGAAGGCAGCCGTGAACAATTGCTTTGATAGGCGTACAGTACTTCATTTGTAGTTAATCGCTTTAAGCCTTGCGGTTGCTAGGCTACCTGGGTCTCCAGAGGTAAAAAGCTGCACAGATGCACTATGTTTAAATGACTACAGAGAACTGTTTAAACTCAAACCATGTATAACTCTTTATTGATTTTACACAGAAGATCTCAGCTTGGCTGATAAGGTTTTGATATATTTTTCCTGCTACAAGCCAGTTCCTTAGAGTATTGTGGGCAGGAGGGGGGGGAGGAGAGAGAGAAATCTGTCAATATGTTTTCTATTATGATCTCTTGATCTGTGGCTATAAAAACCTTTAGCCACAGCCCTTATTATAAAATAATGGAAGGAGCTATATTTGATTTCTCCCCCCCCCCTCCTTCCCCAACTCCAATATTCTGGAAGACTTCTCTCTTCCCCCCCTCCACTCGCCTTCAGGAATAAATTACAAAGTGCTCCTTTGAATATCCTTGCTTTAATATAATATAGAAGAATTTCTAGCACTAATTAATTTGATGGACTCTCAGCAGAAAGGGATCAGCTGCAGCATCATGAACTTTAACAATAACTTCCAACTGATAGGCAGCCCGCATCAATAAGGCCATCACTAGCCTCCATCACCTGTCACCAGGCGGGGAATGAGCAATCGCCACCCCATGCCGAGCGCTAGTGAGCACTTTCTGCCCGATTAGCAATTTATAATGGTGATCAAGAAACAGTCAGTGGCAAATCAAGACAACTGTCTGGCTGCCTCTTTAATTGGCCTTGTTTGGGTTTTGATAAATGGCTCTGACTGCTCCACACTCTAGGTTTTTTTTAAACAACTTTTTAATAGGCCACTGTGATTAGACGACCAACAGATACTGGGTCAAAACTGAAAAAAAGGTGCAAAAAATGCTAATTAATATCAATGATAGGCAATTATTAGTTAGACAGAAGGACCTACTAGCTGTGTGTTCTAATAGCTCAGAGCCAACTTGAAGGGGAAAGCTTGCCAAATTAACATAACTGCGTACACCCTACTGCAGCCCACATGGTAGGATCCTAGCAAACATCTGCTCCCTTAGGCATTCAGATTGAATCCTGGCCTTAAGAGGGATGGTTCTGAAGCCCGCCATTCTTCTTATTCATTTCAAGAGGGTCACACCAGGATGATTGAATGACAGTCCCAATGAGAAAGCAACTCCCCAGCTGAGGGTAAAATTGAAAGATTGATACAAGTGCAGAGCAGATTTTTGGCTTGGCGGGTCTGTGAAATGGAGGTGGGGTTTTGAATCAGCCTCTTGGGGTTCAAAAGGACCCGGGGTCTAATACCAAATTATCTGTCTATTTCCCCCTGTAAGCTGGTGATCTGAGCACCATTACAGCTGGTTTTGCTGGGAACATATTTTAAACGAATCTTAGTGCAATACACCAATGAAAGTATCAGCACAAGGTCTAGTGTAACGCCTCTCTCCCCAGGTGGTATTCAGCAGGTTCTGATCAGTTCTGGAGAACCGGTAGTGGAAATTTTGAGTAGTTCAGAGAACCAGAAAATACCACCTCTGACTGGCCCTGCCCCCATCTATTCTCTGCCTCCCAAGTCCCTGCTTCCTCCAATCAACATCTGTTTCCTATTCGTTTCTTGCCTTCTTGGATCCTCTGAGCATATTCTATTGATACTATTCTCCCCTATCCTCTGCTTCCTGAATCCCAGCTGATCGGGAGAGAATGGGGATTTTGCAGTATCCTTCCCCTGGAATGGGGAGGGATGCCGCAGCCAATTTCAGGCATGCCGCAGCCTGCTGCCAGCCTACAGACTGGGAGTTGGGGACCCCTGGTCGAGTGGAAAGACCAAAGAGGTCAACAGATGGGGAAGTGAGGCAATTCAATTGTAGAAATGAAAATCCAGCCTTTTCTGTTGTAGGCCTTGACAATAGGTAGTGATAATTGGTATGAGGAAGAGAAATAATATCTTTGCTTCTGAAGACACAAGAGGACTATTTTGTTGCATGTAAAAAGAGGGAAAAAGAAGATTACTCGAGTGTATAAAGCCTAACAAGTGACCCTAACCAACAATTTTCACAATGTTCCTGCGAATGTATAACCTATCCTATTCCTGTTATATTGAGATGGTGCACCTTTCTGTGAGGATTTCTAGTTCCTCCATTTTCTAGCAGCGTTGGGAAGGGTAATGAAATCGATTAATAGGAAGCAGAGGTTTAAAATCCAATGGGAGTTATCTGTTGTGGGAAATGGAAAACTTTTGGGTGCCTTGATGTGTATATTTTAAAACAAACTCCCCTCATTGTTTCTCCTCAGATTCCTGGACTTCTTTGCATATGACAAAGTAGCATTGGAAGATCTACAAGAAATGCCACTTGCCTACAAGCAAGAATTGCAAGCAAGGACGGTAAAATAGAGAAAGTAATTGAAAAGGAGGATGCTAAAGTGCTCAAAGCAGCCTACAGCAAGTAATCACAACAGGGTTATGATTACATAGTTGGGCTGCTAGGACTGTGCCAATTATCCATAGTTTGGTGTGTGTGGCTTTGAGTCAATGTTGTCTTCCTAGACTAGTCCCTATTTTCTTGGGAAGAAAATCTGGAAGGTGGAATGTCATACCAGAAGACATTGTTCTAAGTAGTTGCCTTAATTGTAATAATGACATGGTGGCTATACAGTAGCTGGTGTCTGTAGAGGAATACCTATGAGACTGATTTTAACCACGTCTCCTTTTCAGTTATGAAGCCTTTTTTGTGTGTGTGACAGTCTTTTAATGATAATACTTACTATGCAGTCAGAGTTCCTGGGACCTTCTGCTGGAGTGCTAAGCTTGGTGAAAGGCTTAGATGAACTTAAATCCCAGTTGGCTGGGACTGTCCGCTGATTTCACTGAGAATCTGTCAAGGCACGGTGTGTCTTTCCCAGGCACAATGTCACAGACTCTCACACTCGGTGTGTGAGAAGAGAGTCACTGCAGGGACAACTCCTAGTAAATGCATTGCTTCTCCTTCTTGCCTTTAGATCCTTAGTTCTCCAGTATTCTGCCCAGTCATAGGCTCCCTCTGATGGGAAGGTACTGTTCTGCTGGCGTGACTCCCTCCCTCCCCTTTCAGTGTGCTCCATCATTGTAAAGTAGGTTTAGGAGTAATGCTATCCTGCCCACTAGGCATAATTCAAGGATAAGATTGTAGCATTAGAGAGACAGATAACATCCTGGAGCCTTAAACCCAAGTTCTGTTATTTGACAGTTGTCTGATAAGTTGCTAGGCTTGTAAATCAGCTAAGCCTATAAGGAGTTTTGCTTTGAGCCCACTTGTTTGTTTTTTAATGTTGCAGGAACCCTCGAAGCATTCACGATATCTGGAGATTTAAATCTTTATGTAGCTCGGATGGCCTGACTGACCTTTTCATCTTCTCATTTATTTTGCATAATTTATTTCCCTAGCCCATCAGAGACTTAGCAGTGGAAGTCTAAAAGGTATTTGGCAAAGAAAGCATTTGTTCCAGAAAATAAGGCTGAGGTACCTAGCACACCATTGCAGTCTTAGCTGATCGGGGTCGTTGCTTTTAGTTTAATAAATTATGGGCTGTCCAGGGATTTAATGATTCCATTCACTGGGGCAAAATAACTACTTGGAATCACAGAATAATCAGGGACATTTCATCAGCTAATTTTAAATGTTTAATGACTTTTGGAACTAGAAAAGAAGTTATTCATTTTGAATCAGTGCCATTACCATGTCACAACTTCAGTTTTCAGAAAGATCAAATGGAAACCTGCCAAGAAATATTTCAGTATGCAGGGCTTCCTCCAATCAACATCTGTTTCCTATTCTCAAAGAAGGCAAGAAAGGAATACTGGATACTGGACAGTATTTGGGATCCTCTGAGCATTTATTCTATTGATACTATTCTCCCCTATCCTCTGCTTTCCGAGTCCCAGCTGATCAGGAGAGAATGGGGATTTTGCAGTATCCTTCCCCTGCCACGCCCACCAAGCCGCGCCCACAGAACCGGTAGTAACATTTTTTGAAACCCACCAGTGCCCCCCCAACTTTTGGGCACCAGGGACCGGTTCCATGGATAGAGTTTTTTTCCAGACTGGAGGGGGCATGGTTTCATGTGCTGCCTGAATCCCGCAGATTGGACTACACTTGTTTTTACAGCCCTGACTTAAGGCCTACTGGCACCTGGTTGAATTATTTTAGGGGCAGCATTGGAACATTAGAAATTTATTTATTTATTTTATTTTATTTTTTATTTTAATCACATTTATATCCCGCCCTTCTCCACAAAGGACCCAGGGCGGCGCACAGGAATTTAAAAACATACAAAACAATAAATACAAAATTTAAAAACATATTAAATTATAATCCTATGCTAAAATCCAAATTTAAAATCCCCAAATTTAAAATACTTGCAGAAGGAATGGTAGGACAAACAAAATATTGTTATGCAATACACAGTATGTCTATAGATAATTTCTTTATCTGCTGTTTTGGAAAACATGCATATAATTGCTTTTTGCTATCCCCAGAAGCACTCTGTAATCTTCCAGTATGTAATAAGATAACAAGACTGACTGAAATCCTTCAGACAGATAAATCTCCAAATACATAATTAGGGCCTAATCAGAGTTTAC
Organism: Rhabdophis nuchalis; assembly: GCA_039707465.1. Classification (NCBI taxonomy): domain Eukaryota; kingdom Metazoa; phylum Chordata; class Lepidosauria; order Squamata; family Natricidae; genus Rhabdophis; species Rhabdophis nuchalis. Next base: position 188,208,537 of record CM077643.1, on the reverse strand, counting down.
ATTTTTACCCTTTCCTTTCCTATTAAAACATGGATAATCGCTATGGATAATCTCTCCTCTCTCTCCCTCCCTCTCTCTTTTTGTGCCTTTGAATTGGTTTTTGACTTCTGGCAAGTGCTTGCTTAAACAAGGTCCAGAAAAATATTTTAGCAAGGGTTTGGAAGCGGTTTGCTCCTGCCTCCTTTGGAGCACTGAGAGAAATGGACTGGTTCAAAGTTACCCAGTTGGCTTTATTGTGTAATGGGCTTCAGGGGGCAAGAACCAGACCGGCATAGATACAATAGCATTTATTGACTCAAACTGGAGCTGAGGAACAGCAGGCAATTGCCTGTAACTTATATTCTGGGCCAGTAATGGTTTCCTCTTATCTTCGCTACTGGTTTGGAACCGGGAGTGCAGGCATGGCGCCACTGATCCAGCGCTGTCTGAAGAAATTTCCGCAATCATGTGGCCAGCATGATGTCCTGGGACGCTGTTTCCTCCCCACCAAAATGGTACCTATTTATCTACTTGCATTTGCATTCTTTTGAACTGCTAAGGTTAGCGGGAGCTGGGATGAGGATAGGAGCTCACCCCATCCACATCCCAGCAAAGAAGGCGAGAAAAAAAACCCAAGTATGTGCAAGTTCTCAAATTTTAATGTTATCTCTGCTTTTTCTATTGATCTAGTAAAACAAAGGCGGGCCTACAAATATTAAGTTTGCAATGCCTATCACTGCTCATCATTGACTGTTCTGAGTAGGCTTCATGGAACTGAAGCTTTACCATATCTGGATGGTACGACCTGTTCATTTCTGCAGTGAAATGGACAGGTCTTGATTATTTCCTCTGGGGTGATAATTTTTTCCTCAGCATACATTCATAGACTTTTCATTTTGTTTCAAGATCCACCTGTTTTTCTCATACTTCTTGATTATTTAGGACTCACCAATATGAAATTATGCAAAAGTGTTGAATTACATCTACTGATTGAAAAATGAACCTAAAACCTGAAGGTATGGCTTGAAGAAACAGTATCATTCTTCATATTTTCTTTCCTCCCAAAGGTTAAATTCTTCACATGAGAACTGGCTTGGTAAAACTTCAGAAGCATTTTCTCTAATTATCGTGGTTAGCATCATTATTTTACATTTCCAACAGTAAGTCTGGGTGTTTCAGAGTAATAGAATCTGTTGAGAAAACAGTTATGGGATTAGTATAGCCCTTTCCAAATCCTAGTAATTGGATTCTAGGAGATTTCTAGGGTTGTGAGATAAAAAAAGTGGATATTGTTACTTTAAAAATATATGTAAACCCCTCCAGTAGCAAATGAAGCAAGCTGTTTGAGAAACACAACCTAAAAGGCTCCCCAAAGATACAGTTATATCCATGAATTGTTTATAAAAAGCTGCACAACATATCTAATCCAGCAGTGGACACTAGCCGGTGTAAAGGACTTGCACAGGATGTAATTATTTTCTGTGTTCATTGACCATGCTTTCAATGTTCACATCATCATGAAGAACATCATGTGCACACTGGCACAGGGAACAATTATTCACATAGAGGACCATGTGAAATATAGGAAAAACTCATGGTAAAAATTATCTTCTTCTTGAAGGTTTCAATCCTATGCAGAGAAAACCAGGATAATTCTAAATAAGAGGACAAGTACAGGATACCATAAGACAGATTTCAGAATCCCTCTCTTTGAGAAGATATGAAGACAGGGGAAGTATGCAGTGTATAGCTTTTGGCATGACATTTTCCAACCTATTTCCCCCCACTGGTCATAGGAGGCATCTGTATTTTCTTCACTATATGAAATAGCATGTGTCTTGGTGTGTGCATTTCCATTGTCTTCTCAAGTTGTATTTTTGTACTGAGATGCATGGTGTAAAATGCCTAGTCTCTCTTTTGGATCACATGATTGAGAAAGAAGTGGGAGGGGTTTAGAGTGGAGAATTGCCCATATTCCAGGTCACCTGTTATCTGGCTGCCTCTTCTAGAGTGATGTTTGGGGGGGGGGATTAAAACAATTCAAATTATCAAAGTATAAAATATAAATGAAAATAGTTGAGAAATGGGGAAGGGCAAGGGGCGAGAAAGAAGTGTAAGGGAAAGAGGGGGGGAAAAGCCATTGACCTCCAATACTTTTTAGCACAATAGAAAAAACATACCGTGTTTCCCTGAAAATAAGCCAGGGTCTTATTGTCTTTTGACCCCTGAAATAAGAACTTGGCCTTATTTTCGGGGTGGTCTTATTATTTTTGAGGTCCAGGAGGCGGTGAGTGTGGTCACCTCATGGCTGCTGCTGTGTTGCAATATTTTCTTTTCTTTTTCAAGGAGAGCTTATTTTCAGGGGAGGGCTTATTTTAGCACATGCGCTCAAAAGCATGCTTGGGTTTATTATTCAGGGAGGTCTTATTTTCAGGGGAACAGGGTAGTAACACTACATGCTCCAATTTTTAGTTTTACATACTTAACATGTACTAGCCATTTTCTATGACAACAAACTTATGTAATCAGCAAAACCCAAAGTTTCCCATGAAGCATAAAATCCAGAAGCAGTTTCCAAATAGAAACAACGTTGGGTGTATTCTTTTCTTTGATTAGAGCAGTTAATTTAGCCATCATTTTTTCCTGCCATTTATCAATTGTGGGTATTAAAATGTCTCTCCATTTTTGCCGCGGTGAATATATTTATGTTCTGAAAACTATTGCATGATCTACTTCCAACATTGAGAGAGGGAGACTAAAAAAAAACCTAGTGAGAAAAATGGAAAACTCAGCTATGCTTTTAATACAGTAAGAAGGAAGTTAATCAAAACATAAGAGATTCTTTTAAGTGAAATTGAGTTGCCAGAGCAAATTGTGCAATCTACAAGGTAACAAGCAAATCATGGCTTGCATGGAGAATATACATCTGTATCCATAATTGGCTATTGAGTGGAAATTGCCAAGTGCTGGAAATTCAGTCAGAAAATATCTATTTACACAATGGATAAATCCTCTATCTCCCCAGTCTCCCATATAATATTTTATCAATAGTATTGCTGAGAAGATCTAATTCAGCCTGAAATAAAAAGAAGACAAAATTATCTGAAGTCTAACTCAGAAATATCATATGATATGATAATCATGTGCGACAAACTTTGGTTCAGACCCAGCTGCTGCTTCTTGCCAGGATTCAGAAACTGTCATTCTCCAGGATCGTCTATCTACTAAGCCAGCAATGATTAGACTTAGTAATTATATTCTTGCAACTTCTAGAGGGGTCCAAAGTTTCCCCCAAAATGTGGCTATCTCCAAACTGTCACTCTCCAGGTATGGGAAGATGTATACCCTTAGAATTTCTGGCCACCAGCAATTGAGTGGGCATACATCATTATGGGAAATATACCATAATAATCACTGGAATAGTCTAGGCTGGTGAGTCTCAAAACTACTCAGCCGTGGAAGCTCACTGGATGACTTTGGGCCAATATTAACTCTGTCCAACATATTATGTACAAGGGTGGGATTCAGCCGGTTTGGACCGGATCAGGCAAATCACTAGTTTTGGTGATCAGTTGGCCCCACCCACCTGCCCCTGCGCTAGTCTGCCCTATATTTCCTTTGTTTGAAGCCCAGCTGATAGGCATGGCAGAGCCGATTGTTGCACCTCAACTGTCTTACTCCTCTGCAGTAGAAGGTACATTTTAGAGTTGTTTTCAAATGCGCTGCACATGCAGAGCGCACGTTTGGCATGTGCATACGCAAAGCGCGTGCTCAGCGAACCAGTTGATACATCGGTTGAATCACACCACTGATTATATACTATGGAGATTGCGGTAAGTAGGTAGAAAAGCATTATAGGGAGTCTTTAACTTACAACAGTTCATTTAGTGACCATTCAAAGCACTAAAAAAAGTGACTTATGACTGTTTTTCATACTTACAATCCAGGGGTGGGTTCCAGCTGCTGCTACTGCTGGTTTATTCATGAACGGTACTAAAAATTTGCTTCTGCGCAGCAAAAAACAAGATGGCGCTGCCTATGGCGCTGCTGAGAGAACTGGTTCAGGGGCGTGGCAGGCTGAGTTACTACCTATTTGGCTGAACCGGTCTGAACCAGTAGGAACTCACCTCTGTTACAATCATTGCAACATCCTCATGGTCACGTGATCAAAATCTGGATATTTGACAACTGACTCACATGATGGTTATGGTGTCCCAGGGTCATGTGATCACTTCAGAGGGCCCCGCCCTCTGGAATGACCTGCCCCCTGACCTCCATACAATCACGGACCTTCGCCTCTTTCGTCGGGCATTAAAAACATACTTCTTTCATGCGGCCGGCCAAGCATAGCTGTTATGGCTGATCTTAGTCTGGGTTTTAATTATGTCTTTTAGCACGGGTTTACAAAATTCGATTTAATTCATTTGTAATTATTTTGATTGTATTTATTATTTTATTATTTTTATTATCCCTGTGCACCGCCCTGAGTCCCGTCAGGGAGAGAGGGCGGTATAGAAATACAATAAAACTGAAAACTGAAACTGAAAACTTTTTGTGATTTGAGCAAAGTCACTAGGGAAACCAGATTCACTTAATAACAGATTCACTTAATAACTTTTTACTAACTTAACAATTGCAGTGATTCACTTAACATTTGGGGCAAGAAATGTTATAAAAGGGGGCAAAACTCACTTAACAACGGTCTCACTTAGCAACATAAATTTTGGGTTCAATTGTGGTCATAAGTCAAGCACTACCTGTAATATATGAATGCATGCTTACTTATATATCCATATATATATATATATTATTTTTTATTTAAATTTATACCCCGCACCTTCTCCAAAAAGGACCCAGGGCGGTGCACAGGAAATTTAAAACATAACAAATATTACAAAATACAAAATTTAAAAACATATTAAATTCCTACCCTGTGCTAAAATTGACTAAAATCCCCCAAATTAAAACTATCTAGGAGCAGTCACAACGGGAGGTTACGCTAGGCCGGCTTGATGGAAAAGGTGTGTCTTAAGACACTGGCGGAAGAGGCGGAGGTCTGAGATGGTACATAGTTCAGGGGGTAAGTCGTTCCAAAGGGTAGGGCCCGCCACAGAGAAGGCCCTTCCCCTGGGTGTCGCCAACCAGCATTGCCCGGCCGACGGCACCCTGAGAAGGCCTTTTCTGTGGGAGCGGATCGGACGAAGGGATGTATGGGGCAGGAGACGGTCTCGCATATAACTAGGTAAATATATACTCTACTGACCTTGGCTACTCTTGGAAACCTAAGTAGAACCAGACCTGGACAAGGACTACAGGGAAATAAATTCCTTCCACATTTTTCTTTAGAAGTTTGCATGCACAAAGTGAACAAGAGTTGAGTTCTTCTTGGAGACTATTTTTTATATATATTCCCACGCTGAGAAAGCAAGTAAATTCTCAGATTGAAAAATCAAATACACATTTTCCAGAGAATTATGGCTATATTTATAGAGTTAATACCACAAGTTAATCTCCACAAATAATGAGAAACGTACTTCCATGAACGCAACTCCTGTTTCTTTAATTCATTATGTGCTATATGTATTAACGCCCCTGCGTTAATACATTGCAAAACAATACAAATACCATGAAGCTAAAATTAAGGGCTTTAAGCTCCATTGCGTCCAAGCATTTGCTTCATTCTCCTGTTAGAATCAATGATATTTAAAAGCACTTAATTAGTGTCCTTTATTTTTATTTTGCAAAGGTATTGATATCGTTTTTCCTATACTGTCTATTTTAAAAAAAACACCTCAAAATTTAATTGTAACATGTGAAAGTCCTTATTTAGGGTAGACTTTAATTTGATTATTGTCTGCCCTGCTGTGTAAATAGTCCCCTGGGCATAGATTTCCCCCTGCCCCCCCCCCCGCCCCCGCCCCATAGTGGGGTGTTCTGCTTTAGGTTTGCCTGTATAGCACTCCTTTGCACAGGCCTGCTATCCTCTAAGCAAACCAACAGCAGACAATAGATACATACTAATGGAACTGTGTACTTGCCATCTGTAAGAGCAGCTGCTCTCCTGCATCTGTTGGAAGCAGGAGCTCTGCTAATCTGCATAATAAGGAGAAAGCTTATCCCACTCTAGCTAATAATCACAAAGCAATCGATGCTTTCCATTCCCTCACTGTGCAGCGCAACCACGTTTTAGCATGTTTTGGCCAAGTCTCTCAAGATATGTAGAGGTCAGGCAAAAGCTGTGGATTGTTAATTTTGCCTGCAGCTAAAGATCACTCTACCTGTAATCAAGGCTGCTTCGCAGCAAATGGTGGTTTTGTGTATGCTTGCTTGCAGTCGTAAGACCCTCTCCCAACTACACATGCATCTTCTTTCAAGTAGGCTGATCGAAAATATGCTTTTTATTTAAAAAATGTTGTTAAAGTGGGGTAGCTTTTATTTTATATATCGTGTGTGGCCCACAATGCTTTAGGGAGACACAGACAGCCATCTTCTGTAAAAAGAGGTGTCAGCCAGCATCAGTAAGGGCCACCGACCAGTGGGATATATATATATATATACTTTAAGCCAGCTTCAAAACCTGCCTTCGGATCATACTGGGTATAAAGTAACGCTAGGGTTATTTATATATACTCAGAGCTCTGTATTTTTACCAAAGATACTTCAAATTAATACAATACAATACAATAGCAGAGTTGGAAGGGACCGTGGAGATCATCTAGTCCAACCTCTTGCCTAGGTAGGAAGTCCTATACAAATGGCTATCCAACATCATTTCTCCTCAGTTCTAAGTTGCTTCTCTCCTTGATTAGTTTCCACCCATTGCTTCTTGTTCTGCCCTCAGGTGCTTTGGAGAATAGGTTGACTCCCTCTTCTTTGTGGCAACCCCTGAGATATTGGAACCCTGCTATCATATCTCTCCTGGTCCTTCTTTTTATTAAACTAGAGAAACTTTTATTAAGCTATAGAATATGTCGCACTTTTAAAAAAAAAACCTTGAAAGTAATGCAAACTTATCTGAGGGTAAGGGGAACCCCTACTAATGATTGAAAGTTTGTAGTATTTTTAGTAATCAACTAGCTGGTAACCCAGCGTTGCCCAGGTATTTATTTATCCTAATCCTGTATGAGACAGGAAAAACCCTGATTTCTGCGCCAATTAGATTAGTTACAAATGTTTTCCCTGTGCCCCCAGACGCGTCAAGGAAAGTGATACCACCTTGTTGTTTTGCTAGCTGATCCATGATCATTTGGTATGCTTTTTTCTGATCTTGATTTAGAAGTGGCTTCTTGTCTGCGATGTATGCACTAAGCTCTTTGATGTTGTCGTTCTTTTCTCGTATGTAATCTGCGTGAAGTGTGTTGTGTCAGTCTTGTAGTGGTGCAGGCAGGCTGAGTTGCAGTAATGTTTTATTGATCATGGCCATACATTTGTCCTCAAAAATAATCAAAGCCTCGTTGAAAACATAATTTCTAATGTTGGATTTTCCCCCTTACCAGAGGGAGCCCCCTTGTGGAGTATTGTGAAGCCATTACCATGGCAACTCAACTGTGCTGTACAGTAGAAGCCATTTTATGGCAGTAGGGTAGAAGCCGTTTTAAGACACAACAGGATTTATCTTAACAGAACACACACCCGAGGGGTGTTAAGTGTGTGTGTGTGTGTGTTTTACGTCAAAGCACCTGATAAAGGGAAGCAGTATGCCATGAGAAAGCCATGAGTATTTATTGATCAGCTCAAAAACGTAACACACATATAAAAAAATTATACAACAGAACTCATGGCTTTCTGTCTAGATGGTCTCTGATGATGAGCCGAAAGGCAGAAAAGGAAACAGTATGTCTCCTCCCTTAATTGGGGCCCTAACATGGTGTTGTGGAACAATTATATATACTTATCCTCCTGTCTCAGCTGAGCTGAGAACCTGGCTGGCTTAATGGCTAAGGCTCTCGCCTGGCATGTAATACAGCCCCGGTTCAAATCCCAGTAAGGGTATGGCTAGCTGATGAGAGCTCAAAAGCTCAAAATAGATCTATACTAGTCTCCCTGACTTATTTATTGATCAGCTCAAAAACGTAACACACACACACTTATTTATTTATTTATTTATATCATCTGGTATGCCCAAATATGGGAGGGAGCATACTGCTTCCCTTTATCAGGTGCTTTGACACGCACACACACACACACACACACACACACACCTAACACCTTTCGGGGTGTGTGTTCTGTTAAGATAAATCCTGTTGTGCCTTAAAACAGCTGCTACCCTACTGCCATAAAATGACTTCTACTGTACAGCACAGTTGAGTTGCTATGGTAATATATATATGTTAGGTTTTTGAGCTGATCAATAAAGCAGTATGCTTCCTCCCTTAATTGGGGCTTAACAGGGTGTTGTGACACAACTATGTGTGGGTGTGTGTGTGTATCACGGCCCGTGGGCCAGATGCATCACATGCTGGCCACCCCCACACCTGGTTTAGCGAAGGGGGGGGGAAGTCATGATATGTCACATGATGCCACCGTGATGATGCGAGGTTGACATCCCCGAGTTGAGGGCATGATAACTGATATCTAGGGGGGGAAAGCTCCCCCACTTCCTTTGGTGTCCTCAATAAGTGCTTCTTTTGCTTAATGGTTAATCCAAGGTGCTACAGTTGTGAAGTGAAGTGCGAATCCTTAGCTTCAGATTTTGCATTACAGATGCCCAACAGGCATTCTTAGAAAACAAAGGCCGTAGATGGCCACAGTCCAGAGCTTTATTGGAAAGCTTATCTGTCTAAAAAATAAAGTGTTAAGAGAGTAAAGGAGGAACTGAATTTGATGAGGAAGACCTTATTGTGAATGGTTATTGTGTGACTGGCTATACTTCAGGGATGTCCAAACTTGGGAACTTTAAGACTTGTGGACTTCAACTCCCAGAATTCTGGGAGTTGAAGTCCACAAGTCTTAAAGTTCCCAAGTTTGGACATTCCTGCAGTATACTTCATAGTGGTCATTTTGTAAAAACGCCAATAACACTCTCTCAACCTTCTGAATTGCATGTGTAGAACGTTAGCACCCACCCCTCTCCTAGAAGAATGAAATATTTTGAGGAAATATTAAAAAGGCAGGATACTATATATTATTATTACATTATATTTCTCTGGATGAGAAATGGAGAAACATGCTCTTGGAAAGCAGTCCCCGCCTTTCTTAATATCCCTCAGCAGATGTCAGCACTTAAGAGATAAAGAGATAGCTAGCTCTATTCATAAGCAAGTTCCCTGCAGCAAGGTCTGAACAAAGGTAGGATTAGCCCCTCAGCCACAATAGGAATTGCCCGACAAACCCCTTCATTGCATCAGCCCAAACTTCAACCAACCAAACTTTGCTGAGACAAACTACTGGGATTTATACAAGGCCCCATGGGAGTCTGACAACAGTCAATAGAATATATGTTCTTGCACAGGAACAGGAAGTTCAAATGCAAGATAAGGTATAAATAACCGCCACTCTCAATTCCAGCTAGTTAGCTGCCCAGAACCCAGGAATGCTGGTGGTTCTGCTTCATCATTAAACCCTCTTTCCAAGCAGCCTCCATGTTTCCAGTGTCTTTCTCCCAGCTTGGAACTGAAGCAGATGGCTATTTCTTCCAACCCATGAAACCTTGTCTACCCTGCTGAGGGAAGTGCAGAACTCTGCATGGTTCTTCAAGCCCATGAAGGTCCCACTGTGTTTGGGGAGACTTCTTTCTAGTTAAACCTCTGTGCTCAAGTGTCTACCAAGAATTACGCCCACCTCTGCTTCTGACTGCAAACTATATATATGGAGAGAATGTATTAGATCTAGAAGTGGGTTACTCCCAGTTTGGCCCAGTTTGGCTGAACCTGTAGTGGAACTGGCAGAAACCCAGGCTCACCATGCCCTGAACAAGTTTCCCGATCTCTTATGCTGTTGCCGGCATATTTCTGTGCATGCACAGAAACTATATTTAGTCAACTGCGCATGCGCCAGCAACGTGCGATTAGCTTGCGCTCAGTGAACCAGTACCAAATGGTATAGGAACCCACTCCTGATTAGGTCTTTAAGATGATGGTTAGAACAACAAAAATGTGGAGTTTCTCTGATTTATAATCATGCATAAATGGAAAATTCAGCATGCACGTGCTTTTAAAAAATGACCACAATGCCAAAATAGTCAGAATTATTATATGCAGAGAATGAAATGAGATAGGAACATGATCAGGCAGCAGACTGAGAGGTGGCATTTATTTTCATTTCATTTACAAAACTGGAACGCTCCCTCAATTCCATAATATCCTGTGGGCAGCCTTATCGACAAGGTGAAAACAAAAAGACTGAGCCCGAGAAGCTGAATATTGTACTGTAAAAGAAAAACGTCGGCATGCAGAGTTTTAATTTTGTTCTTAATAAGAGTAAGATAAGCAATTCAACTGGTATAAACACCTACGTGTTAAAATGAGGATCCATTTATAAACATAAACTGTTAACAGAACCAATATATTAAGAGATTTTCTTGTAAATATAAAAACTTGTAAAGGGTTATGAACCATCTATAAAAAGGCACAAGTACGGCATTAGCAATAATAAAGAGTTCAGATCCCTTATGTTTCAAACCATGACTGCAATAGAGGTTCTAGATTTTGAGCTATTCTAGGGCAGTCCAGTTTCATGATTACATAAATTACTTTTTTTTTTTAACCTCATAATGTGTAAAGCAGCCTTGCTGGTGTGTGAGACCTACACATTTTGCTGAGTGAGGCTTCAAGTCTTTGCTCCAAAGCTCTGCTCTTTTAGTATCAAAATTAGAGAGATTTAGGGGAAAAATTAGGAAAGATCCTAAATGCACTGCCATTTAGGTGCAAATGAAGGCAAACCAAAGTTCTTTTTAAAAAGTTTTTTCACCCTATGTCATGAATAATAAGTCGGTAATATATCTCCTCAACCTTTGTTTGTTGAGATGTTTTTCAGAAGTATTATTTCTTTTAAGATAGGAATCTTAAAAAAAATAGAGGGACATTTTAAAGATTAAAAAGTGAAGACTATGACTGTGAAATGGTATAAATAAATCAAATTACATTCATAGATTCACAGGCAAGTGGCACACTTACTGGAAGGCATCTTTATCTTGAGATCTTTTTGCCCTGGGAACTTCATTTTAAATGCTGACATTATTATGATCTTAATTGTCTTATACCTTAATTGTGTATATAGCCCATTGAATGAGATCATAAGCTAACCAGGAATGTTTAATCGTTTTGTAAACACTCACAATACAGCAAAACCTAAAAGAAATAAGATGTTTCCTAAGTATATATGAACCTTGACCAATAATGATTTGCTTTAACAGGGAAATAAAGCATTATGAACTGTGTTCTTGTAGAAGTCATTATCATTATTAACTCCACAGGAACATATATTTATTTATAATATATTTATTATAATATAATACATTTCTAGCGATGGAGTAGCTCAGTGGCTAAGACACTGAGCTTGTCGATCAGAAAGGTCGGCAGTTCAGCTGTTCAGATCCCTAGCACTACGTAACAGAGTGAGCTTCCATTACTTATCCCAGCTTCTGCCAACCTAGCAGTTCGAAAGCATGTAAAAAATGCAAGTAGAAAAATAGGGACCACCTTTGGTGGGAAAGTAACAGTGTTCTGTGTGCCTTCGGCGTTTAATCGTGCTGACCACGTGACCACAGAGACGTCTTCAGACAGTGCTGGCTCTTCCGCTTTGAAACAGAGATGAGCACGGCTCCCTAGAGTTGGGAACGACTAGCACATATATGCAAGGGGAACCTTTATCTTTGCCTAAGATATTTCTCATTTAAACATAGAAAGTTGTAACACAGTGTACAATGGATTGTATCATAAGTGCAAGCAACATTTCCCTTCTGTAAATGAGGAATCTGATCTTATCATTGCATATCAGTTAAAAAGGGGAGTACGGCAATTGTGATATGAAGTTGTATCTCATCGTGAAACATCTCAAAACTGATTATTTTCTGCTGTTAAGCCAGCTTGATACTGCCCTATAGGTGTTGAAAATTAAAATTTGCAATAAAAGTTATTGCAAATTTTAATAAAATAATAAAATAAAAATGCAGAATTAGAAAGAAAACTAAAGCAACAAGAAGAAAAACCCTTCACAGAAACAGAGAAAAATATTTTAGGATTATAGGTATGTGGATTCATAAATACCTATTACCTCTGAAGAAGAAATAAGTTTGCAATTGATCTGAGATTGCGCATGTATACATGTATATATGATTGATTTGGGGAGCTCAAGTTTGGAATACAATTGAATATAACAACACATAATATAATTTTCCTGCTGCTTATCACTTTGAATTTAGTTCTGGCATTCCTCTCTTCCATTTCTTTCTTTCCCATATCACTTCTTGACAGTTTTAAGAGTCTTATCAATGCCTTCTGGCTTACAGTAATCATAATCACTGAAATGATATTGCAGCCATCTTAATAGAAGTAAATTAGCTGTTATATTCACACATGCTATAGTTAGATAAGAGAGTAGATTCGGAACTGTGTAAAAACCTAAGATACTAATAAATCTAACAAGCTGTGTGGCATCCTAACATTTTTTATGCGATGTCTTTCTTTTTGCTACACATTGATTATTTATTCCTTGCCCTATATTGCCTACAGTTGAAAAAGGGATAGAGTGGGACTCATCTTTGGATCAGTGGTAGGTTCCTACCGGTTTGGCCTGGTTCAGCTGAACCAGTAGTGATATGCCAGCCTGGGTTGCAGAACCGGCAGCGACACAGGCTGGCCATGCCCCCGAAGCGGTTCCCCGGTTGCTGCCACTGCCATCTTTTTTTTAGTTCTGCGCATGCGCAGAACAATTTCCATTGAACTGTGCATGGGTGCACAGCATGCATCCAATGTACATGTGTGAAGCACACCCAGGAGTGAACCGGCAGTAACGCCAGCCAGAACCCACCTCTGCTTTGGACATAGGGTTGTGCAAAAAAATACCAATTTGTGTATGAGATTAAACATATTCCTCTTTTACTAAGAGCAATATCTACTTTTGTTTATTAGTGAAATGATATTCTAGTTTCAAGTGGCAGGAAAAATATGTTTTGCATGACTAGAAAGCAGTTCTACCAAGTGTAAGCAGTTCGCCCCCTGAAGGGCTCCAAGAATAGGCACAGAAGCACCGAACAGAATGAACTAGCAATTTAGGCTGTCAGGACTACATTGTGTCTAGTAGATTTCCCTGACATTGTGTGCCATATGTTAAATAAATAAATAAGTTCTACCAACTCAGTCAATTACTGCTTTCTAGTCATTCTGGCATCCAGCTGTGGTTCCCAAGCCCCACTCTTTACAGGAAGGAGAATACAAGTTAGCTTGGGATGTGACTGAGAGCCAGTTTGGCGTAGTGGCTAAGGCATTAGACTAAAAAAATGGGGGACCTTGAGTTCTAGTCTCATTTTAGGAATAAAGACAGTGGAGTGAGACAGTCACTTTCTCTCAACTCTAGGAAGGAGGCAATGTCAATGCACTTATGAAAAACCTTATCAAAACAATTGCAGGGACTTGTTTAGGCAGTCTCTGAGAATCAGATATGATTGAACAGAAGAAGAAAAAGAAGGAAAGAAAAGCTTCATTGCGTAAGTTGATTTCCATCAGAAGATCCTAACCAAAATACAGCTTTTCTTCCATTTTCCCCAGAATGTAAAATCTTCAAATTGATTGACTTTTGGTGACTTCATTGACATGGTCTTAGAACTTTCTTGACAGTTAAACAGACGGGGTTGATGAACTTTCAGAGTATTTATTTCCCTGCCTAGCCATGATAATCTTCCATCCACATAGACCCTGACTAGGCTCAAACCTACTTCCAAGGACAGCCAAGGTCTACCCAGGCTGCCACTTGCTGAGGATTCCTTCCTGTAGGAATAATGAACGCTCTGGACCATAATTTATTTCCTAGGGCTTAAGAACAGGTTGACTGCAAGAGCAAACATTCGATTTTACTGGTCCAATATCACCCAGCCAGCTTTTATGGCTAAAGCAGAACTAGAACTCATAGTCTCCTGGTTTATAGCTTGGTGCCCTAACTATGAACCAAAATGGCTCTCATTTATAATATTTAAATCAGTTTATTATAAGAGCTGTGGTGGTGCAGTGGTTAGAATGCAGTATTGCAGGCTACTTCTGCTGACTGCCAGCTGACTGAAATTTGGCAGTTTGAATCTCACCAGGCTCAAGGTTGACTCAGCCTTCCATTCTTCTGAGGTGGGTAAAATGAGGACCCAGATTGTTGGGGGCAATAGACTGACTCTGTAAACCACTTAGAGAGGGCTGTAAAGCACTGTGAAGTGGTATATAAGTCTAGGTGTTATTGCTATTATAATTGGGCATACACCTCCTATAATTGGGCATACACCTCGGGATCGTATCCTGCCCCACACATCCCTTCGGCCGATTCGCTCACACAGAGAGGGACTTCTCCGGGTGCTGTCCACTAGGCTGTGCCAACGGGCGACGCCCAGGGGAAGGGCCTTCTCTGTGGCAGGCCCGACCCTCTGGAATGACCTTCCCCCTGACATTAGAACGACCACGGATCTCCGCTCCTTCCTCCAGAAACTCAAAACCCACTTGTTTCATCTAGCCGGCCTGGCCTAACTCCAGCTTTCCCACCTCAGTTTGTATTTTTAAATTTTGTGATTTGGTTTTAAGGTTAAGTTTTTAATTTTTATAAATTTGTACAGGGGTTTATTTAATTCGATTTTAGTTATATGTATGTTGATTGTATGGTTTTAATTTGTACCTGTACACTGCCCCGAGTCCCTTCGGGGAGAGGGGGCGGTCTAGAAGTCCAATAAATAAATAAAATAAATAAATAAATAAACAATGGCTGCGGTCATGTAAACTATGGTTTGCTTTTATCATGGTTTGGTGGAAGTCACAATACCCAAGTTTACACGTTGCATTCTTCTGACAGTAATGGTTGGCTGTCGCATTGTTCAGCCACAACCAAATCAAATTTTGAATTGCAGTAATCATCAGTGCCAGAGGTGGGTTGCCAATTTCTTTACTACCTATTCGAGCACACTCCCAGGCGCGCAACACTTCTGCACATGCGCCGAAGCATCCAGGTGGGTGGGTGAAGCGTCCTGCTGCTGTTGCTACCGGTTCGGCCAATTCGGGCCAAACCAGCAGCAACCCACCTCTGATCAGTGCAATATAGGAAGCAAATAGAGAAATGTGGCATAAACACTGAGATTATTTTAAAACTTGGGCTTGCTTCAAAATAATAGTAAATATGAGTACTAATAGCCAAATTTTGAAAACCTTTAAACATTGATTTGAGAATTGTTTTAATAAATGTTGATGGTCTTGGATACAGAAGAAAATATGGTGAAGCAAGAATGGAGGCATTGCAGTATACTTTTTTCCCCCAAACCATGGTTTAATACAGGGGTCCCCAACCTTTGCAACTTTAAGTCTGAAGGACTTCAGCTCGCAGACTTCTCCAGCCAGCTTTGCTGGAGCTTTGCTGGCTGGAGAATTCTGGGACCTGAAGTCCTTCAGACTTAAAGTTGCAAAGGTTGGGGACCCCTGGTTTAATAGACTGAAATGTCTGAATCTCGTTTAGATGCCTTTTCAGTTGTCAGGTAAATGCTGAAAGATTTCAAACAAAATTGTTGAGAAGTAGCTAAAACATTCTAATCTATTGATTAGTTTACCATGTCAGCATAGAGGTTGTTCAGAATTAAGGTACAGTTGAAAGCTTTGATAATTTGTAATAACAATCTGGCTGGCTCAAAGATTAGGAATAGATGAATTCTCAGAATATAGTTTAGGATAACTCCTTCACTCCCTCCTCCTTTAAATGCAATAAGGAAGGGAAGGTGGTTAATATATCAATGTGCAGGAGACGAATTGAACACAACAGGCAATTTTATATATATATCTCCATATTTTCTACTAGTGAGTTTTTCTACAGAAGGAAAATTCTTATCTATTTCTACTTTTTTTTGGAAGGACTGATCATTCCCTTTGAAATTTCCTGTGTTTCTGACATACTTTGTGAGCCGAGACTCTGTCAAAACAGAAATCTTAGTAACCTACTATATTACATTATTAGTGCATATTGGAGGTTGTGCCATGCCCTCTGCAGATGGCTTGTTGACACAATATTTTCCACAAAGTGTTGATTTTCAAAAAGAGCTACTTGGGCCACAAGGGACTGCTTCTATTGATTATTTTATTTTCCACAGTGTGTTTTATATCAAGCATTCTATAAAGCAGAGAAAGACTTAAGAGAATACAAAGAACCAGGGAAGATTTAAAAATAGTATCTGATAAGCCAGTTCTTCCTCATCACAAGGGTAGTTTTCTTCGTGTGTGTGTGTGTGTGTGTGTGTGTGTGTGTGTGTGTGTATTCCCCACTGGAACTGGTATTTCCTTTCTACATGTCAGTTAAACAATGACATCCCCAGGTGTCCACCCTCCTTTTGTCAATTGACAAATGCGCAGCAGATGGCGAAAATGGCCTGGCGTATATTTCCAGGCAATTACCAAAAACCCCACAACAAAATAAGAACCCAACCCACAACATGAGTCTGCTGCACCTTACTGCTGACTGTGTTTGTGGTTGCAGCTGTTGGCGCTAATGTTGCCTAATGAGATTAACATTGCCTGACAGTGCAAAAATAATTTATTGAAACTCTTTGGCCCTCCCTCCAGGGCCATGGGAGGGAGGCTTCATCTTGTGGGTTTTATTGACTTTTTAGCATCCTTTTTCACACAGACAAGTAAAAAAAGGACAGTCTGTGGTCTGCTTCTCCATTTGAACCCTTGCTTGGAATATTGGAACGAGATTTTGATCCCTCCAGGAATTCAAGTTCTGCAGTCTCTTCTTTCTTTGAAGATCATGGGAAAGTAGAAGCTTGTCTCATCTTTCATTGGCCTTTCAGCATTTTATTAGAGATGATACCAAGGCTGAAAGAGAGGGCTTGTGCAAAACTGTTAAATTAGGGCTGGAATCCAGATAGAGGCATGGAAAGTATTCACACCATAGGATCTAGGACAGCTGAGACCCTCAAACAAGCAGTGGGCATAGAGTTGCCACTGATGCTTCTCTTCCCTCCTTCTGTTCCCAAAGACCAGACATTTACTTTGGATGGTGGAAAGTGTCAGAAGCAGCAGCAGCAAAGATTTTCAGGCTCAAGTAGCACCATTCTCAATGGACTGTTTGCCTCTACTCCTGTTTCTTGTCCCAAGCTGAAATTGCAGACATGACTAGGGTAGAGAAAGACAACAGGGATCTATCTGCCAGCATACTCATACCTATATTCATACCTAGATGTTGGATTGGGATGCATACAAAGCCTTACAATACAATACAATACAATACAATAGCAGAGTTGGAAGGGATCTTGTAGGTCTTCTAGTCCAACCCCCTGCGTGGGCAGGAACTTTATACCATTTCAGACAAATGGCTATCTAACATCTTCTTAAAGACTTCCTCGACTCTTCTTGCCGCCTTCCTTTTCTAGGCTGTTTTGGGCCGCATCTTATGTGGTAATGGATGCTTTATTCTGGTGCGATGACATGTTAAGGAATTCATTTTGCAACTTAGGACCATAATGCATCATAATCTCATGCATCATCTGCCAAATTCTAAGTCTGGGTTTACCACCAAACCATGGTTTATTTGTTCAGTGTAGGAATAGATCTGCAAAGGCTGATGGCATGGCTTATACTAAGCCATGGATCATGGTTTATAAAGGACTCTGGTTGGGCTCTGATAATGCACTGAATCAAAACTAAATGCACCCCTGTATGGTTTGGTAGTGTGATGCATGGACCCATTCTATTCCCTCTATGGTGATGATTCAAAAACATAGTAGCATGAATGTTGTTGTTGTTTGGAAAGTCATATCTGATACATTGCAACCCCATGGACAACGTTCCTCCAGGCCTTCCTGTCCTCTACCATCCTCTGGAGTCCATTTAAGCTCATGCCTACTGCTTCAGTCATCCATCCAGCCACCCCATTCTCTGTCATCCCCTTCTTTTGCCCTCAATCGTTCCCAGCATTAGGCTTTTCTCCAGTGAATCTTTCCTTCTCATTAGGTAGCCAAAGTATTTGAGCTTCATCTTCAGGATCTGGGATACCGCAAGGGATTTATAACAAGAGATAATGACACCATTTATCTACACTATTTTTGGCATGGTTCAAACAATGAAATGGAGTTCTATTTCTTGATGAATGTCTTCCTGACTAGTAAACATATTCTAGCAGACAGGCATTTTCTGTCTGGTCACACCTTATGCAGTAGCCATTTTGTGAAGTCTCCTGTCCAGTAACCATTTTCACAAGAGCATGTGCAACTTGCCTTTAGCATTCAAAATGGTGCGCAAACATTGCCTATCCCTATTTATAGAGGTACTATAGACTTTATTATACCCTACGCCAATAAAAAGGAGAAATGGGAAGAAAGTAAGAAGGAAAGGATTTTATATGTGAAATTATCCCAAACGCAGCTATTCAATTATTAATCAGGCTGCTCATAGAAATATAGTTTCCTTGGGAACAGTAACAATTAAGATGGCTTGACTGACTTAATTTTCTATTGTAGAGATGCGTGCAAGAAAAGGAATTAAATAATTTATTTAGTACATTTTTGAAATGATTTATTGAAGCTCAGGATAGTTAACAACCTCATAATAAGCAAATTCTAAAAATAACAAGAGCATCACTGCCAAAATACTTTTTTATTTTTATTTTTACTAAAATGCGATGTGGGGAATATTTCATATCTTAGCAGTTAATTTACTAACTTTGCTTCTTCCAACGTTGGCCTTCATAGACACATTTATCTTTGGATATGCATTATGGGTTTCCTCGCGGGGTTGTGGGCATCCCCTGTGAGGATGCCTGTGGGGAAGGCAAGAAGGGACAAATGACAAAACAGGAGTGGCATCATCATACTAGTGCTGCGGCTTTGGTATTTCTGTCAGATGCTGGAACATGAGTGCATAACAGCAGCATTTGTACAATGGCATCAGTGCAATTTGCTGTAGATGGACGGTGATAGGACCAAAGCAATTTTCATTGAAAACACTTGTTAGAAATTCTGTTTATATATATAGCATCACAGAGCAAACAAAGAGTACAGTCACCATGTGGTTTCCTGCTTAACTATTTAACTATAACAAGAAACAGGAAACTCTACTTAGAACAAAAGAGCATAGAGTATATACCATAGATCCAAACTTGTAAACATTTCCATCTACTGGCTGAATAGTACTGTAGTTGTTTCATAGAAATAGATTCCAGCAATGAATTCTAGCAACACTAGCTGATATGTCTATTCTTCTTAGGAAAACTAAGTATTAAAGGTAGCCCTGCCTGATTACATTTGCCCACTGTTTTAAATGACAGTAATTCAAATATTATGAATCATGATTGTTGCTTCACTGTATGGGTAGCCATTGAATTACCACAGTTCATTTAGTGACCATTCAAAGTTACAACGGCATTGAAAAATGTGATTTATGATTGTTTTTCAGAGTTACAACTTTGCAGCACTCCCATGATCATGTGATCCACATTCAAACGCTTGGCAACTGGTTCACATTTGTGACTGTTGCTGGGTCGCAAGATCATGTGATCTCCTTTTGTGACCATCTGACCAGCAAAGTCGAGGAGGTGAAGCCAGATTCACTTAACAATTGTGGCAAGCAAGATTGTAAAATGGGGCAAAATTCATTTAACTAATGTCTTACTTAACAACCAAGATTTTGGGCTCAATTGTGATTGTACATTGATGACTACCTGTAATCTTGGAGATCTAATGGCATCTGCATTGGGGTTTCAACTAGAAAAACTGATGAAGAGTCATAAAAGAGGTGTCAATTTTTTCCAACCAGTATCCAAGCAGCAAGCATTGCTCTCACCATCTCCATAACTTGCTAAGTGTCACCTGCCACATGTCGAGGTGAGTTAGTTTAAATTAGTTTAAATTATAAAACTATTTATGGGCAGCCTGTTAGCAACTCTGGGTTCAGAACCAGTGTCACAACTTTGGTCCCTTAACCAGTGTTAGCAAATTAATGTGGAATAGTGTAATTCACCAGACAGTAAAGAGATATGTTGCTGTAACCACAAACAAACTCTAAAACAGTGATAGTAAGAAAATAAATAGTCTTTACTTTGTAGCAACTAAAATACTTCTTCCGACTAACTTCTCAAACACAATAACAACAGTCCTTCACCAAATAGAGTTATCTTACAGTGATGCAAAACAATTCCTCCTTCTTCAATATTCAGCTTCTCAAATGGCAATCAGGAAACACGGGAATCACAAGGAATCGAACAGGGAATGAGCTGTGATTCTGAGCTTGCTTTATGGTAGAGCTGTACCAATCAGCCAATCAGAATTCAAACACAGTTCTTAAAGCTACATAACTCCTTAAGAACATAGGCTCATATATATTGTCAACCCAATATAAGGCTGAATATCCTAACGCAGCCTTTATAATTAGCCTTATTAGTGGCTTACCAGCATTGCTTCACTATACACCGGGAAGGATTTATCAGCCAGAAGCATCTTCCGTAAATTGCAAACTAAATTCCGTAATTGCAAACTAGGGCATATAAACCCTTTGCTAGACCAATTCTCCAATACAGCTCATCTGTCTGGAATCCTCACTACATATCAGACATTAATACAATTGTGCAAGTCCAGAGATATTTCACCAGAAGCGTTCTCCGCTCCTCTGCTCACAACAGAATACGTTATATAACCAGGCTTGAAATTTTGGGCTTAGACAACTTAGAACTATGCTGCCTTCAGTCTGACCTAAGCGTAGTGCACAAAATTATCTGCCACAATGTCCTACCTGTCAATGGCTACTTCAGCTTCAACCACAACAATACACGAGCACCCAATAGATGCAAACTTAAGGTAAACCGCTCCAAACTCGATTGCAGAAAATACCACTTCAGCAACAGAGTGGTCAGTGCCTGGAATGCTCTACCTGACTCTGTGGTTTCTTCCCCCAACCCCCCAAAACTTTAACCTTAAACTGTCTACTGTTGACCTCAACCCCATTCCTAAGAGTTCTGTAAGGGGGCGTGCATAAGCGCACCAATGTGTCGCCACTTATTTGTATCCATTTCCTGTATTCATAATCATGTTTATACTTATATCTGTTATACATGCTTGACAAAATAAATAAATAAAACAAATCCTGTAAATAAGCTTTTATCATTTAGGCAAACTTAGTATTTAACTCCCCCCCCCCCCTCTTCAAAATCTGGTAAACATTTGCTTTAACCATTGCAACCTTTTGGCCCACACCCCAGAAAATACTTTGTTTAGTTTGAGCAAAGAGGAGACCTGGAATGGTGGGATTAGAACAGAGAACTGGGAGAAAATTGGTTAACAGCCTGCTTGAACTGTGTTGCAGATGCAGATCACCCACAAGGGTCATAAAAAAAAACCCCAGCGCAGCAGAAAAAATAAAATAAAAAATAAAGTATCGACGTCTTGCAAAGTTAGTCAGCTCCTGTGATGATTAAAACAAAACAAGAACAAAACCAAACAGTAGAGCAACGCCAGCGTATTAAAGACATTTAACGGCTCCTCTTAAACAAGGAGCAAAGTAAGGGGCGCAGAAAGGGGGCCACTCCCACAATAAATCAGAAAAGGAAGCAGGCAAAGGTCAAAACACCCCCAAACCCAAGGAACATTAACACTTCGGAGAGAAAGATTTCCTAAGGAACAAACGCTCGCTCGTTCTTTCTTTAGATAAAGGCAGACACCTTATCTTTGTAAGTTTACAGAAGGGAGCCAAAGATACAAGTAAGCACTCAAACTAAGGCAAGGCCTGGCTCTTTTTAGCAGCTGGCAGTCATTTAAACCCTCCAAAAGCCTCCTAGGAGCCAATCGCCTGCTTAAGTAGATGCTGTAAAAAGGTCCCAGAGATTTACAAGGAAAGTCTCCATGCTAAACTAGGCACCGTCTGATAAACAAGCAATCTTAGCTCCAGGCTAAATGATGCTGCTTCAGGCTTTGATTTCCTCTGTCTGCGAATGATGTATTTGTGCTCCAGGAAAGGTTTTGTCATGGACCCGGCCATGATTACTGGTCCATGAACCAAAGTTAGGTCATGGATCTTCAACTCCGAGATCAGAAAATGATCTCAGAAAAGTTTTATCCCTCCCTTTTTATTTTGCTTTGTTTTGTAGGTTCAAAATACAAAAAACAGCTCCTTAATTAAGAGCATACAGGTCTGAAACATTTCCCCAGCTTCCTAGGGATTGAGCTTTTGCTAGCACAGACCGTCAGTTGAACTCTGAAGATAGATAGATAAATAGATAGATAGATAGATAGATAAATAGACAGACAGACTCTGTCTGTCTGTCTGTCTGTCTGTCTGTCTGTCTGTCTGTCTGTCTATCTATCTATCTATCTATCTATCTATCTATCTATCTATCTATCTATCTATCTAGGCAGTCTGATCTCACCTTTTGGAAGGAGAGAAACGTTTTCAGTTCAGGAAACCTCTGAGCTTCCACTCTATTTTGAATTTGATCCGAGGAGGTACAGTTTCAGCATCAATATTTGGGTTATGGCATTTGGCTTATAAACAAGCATCCAGAGGATGTATAATTTGATGCCGCCTTTATATCTGCTGTTTCTTTTTTTTTATATTGAAAAAGTTTTATTGAGTTTTACAATTTTTCCAAGTAGGGTAGGGTAAGGTGTGAAAAGGAAATATTTTGAGAACTTTCACGTTGAGATCGTAGGCCCCCTCCGGGGCTTCTTAACAAAACATAGATAATACATAGTTTCAATAGTACTACAAAGTGAAGAGAAGTGCATACATCATTGTAAATTCTGTGCTAGCAATCATATACAAACATCCAAACAAAAGTTATACTATATTAAATCAGCTGTTTTTTAAACATATACTTGGGCAGAAGAATACGCCCTTGAGTATCATATGGTGATCCTCAAACAGAGCAGAAAACAAAAGTAAAGATTTGACTAAGGAAGACTTAATTAGTATCCTTATTCTATTATTTTAAACTTATTCATAGCTGCTGGGTTTAACGGGTTTTAGCACAGGAATAGATTTAATCTGTTTTTATATTATGTATTTATATTTGTATATTTATTGTTTTTACTTTCCCTGTGCACCGCCCCGAGTCCCCGTGGGGAGAGGGAGCGGTTCTACAAATTAAATTTGAATTGAATTTTGAATTTGAATCCTAAAGTTTCTCGCATATCATCTTAATTTAATATTTAATGGATGCACCATACTTTTAGCCAATCTGGTTACTTTATGCTTAAGTATTTTGTGGGAACCAAGGAAATGGGATTAATTCAACAAACGTGCCAACTATGCCCCAAGGTAACAAGTATAAATAGTTCCATTGAACACCATGGAGCCAAATCAATAATTGTGATACCGTTTTGTTTCTGCTACACAGTGGCTGGACTGTAGAGCACAGGAGGCTGAGTAAAAGACTACCCATATAACAGGATTCCTCTTTCACCAAGGACAAGAAAGGAGAGTGATCATATTCCCACACAAGTGTGCATCTTTTAGTCCTTCCTTTCAGCAACCAATGCTCTTCCTCCTCATGCATGTATATAATAAATAAAGGAGGATATTATAATAAAAGACTAGGGAAAACTCTCCATTGGTATTTATGTTCCACTGAGCCTTTTCTTTTCCAAAGTTCAGCAGAGTGTGGTAACGTGGGAAGTTCAGGAAACCAAAGGATTGATCGAGAAATATGTAATTGCTCCTCTGGTCAGCAACTAAAATTTCCCATATACTTCTACTAAAATATAAAGCAAGCTGGGCCACTTGCATGATGCTTGTTGAATATATTAATATATGTTGGACCATGCAGTGATTAGGCAAAGTATCTGATTAACGTGGAATTTGAGAAAACATCTCAGGTTTGACTCTCCCAGGCATTCTGGGAGTTGAAGTCCACACCACATAGAGAGCGCTGTAAAAGCACTAGGAAGCAATATATAAGTCTAAGTGCTGTTGCTATTGCTATCTTAAAGTTGCTGAGATTGAGAAACAGTGCTCTAGGATATAGTCAGAGAATAAAAGCGCATTGAGAGTTGCAAGATTCCAATAAGGTAAAGGTAAAAGTTCCCCTCGCACATAGATACTAGTCGTTCCTGATTCTAGGGGACAGTGCTCATCTCTGTTTCAAAGCGAAAGAACCAGCGCTGTCTGAAGATGTCTCTGTGGTCATGTGGCCGGCATGATTAAACACCGAAGGCACGTAGAATTCTGTTACCTTCCCACCAAAGATGGTCCCTATTTTTCTACTTGCATTTTTTACGTGCTTTTGAACTGCTAGGTTGGCAGAAGCTGGGACAAGTAACGGGAGCTCACTCCATTATGTGGCTCTAGGGATTTGAACCGCCAAACTGCCTCCCTTTCTGATGTACAAGCTCAGCGTCTTTGTCACTGAGCCACCGCCTCCCTCAAGTTTCCAATACCATAACCCAATAACAAAAGTGCTTTTATGATTCATGACTTTGGTGCCCATGTCTGGTCTACTTTGAAGAACTGATATAAGCATGTTGAAAGATCGGTTTTAGGAAACTCTTGTTCTCTCAATTGCTTGCACTAACTAGAAATCCCTGTTCAGCTTTAAATCTGGGTTAGCTAACCCATGGCCTGCATGGGGCCTCCAAACATGTATGTTGCCCGCCCCAGAGTCTCTGGGCTCAACAAATTTTAAATTCTGCCTCTCACTTTTTTAGCACGTACCATGCAGAGAAATAATGGAACTCATATTGATAAATGTATGGCCAGGATTCAACTAAAATAAGGACACTCTAACTATAATCTTAACCCTGATATGGCTTAAGGCGAAGCATGCAGGGCTTTGAAGAGAGCATGTGAGCTTCTCACATAGATCAAACCACATAACAGGTGCTAATGACATTGTATCTTGCGGGGCTCCTTAGAACATGCTTACTGCTGTGCAAAACAGAAGCCTGAACTATGGAATGGCAATTAACATTTGGAAGATAAATACAGTAGCATGGTACTGAGCAAGGAAAGCTGCTTGTAAAATGGACACCAGCAGATATCACTAGGAAAGTGGCAGAACAAACGATTAGTTTCTGCTTCTCAAGGACATTAACAATACAATAATGAGAAATTTGCAAATACAAATGTAAGAAGAAAAGGCTTCAGGATGTATCGAAGGGACTCTATGCTTTTTTGTAGCCTTGGCATCAAGATGGGTACAGAAAGGATGGCCAACCTAGATGTCACCATGCAAATGACCTTGACTAATTTCAAAACAAACAAACAAATCTGGATCATATTTGGCTGGCGTAGTGTGAGGGATTTCTCAGAAGATAACGTCACACAAAAGTCAACTCATACTTGGGGTTAGGCCATTTGGGATTGCAAGTTCAACTGGAAAGAAACCTAAATCCTGACATCGGGAAGCGGAAATGGCTGGTTTTGCGGTAATTGCAAGTAAACTATTAGCATATTTGTCATAAGCAATGAATGGTCATCCTAGAAACTGCATGTGTTAGATGGGGAGTTTCCTCTTGTGTATAGTGACTGTAAGCAAGAAGCATGGCTTTTGGGTCATATATTAAGTACGCTCCACCTATAAAATCCTACTCAACTATATGAGCATGGGAATCTTCCAAGCCATCCATAGTGGATGTGCTTGGCCCAAACATTCCCCATCACATCGGCTCCTCCTTTGCAGATTGCAATATCACCAGAGGTGGGTTTCTGCCGGTTCGGCCCAGTTCAGCTGAACCGGTAGTGGAAGTCAGGCTTGGGTCGCAAAACTGGCAGCGACCCAGACCTGACACGCCTGTGAACCAGTTCCCTCGCCATGCTGATGTTGCCAACATGTTGGGTTTTAGTGACTGCCTGTGCTCAGTTCACTGTAAGTTATTGTACACATGCGCATTGCACGCAGGTTGGGAACTGGTAGTGAAACCACCCACTCCTGGATAACACAGGTGAGAATCATCAGTAAAAACGACTACTTTGCTTCTTATTTTAATGTGATGGTCACCTTGGAATCCCTTGACTTGGGTGGGAATCTGTAGCAGAGAGCGAATGGGTCATTTTTAGGACACATTCTATACAATTAATGTTATTAACCATTGGGTGCTACAATCATCCAGATGGTTTCTTGTTCCTGGCTTGATACAGTAGGGTACCACTAGGAAAAACTTCAACTAGAGGCTAGAGGAGGAACTTAAAAAATCCCCAAAGGCGGCACTGGCAAACCATTTTTGTCCTGTTGCCAAGGAAACAACGTGGATATATGTCCATGCAGTCACTTGTTGTTGAGCGTGACTTGAAGGAGCCTTTCTCTAGAAATGCAGCAAGGGGAATTTTGGGAGAACTTTCTGTCTCTGACATGCCAAAGAGATTCTGGAGAAAGAGAAGAATTATCCTGGGATATGGAATGAAACAAACAATGGTGAAGCAGGACCTCTTGATAAACTTGGCTAATTTCTGCTCAGTAAGGATGATATGCAGTCACATTATTCTTTTGGCAAAAGATTCAAGGCCACAGTTGCTGAAGAAAGAAACAACTGAATTCTGTCATCCCTTCCATCTGCATTATCTACATGTACTATCTGTATTATAGAAGACCACATTATAGAGACCATAGCATTCCAATATTATCGAGTCCACATTATTGCAATACAAGATGGTCTTGCACCAGAGGGGGGTTGCTCCAGGTTTGGCCCGGATTGGGCAAACCAGTAGTAGTGGTGGCAGGAGGCTCCACCCACCCTCCCGGATGCTTCTGCACATGTGCAGAAGTGTTGCGAGTGTGCATGCGCACAAGCAAATCGGTAGTAAAAAAAATGGAAACCCACCACCGTCTTGCATCATAGTGAGCTTTCACAGAATCCTTTTCTGAGCAAAGGGCAAAACACATAGACATACACACAGAGACACACAGAGATGCCTTTTCTTGAAGTACTGTGCTTGGCTGTACTTTCAGAAGTCATGTCATGATTACTTTGATGTACTCATTCCCCACCCCCACCCCCACTCCCAGAAACATAGTGGCAATAGGCAGTCCATTTATTATTAATTCCCACAGTACAGTCTAATTCTCCCAGCACTGTCTGAGGCCTAAAGATATTTACCCACATGCAGTAGGCTGTATTGCTATTATCCTTCTCATCTTTCTCATCTTCTCATGTCTCATCCTTTCTCACCTTCCCTTGTTTCCTACTACCTTCTCCTATTAGTATCTTATGGTTTATCACTTGCTGTTTGTATGTTATGATTAATGATTATAACTATGATTTATGGTCTATGACCTAACATTTTGTTGTTTGATTGAGAGCTTATGCATTGGAGACAAATTCTGCATGTGTCCATTCCACTTGGCCAATAAAGGACTATTCTATTCTATTCTATTCTATTCTATTCTATTCTATTCTATTCTACCATACCCTACCCCATTCCATTCCATTCTAGTCTAGCCTAGTCTAGCCCATTGCCAGATCTAAAGAATACGTCACTGGTGATGAAATGACACTTATAAGTTGGCATGCTGCCAGCAGTCCTCTCTTTCCAATCAATTGGTTCTCACACATTGTTACTCGAGGATAACAGCTCTGAGATAGCTTGCTTTAGTGGACTTCTGGCCATAAGTCTCACCATCTTTGATCTTGCTTTCTTCTTTCAGTGCTGTTATTGCTGAATTGCTTATTATTGGCTAGCTTTGCTTTAGTAGTGAAAACTCATGCATGTGATCACAACTCCTATCTAAATTTTCCTGGAGTTTGACTGTAGGGTTTGCATCCGCCATAGGCAACAAAATAAAGTGAATTGATAAATTTCTTTCCAATTGCCAAAGATGGAATGTATGCAGGTTTTACAAAAGAATGTGGAAATATGCAAAGTAAACATATTGCTTTTGACAGTAAACAGTCTTGAAATTGGCTAAAGTATCACCAGATTGCTTCATACAAGTATTATTAAGCTTTGGAATAACAAAATTCAGCATTGTTCATTCAGACTGTTTATTCATTATTTTAGTGTTCAGCTCAGAGAACTGTAGTACTCTGCCTTTCTCTTTAAAGACTTAGCTGCATTATATACCCCAGAGTTGATTCATATACTTCCTTAACTGTACACAGACACCACTTTGGATACTAGTAAACTTCAGGAATGTAGAAAAAATGTAGGAGTCAAAATGATCTTTCATTTCCTTTTGAAAACAAGTGAGTTCTGGGGGTATTATTACCCTCATAAAAAGTGTTTAATTTTTTCTCTCCAAGGCATTATCTCATAATAAGGTGTCATTTGGAATATTCATTAACAGGTAAGGTAGAGCTAATGATTCATCGGGAAATTTCCATTTCAACCTTGGGAACTAGCACTAGTTTGGTCTGTGTAATCTGTTATTTTTTATTTTTTTAATAGTTATTTTTTATTTTTAATATAATCATTCCATCTTCAGTTGAACAGTGTGTTGTCTGTGTAAAAATATCTTTGTTAAACAATCATCAAAATTACATCTTTCATTAAATTAATATTGATTCTGCAATCTTTAATGTAATAATATTCTACATATCAATTCTACAATATTAACATAATGATATTCAATATACTAGTCATCATATCTCTTTTAACATATTTTGTTTCCCTATTTCTATCTTCCATTTTTATTATTTGACCATTGATAAAATAGATCCTATACCATATAGTATTCAGTTTGCTCTTTCTCCTTAATTGCCAGTAATAATAATAATAATAATAATAATTTAATTTCTATCCCGCTCTCTCTCCCCAAGGGGACTCGAGGCGGGGCACAGGCAATTAAAAATACAAATAGACCACAAACAAATACAAAATACAAAGTTAAAAATAAATTAAATAAATCCTGCGCTAAAACCCATAACTAGACTAAAAATTACCCCTAAAAAACCCTGACCTAAAAAGAGACTACCCAAGGCCGGCCAGACGAAAAAAGTGCGTCTTTAATTTTAGGCGGAAGGAGCGGAGGTCCGTGGTTGTCCTGATATCGGGGGGAAGGTCATTCCAGAGGGCTGGGCCCGCCACAGAGAAGGCCCTTCCCCTGGGCGTCGCCCGCTGACAAAGTCTAGTGGACGGCACCCGGAGAAGTCCCTCTCTGTGGGAGCGAATCGGCCGTGAGGATGTATGGGGCAGGATCCGATCCCGCAGATAGCTAGGTCCCGAGCCATGGAGCGCTTTGAAGATGGTGACTAACACCTTGAAGCGTACCCGGAAGACGACAGGTAGCCAGTGCAGCTCGCGCAACAGCGGTGTTACATGGGCAAACCTAGAGGTGCCCATAATTGCTCGCGCGGCTGCATTCTGGACCAACTGAAGCCTCCGGGTACACCTCAAGGGGAGCCCCATGTAGAGAGAGTTGCAATAATCCAGTCGGGATGTCACGAGAGCATGAGTGACTGTGCGAAGGGCGTCCCGATCCAATAGGGGGCGCAACTGGCGTACCAGGCGAACCTGGTAAAACGCCCTCCTGGCCACGGCTGTCACTTGATCTTCCATGGACAGCCGGGTATCCAGGAGGACACCCAAGTTGCGCGCCCCATCCACAGGGGCAAGATGTTCGCCCCCTATGGCCAGCGTTGGAGAGAGCTGGTTGAATCGGGCAGCCGGAAACCACAGCCACTCGGTCTTGGTCGGGTTGAGCCTAAGTCCGTTACTTCCCATCCAGATCCGCACGGCTTCCAGGCACTGGCACATCACCGCTACGGCATCGTTGGGGTGGTTTGGGGTAGATATGTACAGCTGGGTGTCATCAGCGTACAGGTGGTACTCTACCCCAAAACCACGGATGATCTCGCCCAGCGGCTTCATGTATGCGTTAAACAGGAGAGGCGAGAGGACCGACCCCTGAGGCACCCCGCATGTGAGGGGTCTCGGGGTCGACCTCTGCTCTCCTGCCCGCACAAATTGCGATCGGCCAGAGAGGTAGGAGGAGAACCACCGTAAAACGGTGCCTCCCACCCCCAACCCCCCCAGCCGATGCAATAGGATACCATGGTCGATGGTATCGAAAGCCGCCGAGAGGTCTAATAGGACCAGGATGGAGGAACATCCCCCATCTCTGGCCCTCCAGAGATCATCTACCAACGCGACCAATGCCGTCTCGGTGCTATGCCCGGGCCGAAAGCCGGACTGGCGCGGATCTAGATAGTCAACTTCCTCCAGGTGACGGGGAAACTGTTGTGCCACCACACTCTCAACAACCTTCGCCAAGAAGGGAAGGTTGGAGACTGGACGGTAGTTGTTCAAAAGAGCTGGGTCCAAAGAGGGCTTCTTGAGGAGGGGCCTCACCATGGCCTCTTTTAGGGAGGCAGGCAAGGAACCCTCACTCAAGGATGCGTTGACAACCTCTTGGAGCCAGCCTCGTGTCACCTCCCAGGATGCCAGTACAAGCCAGGAGGGACACGGGTCCAATAAACATGTGGTGGCTCGCAGTCGCCCACGTAGCCTGTCCATATCCTCGGAAGTAACGGAGTCAAACTCCTCCCAAACAAGATCTCCCCCGTGGCATCCCACTGGGCCATGAATGGGGGTTAGCTCACTCTGTATCTGGGCGGTTTTCTCCTGCAGAAAAATCACAAATTCCTCTGCTCTACCCTGTAGCGGGGCTTCCCGCTCCCTCTGTTGAAGGAGGGAGCGGGTCACCCTAAACAGGGCGGCAGGGCGGTTTTCTGCGGATGCTATGAGAGTGGCACAATGATGACGTTTGGCCACCCTCAGCGCCACAATGTAAGTCCGTAAATGGGCTCTTACCTGTGTCCGGT
Organism: Rhabdophis nuchalis; assembly: GCA_039707465.1. Lineage (NCBI taxonomy): Eukaryota > Metazoa > Chordata > Lepidosauria > Squamata > Natricidae > Rhabdophis > Rhabdophis nuchalis. The sequence goes on along the minus strand of CM077643.1, from coordinate 188,177,708 downwards.
CAGATTCAGAGCGGCTAGCCCTCCATCTTCTCTCTAGGCATCTCTTGCGGCGTTTCATCACCCGCAGCTCCTCAGTGAACCAAGGAGCCAGGGTGGTTCGCCGCCGCAAGAGAGGCCGCAAGGGCGCGACCCGATCTAAGGCTCCCACGGCCGCACTATTCCATGCGGCCGTGAGGTCCTCCATCGGGGCGCGGGTCAGGGATACAGGAAATGCCCCAAGCGCTGTCTGGAACCCATCTGGGTCCATCAAGCGCCTGGGGCGGTACCAGATTGGTGACTCTGGTTCCGCCTCCCCGCGGAGGGGATCAGCGGTCGGAAAGTCGAGCCGGAGAAGTGAGTGTTAATCTATTCATTTCAGCCATTCTAATATTTTCCTAATCACATTCTTATCTGTAGGTATCTCTTCACTCTTCCAATTTTGTGCAAATACAATTCTAGCAGCAGTGAATCTGTATAATCTAATTGAGTCTTTGAACAGCTGCCAAAGAATCAAAATTGAACCATACTTTTTAAAATTCTAGATATCCCTTGCATTTTACGTGTTTTGAAGAGATAATTGTCAAATTTAGATTCCAAAGATTAAACATATAGATGGTTAATAATTCTATGTTTTATCTTAAAAACAATCCAACATTTCTAGATTTCCTTCTGCTCATATCTTAAAATAAATATGAAAACTGGCCATTTATCTACTTAAGGCTGATCTTAATCCTGTTTGGACCACTTATTCCTACCAGAGTATTAGCATTTGAAAGGAAAATATACAAAAAGGAGCGGCATGATGGCTCAGTGGTTAAGGCACTGAGCTTGTCGGTTTGAAACTCAATAGTTCAGATTCGAGACTTTAGCATTGTGTGACCAGGTGAGCTCCCATCTTCACCCTAGCTTTTGCCAATCTAGCAGTTCAAAAGCATGAAATTGTAATTTCAAACGTTCATTGAATAAATGGTTGTTATGTGATAAATTCTGTTGGCTTAATAATTGTAATATACAAATATATTCTATATTTAAAAAGTGCCTTAATGTTACCTCCAGCACTGCTGTTTCTTGTTTAGCCAGCCACTCAGAACATACAGAAACAAATGTAGATTGTAGATTGTAGATGTAGATTAACAGTACAGTGCAACTCTTATTGTTAATGTTCTGAATTAATAGCTTCACGCATAACCAAATATTGATACTAAAAAAAAGTGTAGCTCTACAGACTTGATTTCTGTTCCAGAAGAATTGAGGCTTGACAGCAACCATACATGGCACCTCATTCTGTATGTCTATGGAGATTCTCAGTCATCCAGGTCATGGTTGTCCCAAAGTTGCTTTTTCAAGAGCCAACTGGACTTTCTTGTTTTTCTCGGAAGAGGCTTTCTTCTCATCCAAGAAGCTTCTTCACCTCTCAGCCTCTTTGAGACAACCGTGACCTGGATGTCTGATAATCACTTTATGCTATGAGCTGAAGAAGCTTCTTGGATGAGAACCGAAACGCCTTTAAAGAAAAACAAGAAAGTCCATTTGTTTCTTGAAAAAGCATCTTGGGACCCCATTCTGAACCATCTGTCCAAATTAGTCCCTTCACATTTACAGTTTCCAACAAGGTTTGGTGTCCCAGCTTTGTGTTCCTCTCTCAGGTCTCCTAGTAATTTTGGTCTTCAATGCCATTGTGTCATCTAGTTCATAGAGGAACCCATAACTTTCTTTGAAAACTATTTCATGGTTTAACAACCATATCTTGGTTTGAAAATCTTTCCATAAAGTCCTCATTTTTAATTCTTCCACACAGTGCATAAATTAAAATCTTTCAGGATAAATTCCTTCTACCCAATGGTTTTGTATTTGTATTTTTATTTATTAAATTTATACCCCGCCCTTCTCCAGAAAGGACCCAGGGCGGCACACAGGAATTAAAAACATACAAATATAACAAAATATAAAATTTAAAAAGATATTAAATACCCATCCTGTGCTAAAATCAATTTAAAAACCCCAAATTAAAACTGTCTAAGAGCAGTCACAGCGGAAGGTTACGCTAGGCCGGCTTGATGGAAAAGGTGTGTCTTTAGACACTGGCGGAAGAGGCGGAGGTCAGAGATAGTACGTAGTTCAGGGGGTAGGTCGTTCCAAAGGGTGGGGCCCGCCACAGAGAAGGCCCTTCCCCTGGGTGTCGCCAACCGGCATTGCCCGGCCGACGGCACCCTGAGAAGGCCCTTTCTGTGGGAGCGGTTCGGACGAAGGGATGTGTGGGGCAGGAGACGGTCTTGCATATAACTAGGTCCCGAGCCATGGAGCGCTTTAAAGATGGTCGTCAAAACCTTTTACTTTAAATGGCTCTTAGGAATTCTACCTTTCATATAGGTTCATTCATACCATTTACACACACCTGCCATAAATGTGTGTGTGTGTGCACATGCCAAACTATTTTTCATCAATATATACAATAATTTCATATAACATTGTTAACAATATAATGGCAGATGGGCAATTTTGCAGCCATCCTCAGAAGAAACACGTAGATATTTTTCAAATCACCAGATAAATTGGAAAGTAAAGTGCTTTATCACCTCTGCACATATATGGCGATCCATTCTTAAGTATTTTCCAACTTTTATTTCTGAAACAGTTTTCAAAAACAATTTTAAAATATTCTGAGCTTTTCAAGACATTAGATTCCAAACCAAATATATTCTCTATGCCAGATTAACATTAGGATTTGAGAGAGAATTGCATTTTAAAATGTGTACAAAACAGAAATGCCAGAAAATTTCCAAGGCTGAACACAGACCATAATATTCACAAAATCTGTCATTCATTAGTGGGGCACTGCTATTTGGTAATTTGATGTTTCAAAAATAGGTCAGCAAATAGTCAAAACTTAATGAATTAAAAAAGAAGAAGCCTGAGACCCATAAATCAAAATAAAAAAAAAGTTTGACTTAATTTTTTGTATTAGGAAACCTGGGATGTTTCTGAACAATGCGTAAACATGCATCTTCTTGGTTTGACAACTTTTAGCTTGATTTATTCCAGGGCTTTGATTGTTCTGTCAGTAATCAGTTCATCTGGAAGAATGAAGGTGCCTTTGAAGAGAAATATCTGAATCTTAAGTTCTCTTTCGGACCCTTAGCTTTATGGGTTTTATTTTATTTATACCTGAATAAATAGTGAATGTTATAATTTGTATCAATACAATACAATACAACACAATAGCAGAGTTGGAAGGGACCTTGGAGGTCATCTAGTCCAACTCCCTGCCTAGGCAGGAAATCCTATACCATTTCAGACAAATGGCTATCCAACATCTTCTTAAAGACTTTCAGGGTTGGGGCATTCACAACTTCTGGAGGCAATTTCTGTTCCACTGACTAATTGTTCTAACTGTCAGGAAATTTCTCCTTAGTTCTAAGTTGCTTCCCTCCTTGATTAGTTTCTACCCATTGCTTCTTGTTCTGCCCTCAGGTGCCTTGGAGAATAGTTTGACTCCCTCTTCTTTGTGGCACCCTCTGGGATATCGGAACACTGCTATCATGTCTCCCCTGGTCCTTCTTTTCATTAACCAAATATACCCAGTTCCTGCAACCGTTCTTCATATGTTTTCATCTCTAGTCCCTTAATCATCCTTGTTGCTCTTCTCTGCACTCTTTCTAGAGTCTCCACATCTTTTCTACATCGTGGTGACCAAAACTGAAGGCAGTATTCCAAGTGTGGCCTTACCAAGGCATTGTAAAGTGGTATCAAACTAAGGTCATGTGTTTGACACCCCTGCTCTAGGCTAAATTACTAGCACGTACATAGTTTCAATTTTCATCAATAGGCTGTAAGTCATGAGAGATTCGTTCTCTCCTCTTGCTTTTAATATTGAGTTTTAAGGACTGGTTTTGCATCTGCACTTCCTCACATTAGTATGATTTCTTCAGAAGTCATCAGCACATTTTGAATCTGTTTTGTAATGAATTATTCCAGGGATTTTTTATTTATTTATTTATCAAATCTATTGGCTGACCATAGGGTAACTGTTGAGGTCCTCGACTTGCAACCGGTCCTCGACTTACGACCGGCCGCAAGTCTTCGACCTCACCCTTGTAGGCTTGGTAACAGCCAGTCGCGTCTGATTGGCTCAGACGCGACTGGCTGGAATTGGGTTGCCAGGCCTCTTGATTGGTTCCCCGTTTGACAGCTCTTGTTTAAATAGCTGTCAAACGGGGAAGCCCCTGTCTACCGCACCTTTTGTCTATTGCTTGCGGCTGTGTTTTACAGTGTTAACCTTGGCTAATAAACGGCTAGTTTTGAACCCACCTGGGTCGGACTCCTTTCCTCCCTTAAGCTACAGCAGTAACTCTGGGCAGCTTATAGTTACTTATAAACTAAAGCATACAAAATGTAAAAATCAACATTAAAACACACAGGGGAGGCAGGGATAGAGTAGGGGGAGAGGTGGGATCTGTTATTACTCAATCAACCACCTACATTGCACTATTTTCCCATTGAGGCCGCAACCCCAGATCCTCATGAAAAGATAAGAGGGTTGGGGCCAACCTCATATCAGGGGGAGGCAGGAAGTTCCAGAGGGCAAGAACAACAGCAGAGAAAGCCCGTCTAATGGACTCTGCCATCCAGAATAATCAGGCTGGCATGAGCCGCAGCATGCCTCCTCTGCTGGAATGAGTGGTACAGCCAATCCCAGTGGGGTGTGATGGACCAATGCCATGAAGGGCTTTAAAGGTGATCACCAACACCTTGAATTGCATCTGGAAGCAGATTGGTAACCAATGCAACTCACAGCTTTTTGTATAGGAGCGTCACATCATGATGTGCACACAATAGGGGCAGGGCTTTTGTTACAGGAGTACAGTGCTGCTCTTGTGAGTCTGTGTAATGCAAATAACCTGGGGAGATAAGAGGAGGAGGTGCAGCCTAGGATTATTTATTTTTTTGCCCATTTTATTGATATAAAGACTAATTCCTTGGCATTATCTTTTTTTTTGCTTTCTTCAAGCTTTTAAAATTCTTCATAAATGGATGTATGCCAAGGTTTTGCTATGTAGTTCAACGTCACATTAGCATCTTCAGATCTTATCTTTTTCTCAAAATCATCATTATTATCACCATTAAGATCATTGCCATCATGCATTAGATCAAAATTGGATGGCCTTAACACAAGCTCAGATTTGTCATTTGTCAAAACACTGTCAAATACATTATGTCTCCAGGGTGGAAAGTTTAAACCCAGTTCTTCTTAATCATCTGCTGAGGTGCCAAGGAAACAAGAAAATTTGATGAATAAAACTTATCTTAAGATAATTAGAAATATATCTAACTTTCTTTAAAATATGAAACCATTGGTTGCCATTAAACAAAATTCCAGTGCTATATTCTGGCAATTTACCAATATCCATCTTAATAATGCTTTTCAGCCTTCCATAAATATTAAACGGTAGCTCAGATCTTTCTAAAACATTCTACAGCATACAGTACAAGTAATTTGGAGGTTGCAGAAGCTGCCAGTTCATCCATTCCCTATTGGGAAATTAAAAGACCTTTTCACTGAATATGTGGCCAATCTGTAATTTTAAACAATCTAATTTTTTTCTTGCAGTAAAAGAGCTTTTAACCATAAACCGGTATGGGAGTATAATATACCCCCACCAATGGTATTGGTATATATACCATTCTAAAAATAAATATCAGAAGCTTAAAATTTGCCTGCTGTGTTTAGATAGGGATCCTCCCATAACCCATAGCTCTCTTTGCCATAAGTCTTCATTGTTGGTTTTGGAATGACAACAGGAGGTTACCTGGCCTAAGAGTACATGCTTCTGTCAAACAAGGGTAGGATCTCTTGGGCTGATCTAAACAGGCAAGATGCCACTTATTTTGCCACATGCATTGTAATATAATGGATGTGAATGAAGCATGTTCTGTTCTGGAATGCCATCAAGGCTGCCCCCCTATTTTACTCCCATTCTTGTCCCCGTTTAGAATAAAGTAGAGTAGAGTAGAGTAGAGTAGAGTAGAGTAGAATAGAATAGAATAGAATAGAATAGAATAAAGAGTGGGAAAGGACCATGGAGGTCTTCAAGTCCAACTCCCTGCCCAGGCAGGAAACCCTATACCGTTTCAGGCAAATGGTTGCCCAATCTCTTCTTTAAAACTTCCAGTGTTGGAGCATTCCCAACTTCTGGAGGCAAGTTTAGATCTCTGAAAATGCACTTCAGTTTTCTGTCAATGGAGAATCTCAGTCATCCAGGTCCCAAAGGTCCTTTTTCAAGGGACAACTGGACTTTCTAATTTTTCTTTGAAGATGTTTCGCTTCTCAGCCTCTTTGGGATTTCAGTTTTCTCTTAATGCATTGTTAAGGCAAGGTTATCAGAGCAATGTATTGGCAAGAAATCCAGATTTCAATGGATGGTTCTGGATGGTTTTAACGACCATCTTTAAAGCGCTCCATGGCTCGGGGCCTAGTTATATGTGAGACCGCCTCCTGCCCCATACATCCCTCAGACCGATATGCTCCCATAGAGAGGGCCTCCTCAGGGTGCCATCGGCTGGACAATGCCGACTGGCGACACCCAGGGGGAGAGCCTTCTCTGTGGCGGGCCCAGCCCTCTGGAACGCCTTACCCCCTGAACTCCGCACCATCTCCGACCTCCGCCTCTTCCGCAAGTGTCTGAAGACACACCTATTTCATTTAGTGTAACCTCCATACTGACTATTAGATAGTTTTTAAACTTGGGATTTTAATTCGGTTTTTAGCGCAGGGTTTATTTATTAGAATAAGTATTTTAAATTTTATATATTTTATATATTTTGTATGTATTTTAACATCCCTGTGCGCCGCCCTGGGTCCTAAAAGGAGAAGGGCGGGGTATAAATTTAATAAAATAAATAAAAATAAATAAATAAATCCCCACTTGAGAAATTGTATTATTAGGGAATTGGAGCTTGACCAGAAGAGAGAGAAAAAATCTTGGTTGTGTTCAAATACGAAACTTAACTCAAGCTCCCAACCTCCATGTCTCTCCATTATTGCAATTATAACAGGAGGATCCCAAATGGTACTTTTTCTTCCTGTATGTAGGATATGGTTTATTGAATTAATGTTTATCATGCTGTCCTCTGAAACTAAGTTAAAATGGAGCAAATTGTATGGAATTGTACGCTGTTATGACAGGAGGGCACATATCAAACTGAAGATAAAACACAATTTTTTTTCCTTTGATGAGGACAAAATGTTTATTTCTTGGCAAAAATTTGGGCCACAGTTGCTTCTATTGAAGGGATAAATCTTGCCAAGTTTCTGTGATTAGCTTGGTGGGTTTTATATTATTATTCAACAGCCAAACCAAATATTGGTATTCTGATTAATGAAAAGCTATATGCCAGATCTGTAGCCACAGTGAAATGCCAAAAAAATGGCTCTGTTGGGCAGTAATTTTATTTTTAAATTAAATACATTTATGCTTAATGGAAAATAGCAATACTTTTTTTACTGACTAAAATATCAGTAGATGAAAAGATTTCAGAGTTGGAGCACTTGGCCTAATGAAATATTTTTAGGTAGTTCTTGTGAGTTTAAAAATCATGGTGTTGGGTGTCCTGATAGGCTGATCATAACATTTTCATCTAAGTGTAAACATTAGATTTTTGTGAACTCCCTCTTCTCCCCCTCCCTCTCAAAAAGAAAAGGAAGAATGTGTTCAAGAATGAAATCAAAAAGACTTTCCAATATTAACTGTTCAATCAGAATAATAATGCTGATCTCAACCTTGTTTGAATGCTAAGTTGACCAACTGCAGGCGGTTTTGGATATGTAAATTCATTGCTCTGCGTGGCTTCACTGAGTTTTGCAAAAGAGAATTGGTCTATTTGACTTATCCTACTTTGATTTTTCCCAAGAAAATCAATATGATAAAGTAATTCTTTCCTTCCCTCCTCTTCTCTGCTAAGCCCTTCTGAGAACAGTCAGGGGGTACTTCTTCAATTATTCCTGGCTTGTTTGCATTAAATCCTTTCAAAGGGACCCCATGTAAATCTGCAACTTTAATAAAGATGTCTCCATACGAAAGAAGCTAAATAAAATTCTGCATTTAAGGTGAGTAAGAGGCAGTTGTGGACAGAATTGCTTAATATCTTTTCATCCTAATTTCTTTCTTTTCCTCTCAAAAACCTGCTGCTATTATATATATATATATGGGTAAGAATTTGATAGGATATACATAATTCATGCTCGTGGCCTTTGTGCCATGCCCTTCTCTTTTCTGCCATCCTACATATTTAGTTGAGACAAATATTATTCTCTCTTGCTATCAAAACAATTTTGAGAGGTAAGAAGCAATGCATACCATGTTTTTAACTGGAAGACCACAAAGCCCATGGTGATTTCTTAATAGGCTCCATTAATATGTAGTCTGGTAGGTTGTCAAAATCTAGAATGTGAAAGCTAATCAGAGCAAGGGCTTCCCTTTGAAATAAAGACTTTAATTTAAGAAATAGCAGAGGGAATTTAGGAATGTGTTACTGCCTGTGAGGATTTCATTTAAAGTAGAATTAGAGGTTATAGATTATCACTTTGCAGTGATCAGGTGCAAGGATCAGCACAATGCAGTAAAACTGATTGGTTCTTAATAATTTAGCCATCAATAGGATCAGATATAATTGAGTTGTAATGTGGGCTTGTGGATCACATGCCTTTAAAGCTAACATAAACATTCTTCAAAGCCAAATAGAGATTCTGAGCTTAATACCAAGTGATTCCATTAAGGAGAGGTGTAGAAAACATTTCTACAATTTTTGTCACGTTGTGAAATAGCATTGAAAAATCAGTATTTTCCATTTGGACTAAAATGTATCATTTGGATGTATTTGGATTATTTATAGGCATATATGGTCTATTTATTTTCATTACGTGTTACTAGCAGAACCCTAACATGTAATTATGGAGTAAAAATGAAAATGGCAATAAAATCCTTTGCTTTTATACTTAAAATTTTGTTTTGTTGGACATAGTTATAAATAACTATATCCTTCTGGAACCAGATCAAACTTGCTAAAAGAAATATGTGTGCTTGTTCAATACGCTTGGTTCTCACAAAACACTAAGCCAACATCACACTCACATAAAAAAGACAAACCACTTTATGGATTACTGCCAGGTGTAAAGAATCAGGACCATATAGTAAGTTGAAATTCAGAAGATTTATTGCTCAGGACTAAGGTTCTTACGTATACACAAGAATCTAGTCAGGTTTAGTGAAGTTCATCACTAAATCAGTGCTAGATAAGGGCTAATGGGATTAAAGAGGAGTTGGATTTAAGAATAGAATAACAGAGTTGGAAGGGACGTTGGAGGTCTTCTAGTCCAACCCCCTGCCTAGACAGGAAACCCTATACCGTTTCATACAAATGGTTATCCAACATCTTCTTAAAAACTTCCAGTGTTGGAGCATTCACAGCTTCTGGAGGCAAGTTGTTCCACTTAAACCATTTGCAGGAATGTAATGACTCTAAACTGATGACTTGTTTAACTCTGCCCCCTGCTGTGCTTGCTCTTCTCCTACAATTACTGCAATAAGTGAATTAATCCAGTCATTCTTTGAATCATTTTAGTTATTCTCAAAAGATTACAATCCTTGGTTAAAAAAAAAACGACCCTATTCAATGGAATGACTTTCTGGTGGGTCGGCTTTTAATTTTTATTTTTTTTTTATTGCAAGTTTTATTGGTTTTTACAATTTTTTTCAGGTAGGGTAGGGTAAGGTGGAGTACAAAGATATTTTAAGAACTTTCACGTCGAGATCGTTGGCCCCTCCAGGGCTTCTTAATAAAACATTGGTGATACATTTTTCAATAATACTACAAGGTGAAAATGAATGCATACATCATAAATTCTAAATTCCATGCTGGCAGTCGTGTACAAACATCCAGATAAAAATTATACTATATTAATAAAGATAATAAAGATAAAAGTCATTTTTTTGATCTAAGTCTCTTAGCAATTGTGTCTTCTTGTTCTCCTTCCTGGCCCCCAGTGGGCGGGGCCGTGGCCCCCTCTGCCCCTCCCGGATCTTCCCCCAGGGTAGAGGAATGTTTTTTAAGAAAGGCTTCCGCCTCAGCCACTGTTTTAATCCTTACTCTTCCTCCTTCCCAGAACACCAACATCCCTTCTGGCATCGCCCACTTAAACCAAATCCCGTGTTCAAACAATTTTTTAGATAAGAAAGAGTACTTCCTCCTCACCTCTCTAATCTTTTTTGGGATCTGTTTCAAGATAGCGATTTCCTTTTGTTGATGAATTAACGGACCCTCTCTCTGCGCCTTCAAGATTCCCTCCCTAGTCAACCTTCTAACAAATTTAATATGTATCTCTCTGGGTACTTCATTTATCCTGGCATATGCTGAATTTATTCTGTAGACTAGGTCAATGTCCCCCCTGATCTCATCTTTAGGTTTATGTAAATATTCTGCTAAAATTGTACTCATGAGATCAGGAAGGCATTCACCAGGTTCCTCAGAAATATTCTGAAATCTTAAAAAATATGACATCCTCTCAAAATCCATCCTAGACATATGACCAGACAAATCTCCAATTTCAGTATTAATATTTTTAAGTTCCCCCTTTGCCCCAGCCAGCCCCACTTCCAACTCCTCGATCTTCTGTGTATTCTGCATCAATTTTTTCTGTGTTTCCAAAAGTTCAAGTTTAGAGCTGCAATGATCTTTTCTCAATTCTTTAATTTCCAACACCAAGGAGTGTAACACTGCTTCCATAGCTGTCATTCTTTCTTCCAATCCTGGATTTCCTGGTTGTTTTTTTGAAGCCATGGTGAGCTGTTAAAGTCAGTGCCACTAAGATGCCGTTTTTTGGGTGCGGCCGCTGTAGCAAGTCCAGGGAAAAAAGTTCAGGAAAGTTGTAGAAAGTTATAATATCCAGAGAGAAAAACACTTTCCACTATCAATTATTAAGACAAAGAAGGCACTCCAGGGAAGGAATCAATTAATCCAGAAAATCCTCCTTTAGTAGAGAGAGGCAGTCCAGGTCACAAAGAGATGTTGGTAATTTTTCCATAAAGAATAGTCGTTTAGGAACAAAGAGCAGCCATCTTCCACCGCCCAGTCTGACAGCCAGCCGGAGAAAGTAGCAAAAGAAATTGTTTCTATAAAGCCGGACTTAGATACATTGTATAGAAACAAGCCGCAAAGACTTTCACTTGTTCCACAAAAGTCCGGATGCGAAATATCCGCTCCCTCGCGTTCGAGGAGCCATTTCTGCGCGCCACTGTTATAAATCCGAGGGGGGGTTAACAAACACCCCCCTCCACGTTTCTCTCATTCAAAGCCGCCAGCAAAAAAGTTAAAGTCACTTACTCTCCACCTCGCCGCTCAAGCCCCGGCACAGCCATCCGGCCCGAACGCTCCCGTTCTTCTCCAAATCGGTTATTTGTTGCCGCCCTCCATTGGCGAAGGGAACCAAGCCCCCCGCAGCATGTCTTCTTCCACCTAGACTGAAGACAAGGACCCTTCCCCGGCCGCCGCCAGGCTGAACAGGTCCAGGCAAGCCAGTCCTACGGAGGGTCCCCCCAAAAAAGGGGCACCCCACCCCGTTAGGGGCAGAAAAAAGAACAAAACGGCGGACAAGTCCTAGGACTCGTCCGTCGCCGCCAGAAGCCGGAACAGGCGGCTTTTAATTTTTGAAGAAGAAACATCAGCCACAAAGAAGCCATATAATAGATGGTGATGAGGGTAGATCAAGCAAGTTTAAAGATTTGTCCCACAGTGGGCCCTGATTTTGAGTAGCCTTTTACCAGCATTTGTTCAAAGAGTCCCCCCCCCCCCCGCCCCCATAGGGAACTTTCTCCCTTAGTCAACCAACAGGTTTAGGGACACCAACTTGCATTGCCAAGGAGCAAAAAGATCAAACCATCCTATTCTATGCAAGGTTTAAATGTCCATAGCCCAGCCTTTATTCTTAATCATAATATGAATTGAATTGGATCTTAGATGATCTTCTCTTGACCAAGGAAATCTCTGTCCTTCTAGAGCAAAGTTAGGGTTTCCATTTCTTGCAAACTATTTTTTTTTTCATTTAGGCATTTCAAATTCAGCACAGGAAGTCCTCAACTTATGACCACAATCAGGACTGGAACTTCTGTTGCTAAGTGAGGTTTATGAGTGTGAGGATGGTCATTAAGTGAGTCACAGTCAATTTTATGACCCTTTTTTTTTTGCTGTGTAAATACACATCGCTTGCCGGTTTTGGCTGTATGACTGTAGGGATGCCGCAATAGTCATAAGTACGAGGACACTTTTTTGAGGTCACTGTTTCAGCGCCATTGTAACTTTCAACAACCACTAAAAATGAATAATCATAATTTGAGGACTATTAGTAGGGGATTTCATTTTTTTTAAAAAAAATTGCATCGACGTTATGACTTACGGTTAATTTTACCTTTAATTGTTTAAGTGTGAGCATTTGTGGATTGGGTTTTCTCTTCCTTTTTGTTTTCATTCCATGAGACCTGGCTGGAGCTGTGCAAAAGGGAAGGAAGGGTTGTGAAGTGCTTGGTAAAGCAATTAAATAAATAATCTGATTCTTGTATTCTTTCTCTGTTATCTTTGAAGGTGTCTTTGTCAAATGCTTTCTGACAGTCCAAGTTTACGCTGGAGGTCATGGCCTGTCAAAGGTGAATTTTAGATCTGTGAAGCATTCAGAAGCCTCTCTGTTTCGTTTCAACCCTACATGAGGTTCTAATGGCGCCAATACAAAGGCAGCATTGTATGGAATATTCACGCACAGAGGATCCTGCCCATTTCTGCTGCGAAGCAGGTCACCAAAGTCATTTGTGACACAAATAGACATATCTGATGTCACATTTGATTGAATACACAATCCACGTTGACTACTTCTGCTGACCTGATCATGCAGACAAGTTTCAAAGTTTTGCTAGTGCCTGAATCTCTCTCCCTCTCTCTCTCTCTCTCCCTCCTTCCCTCCCTCTCTCTCATGAACTGAAAGAGAGAGAATAAATGGTGTAAGAAATATTTATGAAGTTATCCAAATTGGTCAATACACAGCTCAATAGCAAGTCTGAAACCTTTGTCAACAGCAGTTAATAATGTCCTGTTAGGACAGCATAATATGGAAATAACGTTTGGTAATTCAAGTTGCGATAAACTAAAATAACAGCTGTAATATTTAACAATTGGCTGTTGTGCAATGTAGGCAGTTCTTTTGCAGGCCATGTTAGGCATATATCTATAGAGCCATTTAAAAAGCACCCATGATTGCAACAATCAACAGGCAAAAAGAGAGTTAGATGCAACGGACAATCTTTTTGTGATAAGTCAGAAAGCAAACCCTGTAAGACAGATCGGAGCAGCTACTTTATTACTATAGGATATAATAGCAGAATCCTGAAAGCCTGACAATGTTTTTTATTCCCTTCCTTTTATACCAAAGGGAGTCAAGGTTTCTTACTAATACTTTCTTTCCTTCCCAGGCTTACCGTAATTCACATTTTGCTGATCAGGGGAGGGATCTGCCTGATCACCTCAGAATGTTATCTCATAATTGTGGATTAAAAAAAATATTTCATCTCTTTTGCCTAGATCAGTGATGGCTAACCTTTTTTGGCTCGCGTGCCAAAAGCGGGGGGAGCGGAGGGGGGTCATGCGTGGGCGTGCCACACCCATAATGCTATCTGCATGACCCCCTTCTTTTGGCACGCTTTTTTCGCCCTCCCCAGGCTCCAGAGGCTTTCTAGGAGCCTGGGGAGGGTGAAAACAGCCTCTCCCCACCACCTCCAGAGGCTTCAGGAGCTTCCCTGAAGCCTCCAGAGGGCCAAAAACAGCCTCAAAAGAAGGCCTACATCAGCTGGCCAGCACACACATGCGCACTGCAGCTGACAGGGCAACGCCTCGCGTGCCCTAAGAAATGGCTCCGCGTGCCACCTGTGGCACCCGTGCCATAGGTTGGCCATCACTAGCCTAGGTAATGATTTCTATAGGTTCCTGTTATTAGTTAGATACACATTTTTGTATCATGAGACAAAAACATGTCCCTGCCCCATGTCTGTAGAGCAGGGGGGTCAAACTCAAGGTCTGCAGACCGGATGAAGCCTGGGATGTGGTCGGATGCAGCCTGCTCGGCCATCCTGGAAAATGTAAGGGGCCAGCCCATGTTACTTCAGTCCGGTCTACCCAATGTGAAGAGGAAACATGCTTTGGGTAGTGGCTGGCCATGCCCACCCAATTGGCCATGTGTCCAGCCCCCCCCCCCCGCCTGGTCAACCACAGCCATGATGTGACAGTGAGTTTGGGCACCCCTGCGGTAGAGAGTAAGGGAGATAACTACAACAAAGATATTCCCTAGGACCATGGTGGCAGTGATGCCATGCAGCGCCCTCTTTGTAGGCACATGAGCCACTGCCCCACTTCAGCTCCACTGCACATGCACACGCATCTCCCGCCAGTTAGCTGGTTGTCAGGTCTCTGCTGCACATGCACAGTAGGCGAAGCATGTGAGGGGGGCTCACATGTTAATGCGCAGGGGGCAGGGGCATGTGCCTGCAGAGGGGCGCATGTGATGGGACACATGTGTATGTACAGGGGGAGCATGCATGGGGAGGTATGTTATATTTGGGACTTTGGGCAGTCTTTCTGGAAAAGGTTCGCCATCACTGTCCTAGGATATAAGCAACCGATTAGCAACAGTTTGTAATTATTTCCAATCTCAGCAAAAGTAATATTAACTTCCAAGTCATTTCCTGGCCTGGTCTCTTTACTGGGGCCAAGGGTGTATGAAGTTGTGTAAAGCACAAAGCAAGTTCTGTGAAACACAGACTAGCAATTTATTAAGCTAGTTAACACAGGAATGGGAAACCTGTGGACTTTCAAAATCAAGAACTTCCAAGTTCTGTTACCCTAAATGATCCTAACAAAAACTCAAAATATCTGAAGGGCCATGAATTCTCAAACTCCTTTGGTTGAGATAGACAATTTCACGGCATGATAGACAATTGTGACAAGGTGGTACTTTCATTTGCAATTGTCATGCTGGAACAAAATAAAAACTGAATTAAAATGAATTGAAATGGAAATGTTTATTTACAAAGATTCATAATGATTGCCCCACCTGGTTGTGAAAATAATGAAGTCACTACTATTGCTTTCCCTGGTCAAGGTGCCTCCTGAACTGAAGTCACTACTGTAATTTTGTTAACTCAGTCTTGTCCAAACTGATTCGCTCCATATATATTTATTTTATTTGATTAATTATAGAAAATATTTGTTCTCCTTCCCTTGAGGGGATATACGCACACATAAACATCAACATGAGCCACAATCCCTATAATACGCAGCTCCTTCCCCTATCAGCTTCTTTAATCTTTCTCTCTGGGCACAATCAGAGATGTTGTAGGATATTTAGTAGATAACTAGATTAGAGAAGAGCCAATCTGGGACAGTGTTAAAAAGCAAGGGACTCGAAATTGGGAGACTATGGCTTTTAGTCCTGCCTTAAGTACAAAACTGGCTGGGAACTTTGGGCTAGTCACTCTGCCTCAGGTGTCAAAACTAACCTGAAGGCAGGAAGATATACCCCATCCAGTACTAGAAGCCAGTACAACAAAATACTGGGTGACCCCCAGATGGCAGCAAAGAGTGACAGTTTTGGTATCTCTTGGCTGCCACCTTGTGGTCATCTGGAGTTTGCAGCCCAGGTGTGGCACCCCACCACACACTATTTTCTTTCTGTCTTGCTGTATCCAAAGGCTGAGGAGCAGCTTTCCCATTAAGTGGCAGTAACAGATAACTCAAATGAAATCTCAGTGGCAAATCTGCTTTCAAGCACCTGGTGCATTTCCTCTAATGAAGCCTTTTTCTCTCCATGATATGAATCCATTAGACACCGCAAAGCTTGAGTATGTAAAATATGTTGTTTATCTGGCTCTTCTCAAAGGCGCTGTCTGTCATCGTAGATGTCTGCCTAGTAAATATAGCTGCTGCATCCTGGCAGAGGGCATAATGTGAGAAGTGATTAGATTTACGCCTAACATAAATGGCAAAATCCCTAATAAACCATAATTCCTTACTTCAATCATAACATTAGCATTAAAGCTAAGGGTTTCCCATTTCTTTCTAATTCTGTACAATATCTTATTTTATCTTCACAGCAGAGCGCTTTGATTTCTAATTTAACGGAAAAGAAAAGAAGTAGCCCGTCAACTGGAAGATAAAACAAAACAAACAAATGAACAAAAAAAAGAAGAAGATGAATTGCTGTGTTTGTAAGTTGTACAATTAAAAGGAACAAAGAGGGAATCAGAAATAATTCTGACTGACCAAGAAAAGACAGTATGTTGAGATGGGACTAAAGGTAGAGAGAATGGATGGATACAGATGTCCTCTCTCTCACACACTTCCTCTGAATTTGTGTTTGTCCACAAGCACAAAAAGCTATCCTTTTACAGGCCGAATAGTACAGGTAGTCCTTGATTTATGACAGAGCGCCTCAGGGCTACTTATGACATGGATTTGAAGTTCGGGTTGATCCCTCCCCTTGCAGTCATGTGACCACATTATGGACACTCAGCAACGAGGCTGATTTGTGGCTGTTTGCAATATCGCATAATCATATGACTGCAATTGATGGGGTTTACTACCAGTTTCTGGCAAAAAAACCAGAGAGAATACCAGACAAAGCTTATACATAATACTTTCAACTGTTTAATGAGCACTGCAGCATTTGCTTAATGACCACTGTAAAATTAAATTTGGGTGTAGTCACATAATGATCTGTTTAATGACTACTTAATGACTTACAACCATAATTCTGGGTTCAATTCTGGTTGCAAATTGAGGACTATCTGTAAAGAGAGCGACCCACGTTTTTTGTATGGGCTCCCTATTTTTCTTAGACGTCATATTTCAGCGATGAGAATGCTCAGGGACATCAGCAGAGAAGTCTGAAGTTTTTCCGCAACCTTTTGTTTCGGAATGAGTTTAAAAAGCAACTGCAATAGACAGCTTGTAGAATTTGTAGCCCAAACTGGGAGAAGAGAAACTCACATTTGATACCAAATCCAGAAATTCTATTGGCAAAGTTGAAGTGAACACCACAGTTTCATCTGGAAGTTACAATTCCTTTGTATACATGAGTGAAAAATCCGTGGTGTTTTTTAGCACTTAAATGTTAACATTATTTTGTAGCGATTGGTATAATCTTCACATTTGCACAATAGTGCATTCAACAAGGACTCTGGTGCTCCATTCAACAGTGTTCTCCAGCTCCACAGTGACCTGCCTAAGCTACAAGAGAGATTTATAAAACAACTAGCTGATAATCTGGCATTGCCCAGTTATTTATTTATAGGGGGAAAGTGTCCGGACCAAATGTAATTTCTAATGTTGGATTTTCCCCCTTACCAGAGGGAGCCCCCTTGTGGAGTACTGTGGAGTACTGTGAAGCCATTACCATGCCAACTCCCTTGCGCTGCATAGTAGAAGCCATTTTACGGCAGTACAGTAGAAGCCATTTACGGCACAACAAGCTGTATCTTAACAGAACACCCACCCCCATGGGTTTTAGGGGTATCTTACCCCCAAAATATTTTTCTCCAGAGGATAAGTCATCTGGATGAAATTGCTTGAGGCGTTCCAGAGTTATGCCGGAACACACACACACACACACACACACACACACACACCTTTTATATATATATATATATATAAGATAAAGAAAGCCAAGGATTCAACCATTTTGACATTTTGTAGGAGAGGTGATGTAAAGCACCTTATGTAAAGAGACTGGGTTCCTTTTCCAGATCAGCACAGCTTTCTTAATTGTCAATCAATTCATCTATGACTTCCTCCATTTGGTAATAAGAGTGGAAGGTTAGAACAGGTGTATTCACAGTTGGAGAAAATACTGCTTGCTTATGTCTGATTTAATTAGTAATAAGAAGTAATTCCTCTATTTTGGGATGTCTAATTAAATGGATAGGTGATAAAGCTAAAATCTGGGCCACAACTACAGTACAGGTAGTCCTCAAGTTACAACAGTTTGTTTAGCGACTGTTCAAAGTTAAAACGGCATTGGGAAAAAAGTGGCTTATGACCAGTTTTCACGCTTATGACCATCACGGCATCCCCATGGTCATGTGATTTACCTTTGGTTACTTGACAACTGACTCACGTTTATGACGATCGCAGTGTCCCAGGGTTATATGGTTTTCTTTTGCAACCCTCTGACAAACAAAGTCAAAGGGGAAGCCAGATTCATTTAACAACTGTGTTACTAAGTTAACAATTGCAGTGGTTCACTTAACAAAGATAAGAAAAGTCGTAAAATGGAGCAAAACTCACTTAGCAAATTTCCCACTTAACAACATACATTTGGGGCTCAATTGTGGTCTTAAATTGGGGACTACCTGTAGTCAGCGAAAGCCAGTGGCCCAAAATAGTGAAGATGCTGTTCCAGAAGCAGGAGCTCCAAATTCAAGTCCATCAACAGTCATGGAAGCCCACTGAGTGACCTTGGGGACAATTGCTTTGCCTTAGCCCAGTGATAGTGACCCTTTTAGACACTAAGTAATAATAATAATGATTTAATTTATAGACCGCTCCTCTCCCCGTAGGGACTCGGAGCGGTGCACAGGGAAAACTAAAACCACAATACAATAAATATACAAATACAATTAAAAACAAATTAAATCTGGGCCTGTGCTAAAATCCCCTTAACCTGCTAAAATACCCAATTAAAACAGCTAAACCCTGTAGAGAGAGGCTACCCAAGGCCGGCCAAACGGAAAAGATGAGTTTTTAGTTTCAGACGGAAGGAGCGGAAGTCCGTGGTTGTTCTGATGTCGGGGGGAAGGTCGTTCCAAAGGGCTGGGCCCGCCACAGAGAGAGCCCTTCCCCTGGGCGTCGCCCGCTGACAGAGTCTAGTGGACGGCACCCGGAGAAGTCCCTCTCTGTGGGAGCGAATCGGCCGTGAGGAAGTATGAGGCAGGATCCGATCCCGCAGATAGCTAGGTCCCGAGCCATGGAGCGCTTTAAAAATGATGACTAATACCTTGAAGCGCACCCGGAAGACGACAGGCAGCCAGTGCAACTCGCGCAGGTGGAGTTATGTGGGCAGATCTGGAGGTACCCAAGATTGCCCGCGCGGCTGCATTCTGAACCATCTGAAGTCTCCGGGTGCACCTCAAGGGAAGCCCCATGTAGAGAGAGTTACAATAGTCCAGTCGCGATGTCACGAGAGCATGAGTGACTGTGCGAAGGGCGTCCCGATCCAATAGGGGGCGCAACTGGCGAACCAGGCGAACCTGGTAAAACGCCCTCCTGGCCATGGCTGTCACTTGATCTTCCATGGACAGCTGGGCATCCAGGAGGACACCCAAGTTGCGCGCCCCATCCACAGGGGCAAGATGTTCGCCCCCTATGGCCAGCGATGGAGTCAGCTGGTTGAATCGGGCAGCCGGAAACCACAGCCACTCGGTCTTGGTCGGGTTGAGCCTGAGTCCGTTATTTCCCATCCAGATCCGCACGGCTTCCAGGCACTGGCACATCACTGCTACGGCATCGTTGGGGTGGTTTGGGGTAGAAATGTACAGCTGTGTATCATCAGCATACAGGTGGTACTCTACCCCAAAACCACGGATGATCTCACCCAGCGGCTTCATATATGTGTTGAACAGGAGAGGCGAGAGGACCGACCCCTGAGGCACCCCACATGCGAGGGGTCTCGAGGTCAACCTCTGCTCTCCTGTCAACACAAATTGCGATCGGCCAGAGAGGTAGGAGGAGAACCACCGTAAAACGGTGCCTCCCACCCCCAACCCCCCCAGCCGATGCAATAGGATACCATGGTCGATGGTATCAAAAGCCGCCGAGAGGTCTAATAGGACCAGGATGGAGGAACAACCCCCATCTCTGGCCCTCCAGAGATCATCAACCAATGCGACCAATGCCGTCTCAGTGCTATGCCCGGGCCAAAAGCCGGACTGGCACGGGTCTAGATAATCAACTTCCTCCAGGTGACGGGGAAACTGTTCTGCCACCACACTCTCAACAACCTTCACCAAAAAAGGAAGGTTGGAGACTGGACGATAGTTGTTTAATAAAGCTGGGTCCAAAGAGGGCTTCTTAAGGTGCCCAAACTGCGCACACATGCATACCCAGACTGACAGGTACACGTGCGTGAGCGAACACACACACACACATATGTACAGACATGCGTGCATGTGCAGCTGAGACCCAAAGACCAGCTGGGTGGCGGGAGGCGAGGCATCCCAACACCGGCAGTGCAGCAAGAGGTAAGATCTTTTTCTCTCGTGAGCTTCTGTTGCGTCTTTGCAGGGAAACAGAAGCTCATGAAAGAAACGCCACGGAGATCTGACTTGGGGCGATGGCGCATGTGCCAGCAAAGAGGGCTCTGCGTGCCACCTCTGGCACACATGCCACAGGTTCTCCATCATGGCCTTAGCCTATGGGAGCTCACCAGGGCTTTTTACCGCATGCAAAAATGAGGAGAAGAACTTTATTTATTTATTTGTATCCCTCCTTTATTATTTTTAGACGTAACTCAAAGTGGCAAAGACATGCCACATACGCCCACTTACGTTCCTGAAAGAAAATGGAGATCCATATCAAAGCCACAGATGAGGCCATTCATAACTTCGGCTAGCATTCAGAACGGTTTCCCCCTACTGTTATCCACTGTAGCCTCAGCATCAGCCACACTATCTAATGAACTCTGTCAGGGCATTCCGAACTTACCTTTAGCTTAACATTTAAAATGTTGCAATAATTTCTCGCTCTGGTGTGTCTTTAGCATTTTAATTAGTTATATACATTCCGAGCTGGCAGTGCCGCACTTAGGGAGCACTGTTTCAAAATACGGGACTATAACCATTTATTCTGCTCTGCAGCTGGCCAGAATGTCCTCCCCCACCACAACAAATTAGATAGATAATTCAAAAAAAGGAGGAACGGTATGGAAATGGATACATTTATGAAAATAGCAGAGAGTTTGGCTCTTTAGCAATAGGCGCCACTTAATGACCTTTTCAAAGAGAGCGCTTATGTTTGGAAGGTATATAAAAGCTGAATTAAGAAGCCAGCGATGTTGGGTGGGCTTCCTGGGCACAACCATTCATTATCATCAGGGGTGGGTTCAGGATTCTTTTACTGCTGGTTTGCGCAGGCGTGCGCGCTACGCACACATGTGCAGTAGTGAAAAATTGTTTCTGCTCATGCGCAGAAGCAAAAAACAAGATGGTGGCACCTATGGCCACCATAGAACTGGTTTGGGGGGTGGGTGGGCGGCTGAGTTACTACCTACTCGGGTGGACCGGTCCAAACTTGTAGGAACCCACCTCTGATTATCATCCTCAGTTCAGGATGCTTCCAGGCAGGGGTGGATTACTGCGAGCATTACTGCCGTTTTCGTGTGCATGTGATTTGCGCACGGGCTTGACGCACACTCCATGTGCATGCACAATGGCCAGTAAATAGGTCTGTGCATGCGCAGAACATTACAAATGTTAAAAAAAGATGTGACATCAACCAGGGAACCAATCTGGGGAGGTGGCGAGCATGCTGTCCCTACCGGTTTGGCGACCCAGTCGCCATTTCCACTACCGGTTCCACCGAACCATTGTGAACTGGTAGGAACCCACCTCTGCTACCAGGTCAGAAAACTGCTGTTGTTGTTAAAGCCAAGTAGAGCTAAGGTGCACTCAACAGGAAAACATCACTTTGAGTCTTTTCCTGCCCTCAGGATGTACTTAAATAATATTTTTATGTATCTATCTGGCTTGCTCTGCCCTTCCACCAGCTCCTAGGGTTGGCTATAATGAATTAAAATTACAATAAAGCAAAACACAGAACAAGAACCTTAAAATGACACAACATAAACAGTACAATAAAAGCAACTTTTACTTCCTTTCAGGAGGCACTCAGATTTAGCTGCATATGTTTATATTACCTGTCTTCCCTGGAAATCATTAACATTTGGTTTATGCAGCATTTTTACTGGATTTACTGCTTTCTAAGAAGAAGATGGGTATAAACCTTCAGTGTTCCATATAGCAAATGAAGTGTGCTTGACATTTGATATACTACAAAGCCTTTTAGCTACTTGAAAAGGAGCTCTTTCTCCTTTCTGTGCCTTCAAACAGTCTCTAAATAACAGCTCCCTTCTGCAGAATGAGTCTGAACGTTTAACTGCGGCATCCAAATTTGCTTCCAAAGTTGCTGAGAAATTGGGGTGGTCGAAGCGGAGGAATATATTTTGCAAAATCAAACAGCAAATGATCCCCATTTGCTTAATTGCCTGAAGCAGAAACAGGCTCACTTTGATGGCTACCATGGAGTGTAAACTTTGTTGGATTAGCATCCAGGATCCAAAATGTGAACTGAATTAAATTACCAGCCAGAACCGTCAGAATGAGCACGCAGCTATGCAGGAACAGTGTCAGGCACTTCGATCTACATTCGTGGGACAGATGAGGCCTAATCAAGACACACAGGAGTTTCTTGCAATGAGTTCCTGTCAAATAGCTGTCCCCACATCCACAGGAAGTTCCAGAAACGAGGTTAAATGAGATGAAGCTGCAACACAATCACATGAAGAAGCGTTGGGAAGATCCTTGGCGATCCTCCAGTCCAAAACCCTTGCCCAGTATAAAAACTCTGGAACTGAATTAGACTCACCAAGATGGTAGAATCTAACCATCACAATTAACTCCATATTTTCTAGTTCATAAGAACATAAGAATAGCCTTGCTGGAACAGGCCACAGCCCATCCAGTCCAGCATTCTGTCTCACACAGTGGCTCCCCATTTGCTTCAGGGTCTTCCCAAGCAGATGTCTTCACCTGCTTATGATTCCCTGCAAATGGTATTGAGAGATATCCTGCCTATCTCTCCAACCCGGAGGGTGTCCTTAGGCATCTATAATGATAGCCATGGATACCCTTGTTCTCCATGAACTCGTCTAATCCTTTCTTAAAGGTGTCGAGGCTGACAGCTGTCACCACTTCTTCTGGCAGGGAGTTCCATAGACCAGTGATCCTCTGGGTGAAAAAGTACTTCCTCTTATTTGTTTGAGGTCTAGCTTCCAAAAGTTTCATGGAGTGCCCCCTAGTTCTAGTGTTGTGAACCTGCTAATAACCCGAAAGCCAGTCTTTTATAACGGCAAGTTTAGGCAAGTAGAAACGGCAACCACTTATGGAAGCAGCAACATTTGCAGAAGCTGTCAGAGGTGACCAATAATCTCCCAATTGTTTATTTTAGAACATGGGGGTTGCATATATTTTATGATTAAAAAAATGAAAATATGATTCTAGTTAATAAGCAGAAGGGGCCAATTCCTTACCTTGATACAAAGAACTGGAAAAAGAACCAATCCAGAAATTAACCTGGGAATGAGATGTCTATTAAGAAACAGAGACTAAGGTTGTGAATGGTTTGCATTGTGTGAGTGGTGTGTGCGTGCGTTTGTGTTACAAACCTGCAATAAAAGCAGGTTTACAGTTGACCTTCTTAATTATGGGATGCATTGCCCCTTTTCTGTGTTCTCTCAGAACAGCTCACAAAGCGGTTGTGAATATGGGAAGAAATAAATTTGGTCTCCCTTAAAATACAGCTCAGTTGTCATTGAAATTGAATCAAAGATTTAACTCATCATAGTTGCATGATTATAATCTATGAAGTGTCAAAAGAGAAAATGTGTTGAGTATTTGTTCTAGATTATTATCATTTAATTAAAGGAACACCATTCTTTAAATCTTTTAAATCATGGTAAGGCCAAAAAGAGGGACACGGTGGCTCAGGGGCTAAGATGCTGAGCTTGTCGATCAGAAAGGTTGGCAGTTCAGCAGTTCAAATCCCTAGCGCCAGGTAACGGAGTGAGCTCCCGTTACTTGTCCCAGCTTCTTGCCAACCTAGCAGTTCGAAAGCATGTAAAAATGCAAGTAGAAAAATAGGAACCACCTTTGGTTGGAAAGTAGCAGCGTTCCATGCACCTTCGGCATTTAGTCATGCCGGCCACATGACCCCAGAGACATCTTCAAACAGCGCTGGCTCTTTGGATTTGAAACAGAGATGAACACTGCCCCCTAGAGTCGGGAATGACTAGCATATATGTGTGAGGGGAACCTTTACCTTTAAGACCAAAAAAGGAGGAATACTGTTTCCTTTTTTTCAAGGTAGTCTGGATTGTTTGGAAAACTACTTAAATTAGAGGCTGATTTTTGAACTCAGGAGTTCTGGGAAGTATTGAGTGGTGATTTGGAAACTACCTTCAATCTCCTCCCCATCATTCTATGAGAAAGGCGGTGGAGTTGGCAGCTTAGGAGTATTATTGCTCTGGAAAGGAAGTGTTCCTGCGCAGGCCACCTTCACTTGCAGGCTCTTGACTATCCACTGAATAGTGACAGGAAGAAAATGATGATCATAGCAGGAGCAGAGGTAAATGCACCTGCCAGAGACTGCACAAGAAGCCAGGTTGGTGGTTTCTATCAGCATGTCAATGCTTTGCTTTTGTGTGTGTGTGTTTGAGTCATATATAGGTACATATTTCCACACACATATAAATATGTGTATGTCATCTAAGCAGAACTAGTTTGGTACGGTGGCTAGAAGCCAGGAAATAAAAAGTCTAGTTCTACATTGGCCATGAAGCCAGAGCTGGCTGATATTAGGGCAGTCCCTCTGCCTCAAGGAAGAAGGCAAGAGCAAATCACTTCCAGAAAACCTTGCTGATAAAACTGCATTTGGCTGGGGATCTACAACAATTTGCCATAATCAACCATTGCGCCACAGCCAACGCGCCATGGCCAACTCACCACAGGACTCACTTCAGGACAAGAATTACACTAATATCAAAGTGGAACACAAGCATTAAAGCAAGGATGCCGAAGGAGGGGCAAAATGAAATGTGAATGACAAAAATTAAAACAATACTTAAGTTGAATTGTTGAATTGTCCTGTAGCGAGTTGTCCGATGGAAAGTTGTCCTACGGTGAGTGGGCCATGGCGAATTGACTGCAGTGAGTTATCCCATTCTGCTTAGCCAAGAAGTTGCCAGGAATCAAGACTGGGTTAAAGTCAGTCCCTCTCTCTCTCCCTCCCTCCCTCTCCCTCCCTTCCTCCCCCGCTCTCTCTCACACACACACCTGAAAGAGAAAAGTGAGATGGTACAGCAATAGAGGATTTAACCCACAGGGGCGGGTTACTGCCCGTGTTACTGCTGGTTTGGTGCAAACACAATTTGTTCTGCATGCAAGCACAGTTGCCTGTAAATAGGTCTGCGCATGTGCAGAAGATTAAAAATGCCAAACAAAAAATGCTGCGGTGACCGGGGAACTGGTTTGGGGGGGGGTGTCAAGCCTGCCGTCCCTACAGGTTCAGCAACCCGGTTGCAATTTGCACTACCAGTGCGCTTGAACTGAGGCGAACCAGTAGCAACCCACCTCTGCTATGGGAGGACAAGGTAGCCTACAGTCTGGCTGCTGATAAAGTCTCAGTCTGGACACAATTGTCTTTCCTTGGCTTAGAGTCCA
Organism: Rhabdophis nuchalis; assembly: GCA_039707465.1. NCBI lineage: Eukaryota > Metazoa > Chordata > Lepidosauria > Squamata > Natricidae > Rhabdophis > Rhabdophis nuchalis. Next base: position 188,152,152 of record CM077643.1, on the reverse strand, counting down.
GCCGGAACAGGACGGGTCTAAGGCTGCAGTGCAGATACGACCTCAATGCCCCACAACTATTTCATCTAACACGGGGACACTCAAAGCTCTTTAACCATCTTATGCAAAATATTTACACTCAATCATTGGGGGGGGGGGGGAATGAAGCCCATAAGTGATGGCATGACATTGGTGGAGTACATCCAGGCTCTGCCTATCTCAACCTATCTCAACCAATGCCCCCCGACCTTCGCACCATCACGGACCTACTCCTCTTCCGCCGGACTCTAAAAACACATCTATTCCATGTGGCTGGCCTGGCATAGTTTTTAATTGATATAGTCCCGATTATAATAATTTTAATTGCTTTTAGTATACTTTTTTAGCACAGACCCACTATATTAAATTTATTTTTAGCTTTTATATTGTCATTGTGTGTGTACTACCTTTTTTACTCTTTCTGTGCACCGCCCTGAGCCCCTCTAGGGAGATAGGGCGGTATACAAATGCGAAATAAATAAATAAAATAAATAAATAAATAAGCTGGTGTCCCCTCCCCCCATTTTGCCCTTTGGGGATGCTTTGCTAGCCCTCCCTATGGCAGAAGTACCATCCCTTCCTAGGATCAGCGGCAGCAGTCCCTGCTGCAAGAACAAAAGCCACCCCCCAATTTGGCTTCTGTTCTTTTTAAACAACCAACTGTGCTCTCTGCATCCATGGTAATTAATTACTGTCAGGCCAACATTTTCAGTGATTAATTTGCCTTTCCTAGTTAAAACAATAAAGGACACTTAGTGAATGCGACGCAAAATAAATAGGAGCCCTCCTTTTGCATTGTCTAGGTTTTTGAGTGATTTCGTTTCTTCTGGAGATGGCTTACCCAATCTTTATGCAAGAGCACTCAGGGGAACTACAAAAAGAAAAAAAATAGTCCAACTATTAAAAGATCTGTGCTGCCGCTAAGCCTCCTAGGCTATAGCCTATTACATTGGCCTATAGTGTTGTATGGTGTGGCTTACTTGTATTAGTCAATTAAGTGATTGCATTAGCGGAAGATGCCTCCTCTCATTATGACAGTCTCCAATATTGGGTCCCAAATGAAGATGCTCATTTCAGAAATGAAGTGTGTCTCATGATGGAGATTAAATTTATATTTCTCAGCGACAAAGAGGGTGGTTGCTGTGGTTTCACGAGACAGAGGAAGTGACTGGATCCATCTTTCCTCTTCATACGTTGCATTAGATTTGTGATAATTGAATGTTGAATGGTTTGCTGGGGTACATAGCTGGCTTGCTGGGAAATGCTATTGTAATAGAATTGCAGGTCAACTGGTCTTGTGAATTTCTGGAGAGTACTTTAGGGAGATGGGCAGTTCAGACAAGCAGATAGATAGATAGATAGATAGATAGATAGATAGATAGATAGATAGATAGATAGATAGATAGATAGATAGAAAGATAGATAGAGATAGATAGAGATAGAGATGATAGAGATAGAGATGGATGGATGGATGGATGGATCTATGGATAGATAGATATAGATAGATGATAGATTGATAGATTGAAAGATAGAGATAGAGATAGATATAGATTGATAGAAGATAGATAGAGATAGATAGATAGATAGATAGATAGATAGAGATAGATAGATAGATAGATAGATAGATAGATAGATAGATAGATAGATAGATGATAGATTGAAAGATAGATAGAGATAGAGATAGAGATGATAGAGATAGAGATGGATGGATGGATGGCTGGAGAATTCTGGGAGCTGAAGTCCTTCAGGCTTAAAGTTGCAAAGGTTGGAGACCCCTGCTATATATCATGTGGATACAAAAGGTACTATATCAGCACCATAAAGGACCCAAACCAACTGCTTAAGCCAAAGCAAATGCCTGTATGAATTAATACGTGCTCACATTGTAATCGATATTGGGCAACAGTTAATGTTTTGATGTTCGAAAGTGAATTATGCTATCTATAGAATTCTGATTGCACAGCAGTATGTTTCTTTGGTTTCGCCTTCTGCCTAGATGTTTTTGGCAGTAGAGCATATTGTAGATGACACTGCATATCAATAGAATTGATTATGGCATGTACGACTAGCCCCCAACCCAATTTATTCAGAACTGGCATGGTTAATACAGGATAATGATAGATTGGGAATCCAATTTTACAAAAGGACAATTATTTACAACGTTTTGTTTATTAAGCATCTAAAAGCTTGGAAACTAGATTTTTAATATAGCATAACAGATATTCTTTTTTTTAAAAAAAATGGATCAGCAGAGTTCAATTATCGTAAACAAATAAAATCTTCATTTGCTGGCCTGGTGTTAATAAACTAATGCTTGGAGTGGATTTAGATACAAAATTCCAATTACTTCCATAATTGTCCTTAAAAAATAAAATGTATTTATTGGATTTTTATCTGCATTTTTACCATATTTCCTTGATCAGTGTTATTAGCTAATAGCCTGGCTGTGATACTTTGGTCTAGATATAAACATTTTCAAGTGTTTTTCAAAGAGACCCATGCTTTAGATTGGAAAGACAAGTTGTAGGTAGCCATGAATAAAATCTGAAATCTTCCACAAATGAACATAGGTTAATGCTTAGATAAATGCCCAGATTCAATGTGGAATCCTGGAACACATCCCAAGTCCTTACACAGCATATGTTGAACCTCAGCTTTCTGATCTGCTTTTTAATTGATTGGAAGACCTTCTATTTGTTTGTTGCCATCCAGCCCATTACTAACATCAAGCATTGATTCGAAATTGATCAGTTTGCTCTGGGTTTGCTGTGAGACAGAGCTGGATGTCATCACCATATTGGTGACCCTAAAACCCCAACCTCTCCTAGCCTATGAAGCCCCTGAAATAGGAAGTGCCCTGAGGAATACTACTGGCCCACAAGCATGCCATCCAGCAGAAACATCTCACACTGCTTGTTGAGACCAACTTCCTGGGAAAATCATAGCCACCCTAGAACAATGTTTTTATATCTTCTCCCACCAAGACAACAAATGACATCATGGTGGATACAACTGAAAGCCTTTAAGACAGGGATGTCAAACTCGCATTGTCACAGTGCCGTCATGTGACGTATTGGAACTTCCCCCCTTCACTAAACCTGGAATGGGCGTGGCCAGCATGTGACATATCCAGCCCATGGGCTGCGAGTTTGACAGCCCTGCTCTAAGGGCTGCAGTAGGACCATTAGAAAACTGTTGTCCTGAATAATTTATTTGCTTGCTTGTTTACATTTATTTGTTTAATATTAAATGGTTGTTCATCTTATCTTATCTATATAAATAAAAAGTTAACTATGAGATTGTTCAAAACCGCTAATTTCAGAAACTACTGCACCGATCGCCACCAAATTTTCACACAACGTTCCTTACAAGTGCAGCACCAATGATACATACAGATTGTGTGGATGGCACACCTGTGCCAGGTGCACACTACGCAAATGTAAAAGTGCAGCACTTCTGAGTTTTTTACCTCCCTTTAGCTCCTCCCACCTGGCTGCTTCTTAAGCTGCATCACGCACATGTGCAGCAGCGCATGCTGACGCCCTTCACCCAATGTCACATTTTCAATGGTCACTTCCTCAATGAACTACCATTCCTACAAGGTCCTGCGGCCCTGGTGATGCGAGGCATATACACACGCATGCACGTTCAGCCCCCTGTCCGAAGATTACCAGGATAAGGGGACAGAGTTTTGGGGCAGGGCTCCTCCCCCAATCAGAGCCTCCAGGTGGAGAGGCAGTCTACCTGAACTGGGAGGGGGGACGAGTAGGAGGAGGAAGGTGTCCTTGTGGCCCAAGAGACAAATCATCCGGGTGCTTCCGGGATTCAGGGGCAGGACTTCCGTTCTTGGTCCCCTGTCATTCTCTGCGCTTGCTGGCGCCTATGGAGCCTGGCCTGCCGCTGGCGGAGGCTGGAAGCCAGGAGAATCATGGCCAAAAGTTTTTCCGCTGGGGCCACCCCTTCCTTTCTTTTGGGTGGGGGGGGGGTTGATTGGGGAGATGAGGGAGGACCTGATCGTCACTTGGAGGGAGGGAGGGAAGGAGGGGGACCTGGAGGAGATTGACTGGGGGGTCTGGGGAGGGGAAGGTAGGTAGGTAGAGGGATAGAGGGAGAGGAAGAAATACAGTAAGTAGATAGGTAGGTAGGTAGGTAGGTAAGTAGAGAGAAAGAGGAACAAATACGGTTAGTAGGTAGGTAGGGGGAGAGAGTAAGAAATACAGTAGGTAGGTAGGTTGGGGGTTATACGGTGGTTGTGTGTAAACAGGTTGACCATTTAACCAGACTGGGCCACAGCAATGCGTGGCCGGGTACAGCTAGTATACAATATATATATATATAGAAAAGAAAAGAAAGAGAAATTTTTGAAAAGTAGTGAATAAATAGTAGAAAAATAAAAGAAAAAGGAGAAAAGGAATTATAGCAAAAATATAAATATATCAAGAAGCCTTCCCTGGACCCAGCGTTGTTAGTAAATTATCGTCCGCTCTCCAACCTTCACTTTTTGACGAAGGTTGTAGAGAGTGTGGTGGCACAGCAGTTTTCCCCGTGACCTGGAGGAAATTGATTATCTGGGCTTGCGCCAGTCTGGCTTCAGACCTGGGCACAGCACCGAGACGGCATTGGTCGCATCGATGGATGATCTCTATCCTGGTCCTATTAGACCTCTCACTGGTGATTCTTGGCAGTGGTATGATCGAGGCCTATAAGAACTGGATGATCGAGGCCTATAAGAACTGTTACCCGGGCCTGGCCAGGATTAGGAGGAACGTCTTGGCCTGGCCTTTTCTTGAGAGGATGCAAGACCAGAAGAGCCCTTTTTAAAATCTGGGCTCCAGAGACTGCCCACTCCCCCCCCTCCTCCATCCCCAACTATTCCCCAAATTATATTCTTGACCCCCCCCCCACCCGGACTGATAGACTGATAGACTATTTTTAACATCTGCGATGAATTTTTGAGATCAAGCCGGACTATATCTCACTGTGCATCTATTTTTACCATTCAAATTGTCAACATGCTCCCCATAATTAACTCTGACCCATTTTATATCTCGTATTTATAGTTGTATTATATTTTTATATCTATATATTTATATATTTATGTATTTATATGTGTCTATGTATTTATATATTTATATTTATATACTATAATTATGATTATGTACTCTATGGCAGACCTTATGCTTCTGCGAGAGTCCCCGCTCTCGCAGGTTTGGCCCTCCTCGTTAACGAGGGCCCGCCTCGAGGAGGGATTTATCAATCCGGAGAGGTGGGCGAAGCGCGGCCTCAGGGGTTTTTTAGTTAGGAAATTGTTGTGTATTTTAGGGGGTACCAGGGAGGGGGGAGGGTGTAGACAGGTTGAGACGGGCCGAGCCAGCAGATTACGGAAGGAGGCGGATGGATCCGCTAAGAGGGGGGACATACAGGTCGTCCCCATAGAGGGCTTTCCCATCGAGAGGCTGATGGGGAGAGGCAGATCCGAGGGGAGTCATATTCCATCCTCCCGGTTGGGGGCACAGAACCGTTGGCTACGAACGGTGAAGTGCCACAACCCCCGCAGACTAGGTGGTCAGGGTGTACAGAGCCAGGGCCTGCGGCTGATGTTTTGCAATGCCAGGTCCGTTGTCAACAAAGCCCCCCTCATCCATGACCTTGTGTCAGAGGGGGAGCCGGACCAGGCAGGAATTGCGGAGACCTGGTTGGGCCACGAGGGGGGTCTTCCCCTCGTTGAAATGTGCCCACCAGGTTACCGCGCTTTTTCATCAGCCCCGGGCCCTAGGCAGGGGTGGTGGGGTGGCGGTCATAGTAAAGGAAGGTCTTGAGCCGAGAGAGACCATTGTGCCACAGACCACCGGTTGTGAGTCCCTCTACGTGAAGTGGGGCCTAGGGAGGCAGTTGGGCTTGCTGGTTGTATACCTGGCTCCCCGCTATGTAGCAGCAGCCCTGCCCGAGCTCCTGGAGGTGATCGCTACGGTGGCAGTTGAGACCCCCAGACTTTTAGTCATGGGGGACTTTAATCTGCCATCGGTGGGCGAATCATCCGTGGTAGCTCGGGAGTTCATGGCTTCCATGACGGCCATGGACCTGACCCAATTAATTCAAGGCCCCACCCACGAGGGTGGACATACACCGGATCTCATCTTTGTCTCTGGCCAATGGAAGAGTGATCTGGGTATAGGGGATATAGGCATCACGCCCTTGTCATGGTCAGACCACTCACTTCTCCGGCTCGACTTTCCGACCGCTACTCCCCTCCGCGGGGAGGCGGAACCTAAATCACCAATCTGGTTCCGCCCCAGGCGCCTGATGGACCCTGATGGGTTCCAGGCGGCGCTTGGGCCACTTCCTGTGCCCCTGACCCGCGCCCCGATGGAGGACCTCGTGGCCGCATGGAATACTGCGACCACGGGAGCCTTGGATCGGGTCGCGCCCTTGCGGCCTCTCTCGCGGCGGCGAGCCACCCTGGCTCCTTGGTTTACCGAGGAGCTGAGGGTGATGAAACGCCACAAGAGACGCCTAGAGAGAAGATGGAGGTCTAGCCGATCTGAATCTGACCGGACACAGATAAGAGCCCATTTACGGACTTACATTGTGGCGCTGAGAGTGGCCAAACGCCATCATTGTGCCACTCTCATAGCATCCGCAGATAACAGCCCTGCCGCCCTGTTTAGGGTGACCCGCTCCCTCCTTCAACAGAGGGTGCGGGAAGCCCCGCTACAGGGTAGAGCAGAGGAATTTGTGATTTATCTGCAGGAGAAAATCGCTCAGATACAGAACGAGCTAGCCCCCATTCATGGCCCAGTGGGTTGCCACGAGGCGGATCTTGTTTGGGAGGAGTTTGACTCCGTTACTTCCGAGGATATGGACAGGCTACGTGGGCGACTGCGAGCCACCACATGTTTATTGGACCCGTGTCCCTCCTGGCTTGTACTGGCATCCTGGGAGGTGACACGAGGCTGGCTCCAAGAGGTTGTCAACGCATCCTTAAGTGAGGGTTCCTTGCCTGCTTCTCTAAAAGAAGCTATGGTGAGGCCCCTCCTTAAGAAGCCCTCTTTGGATCCAGCTCTTCTGAACAACTATCGTCCAGTCTCCAACCTTCCCTTTCTGGCGAAGGTTGTTGAGAGTGTGGTGGCACAACAGTTTCCCCGTCACCTGGAGGAAGTTGTTTATCTAGATCCGCGCCAGTCCGGCTTTCGGCCCGGGCATAGCACCGAGACGGCATTGGTCGCGTTGGTTGATGATCTCTGGAGGGCAGAGATGGGGGTTGTTCCTCCATCCTGGTCCTATTAGACCTCTCGGCAGCTTTCGATACCATCAACCATGGTATCCTATTGCATCGGCTGGGGGGGTTGGGGGTGGGAGGCACCGTTTTACGGTGGTTCTCCTCCTACCTCTCTGGCCGATCGCAATTTGTGTTGGCAGGGGGGCAGAGGTCGACCGCGAGACCCCTCGCATGTGGGGTGCCTCAGGGGTCGATCCTCTCGCCCCTCCTGTTCAACACATACATGAAGCCGCTGGGTGAGATCATCCGTGGTTTTGGGGTAGAGTACCACCTGTACGCTGATGATACACAGCTGTACATTTCTACACCAAACCACCCCAACGATGCCGTAGCGGTGATGTGCCAGTGCCTGGAAGCCGTATGGATCTGGATGGGAAGTAACGGACTCAGGCTCAACCCGACCAAGACCGAGTGACTGTGGTTTCCGGCTGCCCGATTCAACCAGCTCATTCCATCGCTGGCCATAGGGGGCGAACATCTTGCCCCTGTGGATGGGGTGCGCAATTTGGGCGTCCTCCTGGATGCCCGGCTGTCCATGGAAGATCATGTGACAGCCGTGGCCAGGAGGGCGTTTTACCAGGTTCGCCTGGTTCGCCAATTGCGCCCCCTATTGGATCGGGACGCCCTTCGCACAGTCACTCATGCGCTCGTGACATCCTGACTGGACTATTGTAACTCTCTCTACATGGGGCTCCCCTTGAGGTGCACCCGGAGGCTTCAGTTGGTCCAGAACGCAGCCGCGCGAGCAATAATGGGGACCTCTAGTTTCACCCACGTAACACCGCTCTTGCGCGAGCTGCACTGGCTACCTGTCGTCTTCCGGGTGCGCTTCAAGGTGTTAGTTATCATCTTCAAAGCGCTCCATGGCTCGGGACCTAGTTACCTGCGGGATCGGATCCTGCCCCATATCTCCTCACGGCCGATTCGCTCCCACAGAGAGGGACTTCTCCGGGTGCCGTCCACTAGACTCTGTCAGCGGGCGACGCCCAGGGGAAGGGCCTTCTCTGTGGCGGGCCCAGCCCTCTGGAACGATCTCCCCCCCGATATTAGGACAACTACGGACCTCCGCTCCTTCCGTTTAAAATTAAAGACACATCTTTTTCGCCTGGCCGGCCTTGGGTAGTCTCTTTTAAGGTAAGGGGTTTTAGGGGTTGTTTTAATTTAGTTTATGGGTTTTTAGCGCAGGATCAATTTAATTTATTTTTAACCTTGTATTTTGTTGTGGTCTTATTTGTGTTTTTAATTTGCCTGTGCCCCGCCTCGAGTCCCTTTGGGGAGAGAGAGCGGGATATAAAATTAAATTATTATTATTATTATTATTAAATTATAAAGATACAAGCAGCAACGTTATAATCATAAGTGGAAAAAGAGATAGGAAGGATGAGAAGAATAGTAATACAGTCTTAGTAAATAGTTTGACAGTGTTGTGGAAGTTAGTTATTAGCAGAGTGATGGCATGCGGGGAAAAACTATCCTTGTGTCTAGTTGTTCTAGTGTGCAGTCCTCTATAGCAGGGGTCCCCAACCTTTTTGGCACCAGGGACCGGTTTCATGTAAAAAAAATTCCGTGGACCGGTGGGAGCCTCCAGTGGGTGAGTCGAGTCACGTGGGCCGCGTGTGCGTTCGGCGGTCATGTGCAACCGGGTGGGAAAGCTGCCAGGTGTCCCGGGCGAAGGATCCTCGGCTGGGGCAGGGAAGGACGAGCTGCATCCTGGGCAGGAGGGCCTGGCAGTCCCTTCCCCCTGCGCAGGGCCGGGTGGTGCCCCGAACCCCCCCAATGCAGACCGTTGTCCCCATCCTGCCCCCAGGGAGCGCCCCGGCCAGTCACCAGGATAGCGGAGCGTTTGCTACACTTTCCTAAGAGTTGTGCTACTCTCTCCGCCGCTCACTCCGGCCCGGTTACTATCAAGCCAAGGACCGGCACCGGTCCACGGACTGGGGGTTGGGAACCCCTGCTCTATAGCGTCGTTTTCAGGGTAGAAGTTGAAACAATTTATATCCAGGATATGAGGGGTGTGTAGATATTTTCCCGGCCCTCTTTTTGACTTGTGCAGTATACAGGCCCTCAATGGAAGGCAGGTTGGTAGCAATTGTTTTTTCTGCAGTTCTAATTATCCGTTGAAATGTCTGTCTGTCTTGGTTGGTTGCAGAGCCAAACCAGACAGTTATAGAGGTGCAGATGACAGACTCAAGTCCATGAAACAGAATAAAATGATCCTACATGTTTTCTACATTTCCAACATAGACTTATATGGGCTAGAAACTTTCATATACCAACAGTACTTCCTTTAAAAAAACAACAACCCTTTTTAAAATTGTAACATAATGTAAATTTTAAAGTAGACTTTCAGTTGGCTTTCAATTGCACTTAGAACCTGAATTTAAAAAAAACCTCATTGCAGGACTTGGAGCATGGGTATAATAAACTCCTGGTGACAGATCCCAGCTTAAAATAGCCCTGTTGCATTCTGAAAAAAACGAAACTTAAACGTGTCTTCAGAGCAGTACTTTGTAGAAGGGATGGCAGGAATTCAAACAAGCTTTTATAGGAGAGTGTGAGTTACTGTTAAGATGTCCTCCCATTCCAGAAAAAGCTACAAAGTTAGGGAAAGGACCTCTGGCCACAGCGTCTCCCTGTGTACAGCGTCAACCAACTGAAGTGAAGCATCACAACTGTTCCAATTTAATAGACAGAGGCACTTCCTTGCTTCATGGATCTAATTTCATGGGCTAATTCAACTGAATGGCCTCATCACAGCTTCGCATTGCCTTACTAAGTTTCCTGTGAGCTTCCAACTGTGAGCTGTCTTTCGGCATAGGAAATGATATGGAGATACATATGGAAAACTGCATCGCTTGTCTACAATTACTTTGACTTATCTGTACACCACAAGGAGAAAGGGTGAATCAGGGAAACAACATTCAAGCAGTAAGATGCCTAAAGAGCCATAGTGGCACAGTGGTTAGAGTGTAGTACTACAGGCTACTTTTGCTACTGCCGACTGCCTGCAATTTGGCAGTTCAAATCTGACCAGGCTGAAGGTTGACTCAACCTTCCATCCTTCCAAGGTGGGCAAAATGAGGATCCAGATTGTTGGGGGGAGGGGAAATTGCTGACTCTGTAAACTGCTTAGAGAGGGCTGTAAAGCACTGTAAAGTGTTGCTAAAGAAAAGCAAATGTTGATGAACAATTAGAGCCGTTTTTTGTTTTATTTGAAAACAGGGTCAATTTTGTCTCTAGGTGTGCCTTTTTGATCATAGGGGAGCTTTTCAATTACTCTCTCCCCCATGGCTCCAGCATTGGCGACTCCAGGAACCTTTCAAGGAAGATGGTCACATGAGTCGGGCTTGTGAGTTTGTTAAATCTCCTAAAGCAGGGGTCCCCAACCCCCGGGTCGCGGACCGATGCCAGTCCGTGGCTTGATAGGAACCGGGCCACAGGGCCGGAGAGTAGGGAGGAGAGGGCAGCCCCCGGGGCAGAGCGTGCGTGGCCGCTCACGCCATTGGGGGCCAAGAGGGGTGAGTGAGCCGACTCACCCCCCTCCGCATGCGCATGTGCTGCCTGTTCCCCCTCTCCCCCCGCTCCCCTTCTACGCCGGCCGAGCCATGCCCACCGGTCCGCGGAATTTTCTTTAAAATGAAACCGGTCCCTGGTGCCAAAAAGGTTGGGGACCCCTGTCCTAAAGTACTAAAGTTACTTTTCTTTCCTTCCAAACAGATCTTTCTAAAGAGATCCTTCTAATCCTATCAGGACAGTTGAAGCTGTGAAGAAGGCCTTCCAGAATCCATGTAATATGAGAACCCTTCCCTTCTCTTCCTCCCTGAAGGAGAACTGAATTTTGCTGAAATGAAATTAAGTGATCAATATAATAAATAAAAACGTTCTCATAGTCTGCCTGCCAACAAAATGGTTTTTGGAAGCCCTTCACTAAGTAAAGGACAGGATAAGAAATTGCCTCACATTATTAACAGATAGTGGATTTGAACAAGTAAGGGAAGCAGCATTCTCCAGAAACAGAAGATCTCATCCAAATAACTTGAAATTCTTATGTTAGGGTCTTTTCCCAGTTGCTGCCTATCCATCCATCCTTGAGTTGGCCAAAAATTATATTGGACAGAAATTGGCTATCCCCATTTTCTATCCACATCCTGCCTTCATTATTCCAGTCCTTGCTGGTCACATAACTTCCCTCTCTTAACAGATTTTCTATGTCTTCAGGCCAGGGGTGGGATTCAATTTTTTTTACTATCAGTTCTATGGGCATATCTTAGTGGGCGTGGCATGGCATGTCTTGGTGGGCATGTCTTGGCTGGGCATGGAAGGGAAGGATACTGTAAAATCTCCATTCCCTCTCCACTCCAGGGGAAGGTTACTGCAAAATCCCCATTCCCTCCTGATCAGCTGGGACTCGGGAGGCAGAGAATAGATGGGGGCAGGGCCAATCAGAGTGGTATTTACCTCCGAACTCTTCAAAATTTCCGCTACCGGTTCTCCAGAACTGGTCAGAACCTGCTGAATACCATCTCTGCTGGTGGATTTAAGAGTATTAAAATCACTCCCTATCTGAAGATGTAGGTGTTAATGTAAAAGACATCCAAAATAACGCAGTTCTTGCGCCAATGAAACCAATGAGATTCAATTGTGAGTAGACAGGAATGGAATTATTTGTTAATTTCATCTCCAAAGCAGCCATGTTAACAACTGTATAATGTGAAATGCTGCTGATATTTATTTATTTATTAAATTTAAATAAATGCAATGAGGGAGATAATGCTTCGTTAACACCAGTTGTAGTTAAACACAATCTAAGTCCGTCTCATTCATGGGCTGGTTATGAAGTGAAAGCAATATCATAGGCACATTTTTTTTTTTTAAAAAAGTGTTGCCAGGGAACCTTTGTGCCATAGTGTAGTGCTACTGGAGAAAGACCCTTAGCAAGGAATGAGGTCATTGAAAATGAAAGCATGTAACTGAATAATCTGGAGGTTCCAGTGTATTATAGCAATAAGAAAAACAAAAACACTGATGCTGAACAGTTTCACCATCCATTTCATAGACCAGTGATGGCAAACCTATGGCACGGGTGCCACAGGTGGCATGCGGAGTCATTTCCTAGGGCACGCGAGGCATTGCCCTGTCAGCTCCAGCACGCATGTGTGCACTGGCCAGCTAATTCAGGCCTTCTTTTGAGGCCGTTTTTCACCCTCTGGAGGCTTCAGGGAAGCTCCTGAAGCTTCTGGAGGTGGGGGAGGGGAGGCTGTTTTCACCCTCCCCAGGCTCCTAGAAAGCCTCTGGAGCCTGGGGAGGGCAAAAAAAGCACGCCAAAAGCAGAGGGGCACGCACATAGCATTATGGGTGTGGCATGCACATGTACGACCCCCTGCGCTCCCTCTGCTTTTGGCACGTGAGCCAAAAAAGGTTAGCCATCACTGTCATAGACAATCTTGGCATTCCATGAAAGATTCTGAGAAAAAAACCCTCTCTAATGATAATTCCATGTGAACATTGCATATTTTGCCCATTTTCTTATTATGCATTTATGGTTAGCAGAAACTTATTTTTGCTTATGTTTGATGACATGATTCTTACCGTTGTGACCTGTTCTTAGGTTTCCAAAGACCTGACAAAAGAGTCCATGAAATACTGGTAGTTGTCAAAATAAAGTTTATTAATAATGAAGAATTGCAAATCTTCTGTTGTTGCATTATGACACTGCATCACATGCTAAGCATTTCTGTTAGTGTAGACTGGTTTTGACTGGTCGGACATAAACAAGGAAGCTGGCATGGAAAGTTACTAGCACACCCTCTTGGCACCTAACACCTTGGAGAAAAGTTCCCACCTTCTTGCAACGTGCTAACTATCAACAAAGAGCACATGACTCCTATTCTACTGTGTGAATTTCCTTTTATGGTCATGATTTGTGTATTATTTACATGACGTTGTATGCTTAACCCTGCCTTCTGATAAAGTTAATAAAAAGGCCTGCGGACCTTTGTCCGTTGCGCTGTCCCATTCCGTTCGAAGAAGATCCTAGTGTCGTGGTCTTTTTTCCCCTCATCCGTGGGCCTGCCCGCTTGATAACTGCGAGAATGTTATCACTTCATTCTGTTTCCTTCATAAGTAAACAAGTAGTGTCTAGAATAAATGAGGGTCTAGAATGAATTCTAAGACATTGCCTGTGGATTGTCATCAAAGTGATTCCATTTTATAATACTAATTTGTTCTAGAATGGTGCAAAGCATTAGCAAGAGATGTTTTGAAAAGTACATTAGTATTCACAAGGCACCTTCTGTGAGGTACTGATATAGCCAGAGGTGGTATTCAGCAGGTTTTGAAGAACTGGTAGCGGAAATTTTGAGTAGTTCAGAGAACAAGTAGATACCACCTCTGACTGGCTCCGCCTCCATCTATTCTCTGCTTCCAGAGTCCCAGCAGATCAGGAGAGAATGGAGATTTTACAGTATCCTTCCCCTGCCACGCCCACCAAGCCACACCATGCCCACCAAGCCATGCCCGTAGAACCAGTAGTAAAAAACATTGAATCCCACCCCTACACAAAGCCGTGTTCTTTGCAAACCTTGTGTTGCTTCTTCACTTAGTTCACTGTAGTCCATCACCCCGACTCTGTCTCTGTGGGCAACATTTCTAACAATAGGACACATTTGCTAAATGAGACATTTCTGCTATCCCTCTTAAAACAAAGTTATTTGAACAGCTCTGAAGATGAAGTGACAATCATGATGGCAATAACAATATTTGACCACATAGGATCCATAAAATATATCTGTCATTACCGAACAGTGTAAAAATAATGCTATCTATTAATTGACAGACTAAGTGTTAAATAAACACATGTGTATGTGTTTGCGTGGGTATGTATACATGTAAAACATTTATATGCATGTCCATATATACACATATCAGAGGCGATATTCTGCCGGTTCGGGCAAACTGGTAGTGAAGGCGGCGGGAGGCTCCGCCCACCTGCCCAAACGTTATCACAGACGCTCTGCGCATGTGCAGAAGCGCTGTGTGTGAGCACTCCCCCGGTTCTGAACCAGTAGCAAAGGTGAGAGGATTTCATGCCTGATGCACATGCAGAAAACATACCAGCTACAGGAATTTAGGAAAGAAACAATTGGAACAGAATGAAGGAATCAACTCGCCAGTCTTTTTTCAAGGTCCCATCTCTTTTGAAATACCTGGACAATTTTTAAAGCGGTTTCATATTGCTAAGCATATTTTCACCCTGGGTAAAGAAGAGCAGCTGGGAGTTTTGGACTGAGAGGTGGGATCGCTGCTGATACATAATTCTAATGAAGCTATTGGTTTCCATATGGAGTAAAGGTATGCACAATCTGTTGAAGCCACTCTTCTCTGCCAGGGGAGATATTAGGGCTGTTCAGAGAGTTAAGCGTTAGGTTACTCACACCTTTTGAGCCTAACAGAGATGGCTGATATGTAGGGCTTGCCGCTTCACCCTTGCCTGCTGATCTGGTGCAGACTCAGGGCAACCATATTTGACGGCTCCACCGAATTGTACACCACCACCGTATTTTGAAACAGCCCCGTCAATAAGAACATCTTTTGAATTTGTAAAATGCTGCCTGAAATTTCCATCCATGTCCACAGACATAGAAAGCACTAGCAGTCCACTAAAGGCTACTTTTCCTCTCCTCTTGTGCGTATAACCTTGGGAGTTCTAGTAACTAGATCATTTTCACTCCACCTGCCTAAATATCTGCTTGAAGCTTTCAGCTTCAGGTTAAAGGCCCAATTCCTCTTTCTCCCTCCAGACTCCATGCTTGCCCAAATCTGTTTCTGTGGAATGGTAGCTTTGGGAGCAGATTTCGGGGGCCCAGCTCTGAAGTGGAAAGGAAGAGAGGAAGAAAAAATGTGATTTCATGAGAAAGAGTAATTGTCACTTGTAGCCAGCAATTCCTTCACTTATTCCCCAAATTGGATGCCCTTCAGAGGTAGTCATGGAGAAAGCTGAACTGTTGTATGGGTTTTAATCATTCCATCTTAAAATATTTGCTTTATGTTTTTGACAATGTTTCAATTTGGCTGCTTTGCATTTTACTATCTACAGTATGCTCCCCAAGCCAAAAGTCTAGGCATAATGCAATACAACAGAGTGAATTTTGAATGCTTCTACATACATTCAAGGTCTATTTGGATATAGGGGATATTTCTGATTCTATGTTATAGATCTCAGGGGTTGCCACAAAGAAGAGGGAGTCAAGCTATTGCCCACAGCACCTGAGGGTAGGGCAAGAAGCAATGGGTGGAAACGAATCAAGGAGGGAAGCAACTTAGAACTGAGGAGAAATTTCCTGACAGTTAAAACAATTAATCAGTGGAACAGCTTGCCTCGAGAAGTTGTGAATGCCCCAACACTGGAGCTTTTAAATAAGAGATTAGACAACTATTTGTATGAAATGGTACAAGGTTTCCTGCCTGAACAGGTGGTTGGACTAGAAGACCTCCAAGTTCCTTTCCAACTCTGTTATTCTATTCCATTTTATAAGTGAGATAGAACAATAACTTTTTTATGGATGAGACTTTTACATCAAACTGACTCTAAATACACACACGCACCCCTCCCCGATTCAGATCAGGATTTCCTGAATCTTGAATTGGGAAATTTTGAGCAACTGACCAATGCCATGAATCATTGGACTGGACCAGGGGTGGGTTCCTGCCAGTTCTAGCCTCTTCTATAGAAGAGGTTCCACAAATCTACAGTGCCATTTAGAACCAGTTCCAGCTCCCTCCCCCTGCCCATTCGCACATCCTCAAGATGAAGAGCAAGAGGAGGAATTCTGGGAGTTGAAGTCCACAAGTCTTAAAGCTGTCAAGTTTGAACACCCCTGGGTTGTTTTTTTCTAAAGTGTTAGGGGTGCAAGGGTCTTGTAACTTGACAGCTTTAAGACTTGCGTGCTTCAAATGTCAGAGTTTCTGAGGCAAACATTTTGGTTGCTAAGCAAGAGTGTTGTTAAGTGATTTTTACCACATTTTACAAATTGGCAACACCCACCCAGTCACATGACTGCCAAGCCACTCCCACTTGGTCACCTGGCTGGCAAGCCACTCCTACCCGGTCACATGGCCAGCAAGCTACTCCCACAAAGCAGGCCACACCTACAGAAGAGGTTCTAAAAAAATTTGAAACCCACCACTGGATTGGACTTATAAGAACTGTCTATTCAGCTTAGTATTGCTTTATTTTTTCTAAAGGCCAAGGTCAGCTGAATTACAGTATGAGTTTCCATTCTAGCTATGAGCTAATCAGCTTGAAAAGAATTACGGAGCTAGAAAAGTGAGTGAGTTGTAATTTCTGCTTCTCCATCTTAGTAAAGTTTGTGAAACTATTAGCGCAATATATATTTGAATTCCCAACAGAATGTAGTTCAGGTTTCTCCAAATGTAACAATAGAATGGAATGGAATGGAATGGAATGGAATAGAATAGAATAGAGCTTTTTTTTTTTAGCCAAGTGTGATTAGACACAGAAAGAATTTGCCCCTGGTGCAGAAGCACTCAATGTACATGCAAAGCAACACAGTAATAATAATCATATTCATATTTCTTCTAATTGTCTGCCACTTTATGCTGTTGTATAAATGTGGGAGACATAACAGTAAATTAATGTCTCCTTTTTGTTAACATTTCATATAGCACAAGAAGAAATTTTATATAGATGATGGTGATACTAAAGAAGACATAGACTCATAGATAGTGGAAATATTGCAGGAAACTATCAAATCATTAGAAAGAAAATTTTATGAATCAAATAGGAAGGAAAAGACGACCGTAAGGCATTAAGGATCCTTTAAGAGTTGCCTGTAGTTCTTTTGGTCATCTAACTGTGTTCTTACTGATCTGTTAATGACACCATCCCTTATTAATCCTATGATGGTATGTATCATCATTCAGCTATCACTCTACTACATATGGTCCTAAAAGTAACATTTGATAAGACTTACTAAAAGTACTCTATTGGGTGCATTGATGTTTCATCTTTCTTTCATCTGTCTTTCATTTTGATTATTCATCTAGCCCTAAATTATAAGGTGTTGATCAGTAAATACTGTTCTTAACCTATCTTGAAAAAAATAGAATATGCGATTTAATGTATGCCCACTTATTCCTGATACAAGGTGATCTAAAGAGCATTGATGCACACAAGTACCCTAGGCTGGATTGTATTATTCAGCTTGGATTCATTTATGAATTTAACAACAGCATATTTTTAAGAATGCGCTTGCTTTGTTCTCTTAAGCACATTGAAGGCGGAGACTGATATGGTTTAGAACAATGAGCACAACTTACGGTTTTGACTGAATAACTGCTTGCTATGCTAAATAAAGCATTTTCAAGCAGCTCCATCTTTTATTCTTTATCTTTTTCCTCTACCCAAATAAACATGTAACAGGGAAGATAACAGTACCAGTTTAGGCACTGGGAGTATATATATCAGTTTAGGCACTGGAAGTATATATATATATACAAGGCCTTTGGCACTGAGAAGGAAACTACTAACACTGCCATTTCCATTCTTCATCCTGCAGCTACCTTTCATTACAATTTATAGGTAGAAATTTCATATATTGTATGATACAATGGCCTAGAGGTGAAGACGCTTGCTTCCAACTCGGGAGGTTGAGAGTTCAATCCTAGGCACCAGCAGAGATTTCTCTATTAGGGTGCAAAGAGAAAATATCTGCTGTGAACTCTACATAGGCATTAGGAAGGGCATCCAGCCAGTAAATCCTCAGCTCCATCCAGTCGCTCCAACTCTATCCCAAATTAAGAGATTACAGGGTCATCTATACCAGTGGTGGGTTTCTGCAGGCTCGCATCTACTTGCGAGAGCCAGTTGGTGAAATTTAGAGAACCGGTGAGAGGGGGTTCCACCGGCGTACCTGGAAGTAAATCTGGCCCGCCGCTGCCAGTAACCCAACAGGAAGGAAAGGAAAGGAAAGGAAGGAAGAAAGGAAGGAAAGAAAGAAAGAAAGAAAGAAAGAAAGAAAGAAAGAAAGAAAGAAAGAAAGAAAGAATTTATCATCTCAATTGAGTCCAAAATTTTGGTTGCTAAGCAAGAGCGTTGTTAAATGAGTTTCACCACATTTTAAAAGGTGGCCACTCCCACCCTGTCACATGACTGCCAAGCCACGCCCACAAAATAGGCCACACCTACAGAGTGGTTCTAAAAAATTTGAAACCCACCACTGATCTATACATTCTATTTACATTAAGTAAATATAGCATAAATGTCTATGATGCTAACAACTTAAGTCATAAACTTAACATTAAATTAATATCACTATTATTTGGGATAAGCAAGACCAGAACCACCCGCTGGCCTAACAAGGGGAATCGGAAGAAAATGTTCTTCATGCCTGTTTGAACTTACTTCCAAATTGACGAACCCAGGGCTGACGCCCAAAACTGCAGTGGTCTGAATGGCATGCATTATATAACAGTAAAACAGTAAGACCACAAAGAATGCACAAGGAGATTGTTGCTTTGGTTATGTGCTCCTCTAGCTTTACTGTAACTAGAGCAGCCTATGGCGACTGGAAGATGGAACATACCCGTTTTCTCTTCCAAGTGAAAAATATAAGCCTCCTCCAAGCAGAAATATTTATCTGTTCTTTTGCATGTAAATAAATGATAGACACATTGTAAAATAGTACACGATTCCCTGACAAAGAACAGAATAGTATTGAAATGGAAATCCTCTGGAAACATACATGTGTGTATGCAGGCACATATGCGCACGTATACATATGGGAGATGCGGTCTCTATTTTGTTAGATTTCTTTTCTGAACTAAAGCACTCATGGCAAAGCTGTGCATTGTTACCAAAGAAGAAAAAGGAACTATTTAAATTCATTCCAGGAACAAGTAGTTAGGTACCCCAACATTAAGCAGGTCGTGAGACCTCAAATCAGAGAGTTAATAACATGAACACAGAATGGATCTTTAAAATCCAGGAACTAAAATTCACTGTACATTGTTTTTTCAGGGTGAATCAATTTAAAGGACACTCTGTATTTCACAAGAATGGGCAAATTGTGGGCCTCCAGTTGTTATTGGGTTACAACTCGCATCATCTCTCATCATTTTCCTGATGGCCGGGACTCGTATGGGTGGTAGTTCTGCAACACTAAAAGGCCAGAGTTCGTTTGTTCGTTTCTTCCTTCCTTCCCTTCCCTTCCCCTTCCTTCATTCCCGCTCTCCCTCCCCCTCCCTCCCTTTCATCCCTTCCCCTCCATCCCTCCCTTCCCTCCTTCTCTTCCCCTCCCTCCCTTCCCCTTTCCTTTCCTTTCCTTCCCCTCCCCCCCTCCCCCCCCTTCCTTCCTTCCTTCCTTCCTTCCTTCTCTTCCCCTCCCCTCCTCTCTCCTTCCCTTCCTTCTTTCCTTCTTTCCTTCTTTCCTTCTTTCTTTCTTTCTTTCCTTCCTTCCTTCCTTCCCCTTCCCTTCCTTTCCTTCCCCTTCCCTTCCCTTCCCCTTCCTTCCCTTTCCTTTCCTTCCCCTCCTTCCCTCCCTTCCCTCCTTGTCTTCCCTTCTCTTCCCCTCCCTCCCTTCTTTCCTCCCTCCCTCCTTCCCTTCCTTCCTTCCGTCCTTCCTTCCCCTTCCTTCCCCCTTCTTTCCTTCTCTTCCCCTCCCCTCCCTCCCTTCCTCCCTCCTTCCCTTCCCCTCCCTCCCTCCCTCCCTTCCTTCCTTCCTTCTCTCCGAAGAGAAAAGAAGCATGATTTATATGGCTTCCTTCCTTTTTTCCTTCCCTGTTGTGTGGCAATATTGGAAAACATTGGCTAGGATAAAGCAGCCCCACTCATTGCCTTCCAAACAGCTTGGACTGAATATCTTTTCTGAGTTCAGGATGGTCTCTGAGTAACCGTGTATAAGACAATCTGTTCTTAGTAATCAAGATAAAGTGCTTCATACCAAGAAAGAAATTCTTAAAACCAGGACTTGGCCTGCCAGCAAAATATGACTCGGACATTAACTGTAATTCATTGCCCAGCATGTCCTGCTCCAGCAGATCTACTTGTGAAGATTTATGTTTATATTTAGACTATAGGCAATGTAAGTGCAACTCATGAAGTACAGCAGTCAACTTTAATGTCAAATCAATGTTTAACCTCTACACTAGTTAAACATTGCACGGAAGTTACTTGCCGCCTGGTTCAGAAGTAGATAGCCGGCACGTTTTCTTCCATTCACTGTAAAACCCTGATATATTAAAGTGACAAAGGGCTTCTGGCTCTGGGTAGATACCTCTCTTCTATTATTAAATAGGATCAGAGACAACCGCTCAACTGTAGAATTGATTGGGTGCTCTGCTTTCAGTATGTGAGTGTGATTTAATCCGAATGTACTTTAGGAGAGCATAGAATAGCCAACTAGTAGGGGATGTTGGGTTAACCAGATTGCTAGGGGTCCAGAGTGGGGCAGTCCTAACAAACTAAGGAGGCACAGCTTGGCTTAGCCAGCTGATCTCCAAAGAAGAGATGTTTCCATTCCTTTGCTTTGAGACTGAGGAAGATGATGGCTTTGAGCCTCCAGTGGAGAGAGGAAAATATGGTGCCCAGTTACGAATTTACGAATTTACAAATATTTATTTGTATAACCGCATCCTCTCCCCTAGGGGACTCGGAGTGGTGTACAGGGAGAAATTAAAACAGCATAAAATATATACATAAATACACTAAAAACAAATTAAATTTAACTATCCCTGCACTAAAATCCCCATTTTAAAATTAACATTCCCTAACCCCTGAGGTAGAGACTAACCTAGGCCGGCCAAGCAGAAAAAGTGAGTTTTTAATTTCTGACGGAAGGAGCGGAGGTCCGTAGTTGTTCTAATGTCGGGGGGAAGGTCGTTCCAGAGGGCTGGGCCCGCCACAGAGAAGGCCCTTCCCCTGGGCGTTGCCCGCTGACAAAGTCTAGTGGACGGCACCCGGAGAAGTCCCTCTCTGTGGGAGCGAATCGGCCGGGAGGATGTATGGGGCAGAATCCGATCCCGCAGATAGCTAGTTGCTCAAACCAACACTGTTTCACTAGCCTGTTTTGCTGTAAGCTGAGAGAAGTAGTCTTCTCTCAGCTTACAAGTGGGGGCAAGATTGAGAGGGCATCGTGGGACCCTTTGATTGCCTTTGATTTTACCCCAGAAGCTTCCCTGGACTGAGTTAGGATTTTAGCCCATCCTACTGAGCTCTCTGGTGCCAATCCCAAAATGTCAGGCCTGGAAGCCATCTTTTGTATTGGGCCTTCCAGCCTACCACATTCAATGCTGTGGGAAAATGGGACAGGGGAATTATATGGAGTATGTGAGATATGTAGTCAAAATAACATTCCTTTCTCAGAGAGTGAAGAACATCTTGCCCTGCACCTGGCCCATGTTCCTCCCCAACCTTCTCACTGTCTGCATCTAGAAGGGCGCAGAGCCTAGGAAAATGGATGCAAGAGCTAAGGCAGGGGTTACCAACCCCAGGGCTGTGGACCGGTGCCGGTCCGTGGCTTGATAGGAACTGGGCCGCAGGGCTGGAGAGGAGGGGGTAGCCCTCTGTGCAGAGCGCGCGCCGGGGGCAGGAGAGCACAGGCATGGCCGCTTGTGCCATTGGGGGCCGAGAGGGGCGAGTGAGCCGACTCACCCCCCCGCATGCGCAGGCGCCGCCTGCTCCCCCTCTCCCCCTGCTCCCCCTCTACGCCAGCCGAGACATGCCCACCGGTCCATGGAATTTTCTTTAAAATGAAACAGGTCCCTGGTGCCAAAAAGGTTGGGGGGCCCTGAGCTAAGGGAAATAGACCAATCAATGGGCCAGATTTTGACCTATGACATATAGAATAGAATAGAATAGAATAGAATAGAATAGAATAGAATAGAAGAGAAGAGATGTCTTTATTGCCACACAAGGAATTTGTCTTTGGTGCATATGCTCTCAGTATATATAAAAAGAAAAGATACATTAATCATGAATCATAAGATACAACACTTAATGATAGTCATAGGGTACAAATAAGCAATCAAATCATACTAGGAAACAATCAATATAAATCATAAGAATACAAGCACAAAAGTTACAGTCCTATAGACATAAGTGGGAGGAGATTGGTGATAGGAACGCTGAGAAGACTAATAGTAATAGTATCCTGTTTCCCTGAAAATAAAACCTATCCGGATAATAAGCCCAATCGGACTTTTGAGCACATGCGCTAAAATACGCCCTCCCTCAAAAATAAGCCCTCCCTGAAGGCTTATTTTTGGGGGGGGTGTCAAAAGAAAATAAGACCCTGTCTTATTTTCAGAGAAACATGATAATACAGACTTAGTAAATAGTTTGACAGTGTTGAGGGAATTATTGGTTTAGCAGAGTGATGGCATGCAGGAGAAAACTGTTCTTGTGTCTAGTTGTTCCGATGTGCTGTGCTCTATAGTGTTGTTTTGAGGGTAGGAGTTGAAACTATACATATATGTATGCATGTATGCATGTACTGTATGCATGCCTGCATGCCTGCATACATACATACAATCACCATTCTAAAGAGGAGTCTTTTGAGAAATGACACAGTCACATCATTCTCTCCCTCTCCCTCCCCAACATGTATGGCTGGCCAAGCTGGGACCATTGAATCTGGTGTGACTGGCTACTTCTGAGCGGCTGTGTGGAGAAGAGAACAAGTGAGTATAGATTGGAGAAAGGGTCAAAGAAAGAGGTGAGTTTTGCTGAGGTTGTCTTTCTAGAAGTCCCCACCCCCCAATCTAGAGCCAACTTTTCATCTTTGTAGTGTCAGATGTATAGGAAGGGAGGCCGAGGTTAGGGTTCCTTCCTCTTTTCTGTTAAGCATGCCAGGCTGTTCTTGCCATTTTAAATAGCAAGGAAGGAAGGAAGAGAATGGAAAAGATGCATGTCAGCAAATGAATGATCTCTTTGCAGGATTACATGATTTCAAGCTACATATAGTCAGGGAATAATTTTGTGGCCAAAGATTTCAGTTGACCAATGTGGTTAATTGAGCAGCTTTTCTTATTAAAAACAAGATCATATCGATAGCAATAGCACTTAGACTTATATACCACTTCATACTGCTTTACAGCCCTGTCTAAGCGGTTTACAGAGTCAGCCTATTTCCCCCAACAATCTGGATCCTCATTTTACCCAACTCGGAAGGATGGAAGGCTGAGTCAACCTTGAGCCTGGTGAGATTCGAACTGCCAAATTGCAGGCACCCGGCAATCAGCAGAATTAGCCTGCAGTACTGCACTCTAACCACTGCGCCACTGTGTTGCTTTGCTCCTCCTGACTCACTTATATCTTCAGCAATCATTCTGAAAAAGGAGCTCAGGAGTGAAGCTTAAGAAAATAGGACTTTCCGTTGTTGACTTTACTAATATCTTTTTCTAGTAAAAATGCATCTCGGTGCCTGACCCTGCTGGATCTGGAGTTGATTAGTAAACCCTTTGAATTGTGATGAAAACAATTCAGCGTTTGGTGACAGGGGGGCTCTTTTTCATCTTCTCAGTTCAGCTTGCCTCTGTTGATTAATGACACCGACTGAATCGGAATCATTTATATTCTGTTCTGATATTTAGGCAAAGCAAAGCTAGCCGTCTCCTAGGCTCCAGTCTGTGCTCGGAAAAGGGCTCCCGAGAAGTCTCTCTTTCAACTTGCATCCCTCTCCACTCTCCGCATTAAGGCCCATAGGCACAGGCATCGGGGTGGCATTTGTCCGCTGTGTTGTTATAATGCATTCTTTACAGTGGTGTATCTTTCTGTGGTCTACTCTTCTAGAGCACATGCCACAGACAGTTAGCATCATGACTGTTGTGTAGCAGTTCCTTAAATTCCCGTTTCTCAAATCACTCATGTGTCTCTTCAATGAAACTATCCCAGGTTTTTTCTTTTTCCCAAGGAAAGAAATGGAAGGGAGGGCAGGAGGGCAGGAGGGAGGAAGGAGGGAGGGAGGGAAAGTAGAAGAAGGAAAGGTGGAAGGAAGGGAGGAGAGGGAAGGAAGGTGGAAGGGAGGGAGGGAAGGAAGGTGGAAGGGAGGGAGGGAAGGTGGAAGGGAGGGTGGGAGGGAGGGAGGGAAGGGAGGGAGGGAAAGTAGAAGGAGGGAGGGAGGAAGAGAGGGAGGGAAGGTGGGAGGGAGGGAAAGTAGAAGGAGGGAGGGAGGAAGAGAGGGAGGGAAGATGGGAGGGAGGGAAAGTGGAAGGAGGGAAGGTGGAAGGGAGGGAGGGAAGGAAAGTGGAAGGGAGGGAAGGAAAGTGGAAGGGAGGGAGGGAAGGAAAGTAGAAAGAGGGAAGGAGGGAGGGAGGGAAAGTAGAAGGAGGGAGGGAGGAAGAGAGGGAGGGAAGGTGGGAGGGACGGAAAGTGGAAGGAGGGAAGGTGGAAGGGAGGGAGGGAAGGAAAGTGGAAGGGAGGGAAGGAAAGTGGAAGGGAGGGAGGGAAGGAAAGTAGAAGGAGGGAAGGAGGGAGGGAGGGAGGGAAAGTAGAAGGAGGGAGGAAGAGAAGGAGGGAAGGTGGGAGGGAGGGAAAGTAGGAGGGAGGGAGGAAGAGAGGGAGGGAAGGTGGGAGGGAGGGAAAGTAGAAGGAGGGAGGAAGAGAGGGAGGGAAGGTGGGAGGGAGGGAAAGTAGAAGGAGGGAGGGAGGAAGAGAGGGAGGGAAGGTGGGTGGGAGGGAGGGAAGGTGGGTGGGAGGGAGGGAGGGAAAGTAGGAGGAGGGAGGGAGGAAGAGAGGGAGGGAAGGTGGGAGGGAGGGAAAGTAGAAGGAGGGAGGGAGGAAGAGAGGGAGGGAGGGAGGGAAGGAAAGTGGAAGGGAGGGAAGGAAAGTGGAAGGGAGGGAGGGAAGGAAGGAAAGTAGAAGGAGGGAAGGAGGGAGGGAGGAAGAGAGGGAGGGAAGGTGGAAGGATTTTCTTCATGATAAAGTGTCCTTTTTTCAACCAATGGTGATTTAATAATTATTTTGCACTAAACATGTTACTACAAAAAATTCTATTTTTATTTCAAAATTGCATAGTAGCATTAATGATTTTTTATTTAAATCAGCAAGGATTAGATTTTGTATGTAGAGATGGTTGCTTTATATAACTATACATTTATATACATATACATGTATAATTTTCCACCCAGGAAATCTTTGAGTCATAGTGTTGTTTGGCTGTTGAGTAATTACTCGTTTTTATAAGCAAATAGCTATTTATTTGGATTAACAAATTGTAGTGCTTGGCCAGAATTCAGCAGCATTGTAAACCATTGTTTCCTCTGGATTTATTAGTGAATGCAGTCCATGAAAGGAAATCAAGAAAATGTAAAGCATTGCAGTACAATCTGCACCAGCAGGGGGCAGCAGTAAATTTGGTGTTCAGTATGTATATCTGGCTAAGCAGTGAGCTGCAAGCGATTGAATGCCCTGCTGCATAAAGTTCAGCTATCAAGTGACAGCAGAAAGGATCCTGTAAGCTTTTGGCCTCTGTGCCGCAAGACAACAAATAAAGCCCCTTTGGATCTCAGCTTAATGTACATTTGTGACATCCTAATAATGATTTCAGCCAATTGCATTCAGCATGAGAAAAAGCTTTTGCAGATTTGTAAACAGTTTATACAATTCCACCTGTTTACAGTAAAAGGAAACCAGGCCGCCAAAGAACATGGGGGCTGGACACCATCAAAGCTGACACCAACCAGAGCACAGAACAACTCGAAGGCGTAGGGCGAGATTAAAAGATGTGGAGAGACCTGGCCCATAGAATTGCCAAGAGTCGGACACAACTGAATGGCTAACATCATCATCATAATTTCACCAGTAGTAAGATCAGCCTTAGTGAAGGCTTTTCCTCTCCTTTAAAAAAAAAAAAATGCCACCTGCCTATCCTTGATTTGGGGGAAAACAATTTTGGTATGGAAAGGGATGCGATGGCTTAGTGGCTAAGACGCTAAGCTTGTCGATCAGAAAAATCAGCAGTTCGGTGGTTCATATCTCCGTGTTGTGTAACGGAGTGAGCTCCCATTACTTGTCTCAGCTTCTGCCAACCTAGCAGTTCGAAAGCATGTAAAAATGCAAGTAGAAAAATAGGGACCACCTTTGGTGGGAAAGTAACAGTGTTCCATGTGCCTTTGGCGTTTAGTCATGCCGGCCACCTGACCACAGAGACGTCTCCTGACAGCGCTGGCTCTTCGGCTTTGAAGCGGAAATGAGCACCGCCCCCTAGAGTTGGGAACGACTAGCACATAAGTGCGAGGGGAACCTTTACCTTAATACTGATATGAGATTGGCTGCCCCAGTTGTCAATCCCTATCTGTTTCTTCTGTTGCCACTCACTACAACCTTTTGATTTCTCTCCAGGATGCTGTAATGGATGACTGAACCTAAGACAGCATATTTTAGCTGTTGGATAGCAAAGAGGAAAATGCTATTTTAATAAGAGCCGTGGTGGCACAGTGGTTAGAATGCAGTACTGCAGGCTACTTCTGCTATCTGCCGGCTGCCAACAGTTCATCAATTCTACTATATTCTCACCAGGCTCAAGGTTGACTCAGCCTTCCATCCTTCGGAGGTGGGTAAAATGACCCAGATTGTTGGGGGCAATAGGCGGATTCTGTAAACTGTTTAGAGTGGGATGTAAAGCAAGTGAAGCAGTATATAAGTCTAAGTGCTAATAAGTTAAATCTGTTTCATTCATGGGCTGAGGAGGAAATGAAGGCAACGTTATAGGAAAGTAGCCAGAAAAAAATGTGGGACGGGGCCCACAGTTAGCTGTGAGTGGCGACAGTATGGCTGGTGAGAAACCAGAAATGTGCTTTGTTCTCTCATGTATTCCACTGGTGTCGATTCCTAGGTGGATCTGATTGAAATGAAATTGAGGTAAGTCATGATTTAAATTCATTCTGTTTTAAATCACTAGTCAGAAAGAGACAGCTGAATCATTTAAATCATGATTTATTCATTTATTCATTAGTCAGTTATCCTTTTGTCTACTGTGGAGAACTGAAACGAGAACTTTAGTTCTGATTTATTGTACTTCTTCATAATTGTTTTGAATTGTGTTGCTTTTTTTTTTAATGCTTTCAAGTCTATTTTTGATTCGCGGTGACTGTTTGGACTAGCCTATGAAGTTTTCTTGTC
Source organism: Rhabdophis nuchalis (assembly GCA_039707465.1). Classification (NCBI taxonomy): domain Eukaryota; kingdom Metazoa; phylum Chordata; class Lepidosauria; order Squamata; family Natricidae; genus Rhabdophis; species Rhabdophis nuchalis. The sequence continues at coordinate 188,124,718 of CM077643.1, read as the reverse complement.
TTTAATTGCATTTCTAAGGTAATTCTTTTGAGTCAGGAATTTGTAACTGGGCCAATATACGGTCAGTGACTTCAACACCTGTAGAATCTATACCTTTAGAAGAGGTCATTGACTGAAGGATGTTAAGGCTATGTACTTCTTTATCTCTTTCCCTTCTTCTACAGTGAAGAATAAGGTCAGGTGATTAGAATAACAATTAGAGATTTGGCTTCTCTCCAGTGTCAAAGCTGTTCTGTGCAGTAGTGGGTTGCCAATTTTTTTACTACCGGTTTGGGTGCGCACGACTGGGCTGGTGGGCGGAGCCTCCTGCCACCGCTACTACCAGTTCGCCCGATCCTGGCTGAACCAGGAGCAAACCACCTCTAGTTATATGGCATTTCAAAGCATTGTGTCTAAAGTGTCTTCATGCTTTGAATAATACTCGCATCCCCATTTCTGTTACTCTCTATTTTTATCAGATGTAAAACAATTATTTCTATATTTGAAATGTGTAACCATCTCTCCCTCCCTCCCTCCCTCCTTCCCTGCCTCCCTCCCTTCCTCCCTCTCCCTTCAGGATTCTTGAAGGAACACCTCTCTCTGGATGTCTTTACCTGTCATGTTAGTCAGTGGTGGGATTTAAATGTTTTTAACTGCTATTTCTGTAGGTGTGGCTTTGTGGGCGTGGCAGGAGAAGGATACCACAAAATCCCCATTCCCTCCCCACTCTCAAAATTTCCGCTACCAGTTCTCCAGAACCTGTCAGAACTGGCTGAATACCACCTCTGATGTTAGTGTAGAGCAGGGTTTCTCAACCTTGACAATTTTAAGACGGATGGATTTCAACTCCGCCCTGGGTCCGTTTGGAGAAGGGCGGGGTATAAATTCAATAAATAAATAAAATAAATAAACTCCCACAGTTCTCCAACCAGTGGCTGGGGTATTCTGGGAGTTAAAGTCCATGCCTCTTAAAGTTGCCAAGATTGAAAAAGACTGGTGCAGAGAGTAAGGAACATGACCTTGATGGCAACATGCAAGATCTTTAATAGCAATAGCACTTAGATACCGCTTCACAGTGCTTTTACAGCCCTCTCTAACCGGTTTACAGAGCCAGCATATTGCACCTAACAATTTGGGTCCTCATTTTACCCACCTCGGAAGGATGGAAGGCTGAGTCAACATTGAGCCGGTGAGATTTGAACTGCCGAACTGCAGCTAGCAGTCAGCTGAAGTAGCCTGCAGTACTGCACTCTAACCACTGTGCCACCTCGGCTGTATAACCAAACCAATAAGGGGTGAAACCTAGCTGAAGCCTGCAAGATTGAAAACATGTGGAAGAAGCTCAGGTAGACACCTGCTGGGAGAAAATACAGCACAATCAGAGTTTGCAAGATTGTTAGTATAGCCACTCCTAATAAAAGTAGCTGTAGCCTTCTGGTGGAGGTGATTTCCTCATTTGCTCTAGCTGGTGGAGCTGATAATTATCCCTGATAGAAGGGTGCCATCCTTCAGGACTTGTCAGTTAAACAATGCCATCTGGTAGAACCCAGGAAACATGCCTTAGTGGTTGAGGTGTCTATCTTCTGGAACACTGTGCCCCCTGAGATTAAATTAGGCATGACTTCATTGACCTTCCAGAAAGTAACTGAAAGTAATCTGACTGTTTGCCAGGATGGATGGTGATTTGTTGTTATTTTGAGAATTTCCTTCTTGGCGGCTATTTCTTTTCCCTCCGCTCATTCTGCATTGTGCTTTATAGTCATTTATATTGGTTTTATTTTATATGCTGTTCACTATCCAGAATCACTTTTGGTAAGAGGGGAGGCAATATAGATTGAAATAAATATACAATTATGTATCTGCTCAAATAACAACTTTCTGTGTAAGACTTCACAAGCTTGGGGATTCTTGTTCTGGGCTTGTTGGATGCAGGAAGCTAGTAACTATACACCCATATTCGATTTGGCACTGTAATCTGACTTCAGCGAATAAAATGCTCAATGGAACCTCTTCATTTTTTGACGTTTGTTGGGGTGAATTTTCCAGCATCTTTCTTTTAAAAAAAAAAAAAAGTTTGGATATATATATATATATATATATATATATATATATATATATATATATATATATATATATATATATATATATATTCTTTTGTACTCAAAGAGAGATGTAGTTTTATTTCTGTAATATAAATATACATGTACATATTTAATCAGAATTTGTTCAGATTAATTTGCATAAAAATGGAATAATGAACTCAGTGCTACACAGATACATACTTGTAAAATCATTAGCAGCTGAACCGTCTCCAGTTCAATTAAATGTTGTGGATGTTTGGAGTATATGTATTTTTTTTTGGGTGATGATATGCTAGGAGAACAACCAGCACCAGCTTTTAAATTGTAGTAATAATCTCATTTGTTCTGGCTAGCTTATTCCTCACACCATAAAAACGTATACGTTTATTTTTAAAAAACCTATTTCCCTTTTTGAATTTCTAAATAATTAAAAGAATCCATTTCTGCACAGCAAAATCCCATAAAATATTAGGTGGTGATGATTTCATCTGGGCCTTCCTTTTTATTTAGATTTTGAAAAAGAAAAATGATCCTACTTTCCACTTTTCAATGTCTATTGTAATTCTGTTCACTCATATTGGATTTGACAGAAAACTATGCCATCGTGAAACTGACTATTCAGTTAAACATTAACAGAGTTGGAAGGGACCTTGTAGGTCATCTAGTCCAACCCCCTGCCCAATTAGGAAGCCCTACACAATTTTTGACAGATGACAGTCCAGTCTCCTCTTGAAAGTTTCCAGTGATGAAGCTCTTCTGAAGGCAACTTCTGTTTCGTTGGTCTCACTGTCTGAAAATTTCTTCGTATTTCCAGGTTGAATCTCTCTTTGATCAGTTTCCAGCCTTTATTCCTTGTCTGGCCTTCAGGTATTTTGGAAAATAGTTTGATTCCTTCCTCTCTGTCGCAACCCCTCAAATATTGGAAGACTGCTATCATGTCTCCCCTTGTCCTTATCTTCACTAGACTAGCCATGCCCAGTTCCTGCAACTGTTCTTCATATGTACTAGCCTCCAGTCCCCTAATCATCTTGGTTGCTCTTCTCTGCACTCTTTCTAGAGTCTCAACATCTTTTTTACAGTGTGGTGACCAAAACTGGATTAAGTGCTCTAGGTGTGGTTTTATAGGGCTTTATAGAGTGGTATTGGTATCTCTCTTGATCTTGAGTGTATCCCTCTGTTCCTAAGATTCATATTCATCTGGGATTCCTATTCCTAGGGTTCATCCCTATTGTGTTCCCAGTGATTGTTAGTCACCTGACCTCTTTCCATAATAATGAGTCAAAAGCTTAATGAGTAAATTTTAATAAAATAAAATGAAAATGAATATTATACACCTTGCAGCTTCCCTTGAGTGGTACAGTATTGGTACGAGAGGGAAAATGCAATATGATTACTGGTGCACCTAAGAGCAATTTTTAACCCTGTCTTACTTAAGGGCCAGGGATGAGATGAAGGCAACTCTATGGGGCATCTTTGTGACATAGTTAAGAGAGGCAAAACTTCCATCCCAAACCATTGAAGCATTCCAAAGGAAGGAAAGGCATTTTTTAGACTAGCGGACGAAACTAAAACCGCTGTTAAAATTTGAATTATTACTCAGTTATCTCTGAATCCAACATTGTAAATTATTTCTGTGCCAGTGCTGTGGCTTTATCTAAATCATTATAAATGGATATAGATATTTGTTGAAGAAATCATACTTTGCCTTGAATTTTATTATACTCGCTATTACAGAAAGATGATGACTGGAAGTCCATGTCATAGCCAACTTTTCTTTGTCAATGGTTGACCCTGGTAACTGAATATTGAGAACATTGGCAAGAAAATGAGCAGAAGATAGCACTTATTCCATTCTTTTCTTCTTGCCTGTAGTTTATTTATCTCACCATCTCTTTCTCTTTTCAGGATTACATGCAATTCCTTCGATAGCATCAGAAATTAAACTGTAATTTCTCCATAGTAGGTGCTGCAAAATAGTTATTGCAAAAATACACTGTGATGCATTACATTCACCTTTGTTTCTGAAGCCCTGAAGTCTTTAGCTAGAAGATGCATTAAATGTTATCTTTAAGGACTCCTTTCTTTCCGTCTAAATTTCGTTTCATCTTGGATAGCTTTGCAGCATTATCTATAGCAAAGCTCCATAGTTGGCATTTGAAATTCTTTTGACAGTTTATTCGAGCTTTTACTGCTGCAACTTATAAATATTTAACAGTGTGTGCATTTTTTGATTTATCAATAATTTCAGCAAGAAGGATCCTCCCTTCTACTGATACATAGGCACATTGTAACACTTTCCCCCAGTAGATTATTTGCACATTTCTCTATTTCTTCCTTATGGACATTTTCCAAAAATTTTCCTGCAATATCTATTCTTTTGGACGAAATGTAACTAGGTGTAACTGAACCATGTCAACGAAATGGGTGCAGTCAACCATATGGGAAGGAGACTTCATCGCATAAACAAACCAAGCAATTATTTTAATTAATTGCTTTTTGAAATAATTTGCTATTTATTACAGGGTTATCTGTGGTTTCTGCATGATAGAGTTTCTTCTTTTTGGAGCTAAAAGTGATGGAGTAGGTGTTTCTGACGTGCATAATGTGTCTGGAACATTGCTATTGGATAGCATTGAAATGGTAGATGTCAATAATGACATTGAGGAGGGTGCAAGTAGACAAGAAGCATAATAAATCATCTCTTTTTGAAAGTGAATTCATCTAAACCAACTAAGTCAACATTTAGTACCCCTTTGTTGGGTTACTGCATAAAAATATATCTTCCTTGTTTTGATTTGATTGAATGTCTTGAGTTACTTGAATGTAACAACATCCCTACATTTGTTTAAACTTGAAATGATTGGAGAAAGTCTACCCAAAAGCTATGGTGTAGAAGACAGTTGTCCTTTTAGAGAGAGGGCGGGGAGAGAATACAAGAACCTAAAATATTTACTTACCTAAAGATGTTCTGTGTCCTTGCTTACTTTCTTCACTGTTTCCAGAAGCAGGAGATATCCTCAGAATAATGTTTCATTCGAGTGACCATTTGTATCTCTTTGCTGTACTGATTGTATTGGTGTGGCTGACCCACATGTTTGGGAAACTCATTAAAATACTGCAATTCTTAATAGGATCACTTTTTCTGCTGCCATGATTAGCTTTGATTCAACAGAAGGGATATTATGAAATTTGCAGCAGGGACAAGCAAAGGCGTAGAGGTCAAATAACCAAACATCTATAAAGTAACATTGAGACATAAACTCTACCTGTTTGGACTTCGGTCTTGATGATACCAAAAGTCTAGAGGGGTCAAGCCTTGCATTGCGACATCGTAACACACATTTTATCAATTTGGCAAGATCTTGGCATTCTGAAAAAAAAATCCCTGACAGATGCTTGGGATCAATAACTTACTCCTGAAATCCTGAGGCCTGCAATAATATGTTTATATATATTTTTTATAAATGTCATTTTCTTTTCTTTTCCTCTCATGGTTTTTTCCCCCCGGTGAAATGATCCGTTTCCGGCTTCCGGGGGAGGGGTCGTGCACACATGTCCACGGGGGTGGGGCACATACACAGGTGGGTGGGGCACATTGTATTGTGTGTATGGGCACGCACTTGTGTGTTATCACGCACGAGCGCACATTTTTGGCACACCTTTACAAAAATGTTTGCCATCACTGTCCTAGCACGTGGGGACTCTTAGTAGGCTTTCTCTGACCATATGGGTGCCTTGGCGGAGACTCTTTGGGATAAGTTTCTTAGGTACACAGTTCTCAAGTCATTTGGCTTTAAAGATAGCAGTCAGTACATGAACTGTACTTGGAACACACTGCAATAACGGTGTAACAAATCAGTACAGAAACTGCAGGGAGGACACTGCATTCTGAACAAGGGTGAAATGCTTTGAAGTCTGCTACTGGCTTGCTTCGCATGCATGCGTGACGCAGACACTACTGCGCAGCACTGAAAAAGGAGGATTAAGAAGCTTTTTCTGAGTCTGCAAAGGTAAGTAGAACAGCTGTCCTGAGCGATTTAGATTTGCCAGGAAGTATAATTTCCTGCTTTCTAGCAAATATAAATTGTGCGGCACAGCTGATTGTCACACAGCTGATTGTCAGAGCTACCGGTTCAGGTGATAGTCACACAGCCGATCATCCGGTAGCATTTATTTTACTACCGGTTCAGGTCCGACCCGGTAGCATTTCTCCTCTGATTCTGAACCATTTGAACTTTCCAGGTGGTCTTCAGATGTCCCCACCATGTAGAGTGCATTATAATTTCACCCCGAGATGTAACAGGCATGAATAACTGTTCTCAGAGCATATTACTCCAGATCAAGGCATACCTGGTATACAGAGCAAAGCTGGGCCCAAAGCAGTGGTGGGTTTCAAATTTTTGTAGAACCTACTCTCTAGGTGTGGCCTATTTTGTGGGCGTGTCTTGGCAGTCATGTGACAGGGTGGGAGTGGCCAACTTGTAAAATGTGGTGAAACTCATTTAACAACGCTCTTGCTTAGCAACCAAACTTTTGGGCTCAATTGTGATGATAAATTCTTTCTTTCTTTCTTTCTTTCTTTCTTTCTTTCTTTCTTTCTTTCTTTCTTTCTTTCTTTCTTTCCTTCCTTTCTTTTCTTTCCTTTCTTATTTTCTGCCTTCCTTTCCTTTCCTTCCCATTGGGTTACTGGCAGCGGCAGACCAGACTTACTTCTGGGTCCGCTGGTGGAACCCCCTCTCACCGGCTCTCTAAATTTCACCATCCGGCTCTTGCGAGTAGGTGCGAGCCTGCAGAAACCCACCACTGGCCCAAAGCCTCCTGGTCACTATTTTTGCCTTCTCCTTCAGCAGCACCCCTGAATCCCAAAAGATCCCAGGACCACAAATTTGGATTTCGAATCTTCTGAAAGTGGGAGTAATTAAAAGGATCTGCATATTGAAAGAAAGCTTACTGCTCCATTCCAATCACCCTGGATTCTTGGTTTTCTCATAGTATCCAATAATACTCTGTATATAAAATAGTCTGTATACCAGCTGTGCAACAACTGATTCATTTTTCTGTCCACTACTTCCTGTTCCCACAACAGTTGCCCCTTTGGAAGAAATGGCTGCATTGCTCTAAAAAAAAACACCACAACATCTTTGCTAAGTAGAATCCCTCATGGCACCAATCTTATTAAGCTTAGGTGCAAGTTTTCTGTCGCTGTAGAAATGTGTTCTTTCTTTTTTTATATTGAAAAAGTTTTATTGGTTTTACATTTTTTCTATAGGGTAGGGTAAGGGATACAAAGAAATTTTGAGAGCATTCACGTCAGAGTCGTCGGCCCTTCCGAGACCTCAAAATACACAATAAAAAAAATAACAAAAAAAAGCATTTTTCATAACACTACAAGGTAAAAGCAAGTACATATACCTAAATTCTCAATTCCATGCTGTCAGACATTTACAAAAAATCCAGAAAATATTATGCAAAATTGTTCAGGAAAATCAAGGCAAAGTTATTTTTTCGATCTAAGTCTCTTGGCTATTGTATCTTCTTTTTCTCCTCCCTGGCCCCCAGCAGGCGGGGCCGTGGCCCCCTCTGTCCCCCCTGGATCTTCCCCCAGGGCAGAGGAATGTTTTTTAAGAAAGGCTTCCGCCTCAGCAACTGTTTTAATCCTCACTCTTCCTCCTTCCCAGAACACCAGCATCCCTTCGGGTGTCACCCACTTGAACCAAATCCCATGATCAAATAAAATTTTAGACAAGAAGGAAAATTTCCTCCTTGCTTCTCGAATCTTTCTAGGAATCTGCTTCAAGATAGTGACCGTTTTTTGTTGGTAAATTAAAGGGTTCCCTCTCTGCGCCTTCAAGATTTCCTCTCTGGTTGACCTTCTAACAAATTTCACATGTATCTCTCTAGGCACTTCATTTATCCTGGCATATGCTGAGTTAATTCTATAGGCTAGGTCAATGTCCCCCCTGATCTCATCCTTAGGTTTTTGTAAATAGTCTGCTAAAATTGTGCTCATAAGATCAGGGAGGCATTCACCAGGTTGCTCAAAAACATTCTGAAATCTCAAAAAATATGTCATTCTTTCCATATCAATCCTAGACACATGCCCACTTGTTTCCTCAACCTCTTTAGTAACATTTTTAATCTCTCCCTTAACCCCCACCAGCCCCCCTTCCAATTCTTCAGTCTTCTGTGTGATTTCCAGCGTTTGCTTCCGTGTGTCCAATAGCTCCTTCTTGAAAATGATGTTTTCTGCCCGCTGGGCCTGAATTTCTTGAACCAAAGTTTGTATAACAGTCTCAAGAGAAGCCATCCGTTGTTCTAAACTTGTCAGTGCTGTTTCTTGAGCCATCTTAACTGTTAGAGTTAGTGCCACCAAAATGGCGTTTTCAGGGTGGGGCTGGTGAGGCTAACCGGGAGCCAAAAGTTCAGATCAAGGTTGGAACGTTGTAAAATTCAGGAACCAAGAGAGAGACAATTTTCCAACTCAATAGTTATAATAACGAAGGTAATCCAGAAAGGAACCACAAATCCAACAAAAAAAATTATTCATTAATATCCAGAGAGAGTCCCAATTGTAAAAAGACGCTGGAAATTTCCCATAATTAAAATAGTCAGGCAGGGACAAAGAAAAGCCACTTTCCACCGCCCATCTCAGAGCCCAGAGGAGAGAGTAGAAAAATAATTTTTTTTAACCAGCCAGACCTAGACACAATGTTGCAAGTAGCCGCATACCACTTTCCCTTGTTAGAGACAGTCCGGATTTAAGATTTCCGCTTTCTCTTCCAGAGAAGCCATTTTTAAGTGCCGCTTAAGTCCGAGGGGTTTTTTTGAAAACAAACACCCCCCTCCCAGTCCGTTCAGCCAGGCTGGCAGCAAGGAAAAAAAGTCTTTTTAAAACTCACTCTCCCTCGCAGCTGAAGCCTCGGCAGACCTTCCGATCTCTTCCGCTCAGCCCTCTTCATTAAAGTGAATGGCGCCGACAGCCGTTGGCGAAGGGAGAACCCCCCGCAGCATGTTCTCCTTCACCTAAGCCGCGGCAAAAGGGTCGCCTCCCCCACCGCCATGAGGGGGGGCGTCCCTGCCGAGCCGGCCCTACGGGAGACCCCCAAAAAAGGGGCGTCTCGCCCCCGTGGGGGGGCAGAAAAAGCAACAAAACGGCGAGCGAGCGCTAGGCTCGCTCGTCGCCGCAGGAGCCGGAACCGGAAGCAAATGTGTTCTTTCTGATCACAACTGCAGGGGCTTATTTAAACATCAGACCACAGTCATAGTTAGAAACAAAATTCTCTTTAATTTCAGTTATGATTTCATTTGTAAATTTCTACAGGCATAGCTTTGTTAATAGAGTGCCAAAAATAGTGCGCCGAGTGCCAAAAATTGAATGCTTTGTGCATGTGCACGCCGGAACGGAAGTTCATTTTCTGGTGTGCGCATGTCCGCTGGGCAGCTCCTCTTCTTGGTCGCCATCCCTGATCTACAAGGTCCCTTCCAACTCTGTTAATCAGATAAGTGACAAGACAATTCTTACATAAATACAATTGTTGTAACACAGAGAATTTTAACAAATAACAGTAATATTAATTGCTAGCCTCCTTGTAAGAATATTACTCCTGGTTCTTTTTTTATTCATTTTCTAAAGTCAGAATTCTATTTTCTTTTAAACTGCTCCAGTATATTATTTTAAAATCCACAATTCTGCAGAACCTAAGAGAGTTCTGAACATAGAAAGTGTGTTGTCTTTCTCCCATAAATTTTGGGATTAGATAAAAATTAAACATGACCCACTTTGGAGTGGCAATTAAAAGCACCAGGCTAAAAACCAGGAGACAGTGAATTCTAATCCAGCTGGGTGACATTGGGTCAATCCCTCCCTGTCAGCAGATCATTTAGTTAGCTACTGCAAGAAGATTACAAAAGCTGACTATAAAGGCATGTACATTACAGTGCTTGGAGACATCAAAGAAGGGGGGGGGGGAAACTGGAGAAAATCACACAATACAAAGACCTGCAAATAGAAGTACAATGACGGTGGCAAAAGAAAGCAAAAATTGATCTGGAACATCACTTGAATAGCATTGACATTGACAAAATCAGCATCAGTCAATTGCAAAAAACAGTTTTACTTGGAACAGCTAACATCTTGTGTTGATTCCTTTAACACCGTCAAGTAACAGCACCTGCTTATTCCAGGTCCTTGGAAAGGGCTCGACAGGTGGACACAAGTGCCAAATCCAGTCTAAAACATCTGGCTGTATGACCAACCATAATAATAGTAACAACAACAACAACAACTTTCAAATACAGACAGATTGTTATTTGGAATACAACATGCCAGATGTCACAGTTGTCAAAAACCGAAGCATACAATTCATTGATATTGCTGTACCAGGAAACGCTAGAGTCGAAGAAAAAGAACTGGAAAAAAACCACAAAATATCGCGACCTGACCATCGAACCTATGTGATTATGGATGAAGCATGTAACAGTGATACCCATTGTCATCGGGGCACTTGGTGCCATGTCCAAGAATTTCACAAAACACACCAAGAAATTGCAGCTTCCTGCAATAACACCAGCAGAACTGCGAAAAACTGCGCTACTCAGAACATTCGTATATTTTAAGTAGGTACTTGGTTGATACCTAGGACGCTGGCAGCAACCCGTTATCAACCACCAGCACCAGTCAATGGTATTTGTGACACATTTTTAAATGTTCAGTTGACTGAGTTTCATATTTAATAAATAAAAAGAAATAATAATAATAATTAAAGGGGAAAAAAGGGAACAAGGGAACAAGGGGATAAGCCATATTGGACTTAATTCTCACTAACAGAGAGGAAATGATAGAAGGTGTTGAAGCCACAGGAACCCTGGGGGCAAGTGACCATGCAATATTGGAATTCAACATTATGCAAACGCAAGTAGTAGAACAAAGTCAAACTAGAATCTTGGACTTTAAGACAGCTAATTTCAATAAACTTACAGAGAGCTTGGAAAAAATTCCATGGATGAGAATCCTCAAGGGGAAAACAACCCAAGAAGCTTGGGGAAATTTGAAAAATGAGATTACAAAAGCCCAGTCAAGCACAATACCAATGAAGAAGAAAAATAACAGCTCCCAAAAGAAACCGGCATGGCTGCATAAAGAACTCTCTGACAAATTGAAAGACAAAAAAGATAAGTATAAAAAGTGGAAAGAGGGGGACATAACTAAGGCAGAATATCAGCAAATAGCCCGAGCCTGTAAAGTTGAAGTGAGGAAAGCTAAGGCTCACAATGAAGAAAGGCTTGCCACAAAAGTAAAAAATAACAAAAAAAGCTTTTTCCAACATGTTAAAAACAAGAAAAAAAGTTAAAGAAACAATTGGTCCATTGCTGGGAGAAAATGGCAAGAAGGTGACAAGCAACAGGGAGAAAGCAGAACTATTCCACTCATTTTTTGTATCTGTCTTTACACAAAGGGATAAAACAGTCTAAGCTATCAAAAACAACACAAAACAAAACAATCTATCAAAAACAGCATCAAAACAAAAATCAGATTAGAAACACACATTAGAAATAGGGAAGAAAATAGTAAGTGAGCACCTGTCTACCCTAGATGAGATGACATCATCCAGGACTGGATGGATTACACCCCAGGGTTCTGAAGGAACTGGCAGATGAGATCTCAGAACCATTGAACTATATCTTTCAGAGATCCTGGAACACCAGGGAACTACCAGAGGACTGGAAAAGAGCTGATGTGGTTCCCATCTTCAAAAAAGGAAAAAAGATAGATCCAGGAAACTACAGACCCATCAGCCTGACCTCAATACCAGGAAAGATTCTGGGAAAAATAATCAAGTAGCGAATTACTGAACATCTAGAAGCAAACAAAATAATAACCAAAAGCCAACATGGTTTTGTCAAAAACAGATCATGCCAGACTAATCTTATTGCATTCTTTGATAATGTGACAAAATTAGTGGACCAGAGGAATGCCATCGATATAGTTTACTTGGACTTCAGTAAGGCATTTGACAAGGTAGACCATAACCTACTACTACATAAAGTAGAAGAATGTGGGCTAGACAGCATCACCACCAGATGGATTCGTAACTGGCTGACCAACCGCACTCAATGTGTAGTCCTCAATGGAACTGCATCTACATGGAAGGAAGTATGCAGTGGAGTCCCCCAAGGCTCTGTTTTAGGCCCAGTACTCTTCAACATCTTTATCAATGATTTGGATGAGGGAATAAATGGGGAACTCATCAAATTTGCAGACAACACCAATCTGGCAGGAATAGCCAACACTCCAGAAGATAGGCTTAAGATACAGAAGGATCTTGACAAACGTGAACATTTGGCACTATCTAATAAAATGAAATTCAATGGCGAAAAGAGTAAGGTTCTACATTTAGGCAACAAAAATGAAATGCACAGGTACAGTATAGGTGGTACCTTGCTCAATAGCAGTAACTGTGAAAGGGATCTTGGAGTCCTAGTAGACAACCATTTAAATATAAGCCAGCAGTGTGCAGCAGCTGCCAAAAAAGCCAACACAGTTCTAGGCTGCATAAAAAGAGGAATAGAATCAAGATCACGTTAATACCACTTTATAATGCCTTGGTAAGGCCACACTTGGAATACTGCATTCAATTTTGTAGAAATTTCAATGTAGAAAATATGTGGAGACTCTAGAAAGAGTGCAGAGAAGAGCAACAAAGATGATTATGGAACTGGAGACTAAAACATATGAAGAACGGTTGCAGGAACTGGGTATGTCTAGTTTAATGAAAAGAAGGATTAGGGGAGACATGATAGCAGTGTTCCAATATCTCAGGGGTTGCCACAAAGAAGAGGGAGTCAAGCTATTCTCCAAAGCACCTGAGGGCAGAACAAGAAGCCATGGGTGGAAACTAATCAAGGAGAGAAGCAACTTAGAACTGAGGAGAAATTTCCTGACAGTGAGAACAATTAATCAGTGGAACAGCTTGCCCCCAGAAGTTGTGAATGCCCCAACACTACAAGTCTTCAAGAAGATGTTGGATAGCCATTGGTCTGAAATGGTATAGGGTTTCCTGTCTAGTCAGGGAGTTGGACTAGATGACCTCCAAGATCCCTTCCAACTCTGCTATTGTATTGTATTGTATTGTATAAGAATGATGATGATGATGATGATGATGATGATAATAATAATAATAATAATAATAATAATAATAATAATAATAATAATAATAATAATAATAATAATAAATGAAACATAATACTCCTCCTTGTGAATACAAACCTTTAAAAAAAACCACACAGATGCCTGGAGAAATAAACAGTTTGCTTCTTGAACGTCTCTTTCTTTCTTTCTGTTGTTCCTTCACTCTAGAGCTTGGATGCTTTCAGAACTGACAAATAGATTCTTTTAACCTCTTTACCATATTCAGTACTAAAAAAATGATAAAAATAGCCCAGTGGTTTGGCTGCCATCTACTGTTGATCAGAGCACATGTATTATTTCAGTAGCAGGGACTGTGTTGCACTTGAATGAAATGGTATTATTTTTATCGTGTTGTACTGTTAGAGCCTCAGAATGAAACTGATCTCATCTCAGAACCAGCAGATGCAATAACAGTTTTGCATTGTGCTATGTCACCTCTACAACCTGTGGCCCACTAGGCTGACCTGAGTGCTCCCCTCCCTTACTTCATAAAGGAGAATTTCCCATCCGACAGTTCCCTGGGAGGGCTTTCCATTACCAGTCCAGTAATGCTCACACAGAAAGTCATTGTTGCTCAAACTGCAACATCCTCCAAGTAATTGAGGAGAAATTATTATTTTTATGATCTAAGGTAGATGCATTCATTTTATTTATTCGTTTATGAGAGGGGTGACAACTAGAAAGAATAGAAGAACGATGCTGTGGAGCTATTGATGCTCTCTGAGCTTGATAGTTTGCTTGTAGACATTTCATTACCCAACAGTGTCCCTTTCTGAAGGAGATGGGCAGTTCAAAACATAATGTATGTATGTATGAATGAATGAATGAATGAATGAATGAATGAATGAATGAATGAATGAATGAATGTATGAATGAATGAATGAATCAACTAAGTAATATCTTCAGTGAGAATTAATGTGGGGTTTCCTCCCTATTTATGTACAGGTATGTTCCCTGCCAGTGTTGGTGGGGGGGGGGGTGATGGAAAGACCTGAGCAAAGCAGGAACCAGCCTGATTTTCTCTGGCAACAAATTGAGAGTAGATACACTCAGCTTTCTTTATTCATACGTGGAGGATCATTCTAGCACAGGGGTCCTCAACCTTTGCAACTTCAAGTCTGAAGGACTTCAGCTCCCAGAATTCTCCAGCCAACAAACTGGCTGGAGAAGTCTGGGAGCTGAAGTCCTTCAGACTTAAAGTTGCAAAGGTTGGAGACCCCTGTTCTAGAAGATGCAGGTTGAGGAATGAACACTGCAGTTTGCTTCATTCATTAGCTTTGAAGTATAGCTAGAGAATTCCCATATTGATAGTAAGAAAACCAATATTGCTGACATTTGAATCCCAGTTGTAACAACAAACTAAAGCTCCAGGTGGGTTTCTCTGCCTTGCAATAGCCCAAAGGATACCATACCATAATCTCTTGGACAGGAAAAAAAGGATGCAAAAGTAGAGCATTTTATTATTGAAATATGAGCCACCAGTCAGAAGATGTAAATGGCGAGTTTGCTTACACTGGCTTCCTTCATTTCCTATGCTTATATTGATCCCGATGGGGAATAGATGCATTGATGGTTAACAGTGATACTTTATCTTCTTATCTAAAAGACTTAACTTTGAAGACCTCTGTGTAACATGCCTCTTACTGATTCAACTGATCTTCTCAGGGTTTCCATCTCTTCCTTCTCCTCTCAGATCAGTTCTTTTTCTCTTCTGATAAACTCAGCCTCCGTAATAGAGAATATTGTAGGAGGCAGTCATTTTAATCCACTGCAGTCAAAAACCAGAAGGCATTTGGGAGCCTCTTTTCTGGCTAACAAATTTTATTAAAAGGCATGGGACTAGCGATTAGATTAAAAAACGCACACAGGTTGCTTCAAGGATATGGTGGCTCAGTGGCTAAGATGCTGAGCTTGTCGATCAGAAAGCTTGGCCATTTGGTGGTTCGAATCTCTAGTGCCACATAACCGAGTGAGCCTCTGTTACTTGTCCCAGCTTCTGCCAACCTAGGAGTTCGAAAGCATGTAAAAGTGCAAGTAGAAAAAATAGGACCCACGTTTGGTGCAAAGGTAACAGCATTCCATGTGCCTTTGCCATTTAGTCATGCCGGCCACATGACCACGGAGACGTCTTCGGACAGAGCTGGCTCTTCGGCTTTGAAACGGAGATGTGCACTGCCCCCTAGAGTCAGGAACGACTAGCACATATGTGCAAGGGGAACCTTTACCTTTACCTTATAGGTTGCTTCATGAGGATGTATGGAGTGGATAAACTGATGCAGGATTTAAAATGGGATGATGTGTCCTTGTGTTGGAGGGGTGGGGGAGAAAGGGAGAAGTCAGGTGGCTATGCAGATACAGGTGAACCGGCTTAGAAATAGCTAAACAATTGTAATATGATAAAAGCCCATTGTATTTCCAAGGCCTTTTGAGATGCCTTGAAACCTTTATCAACAAGAACCTGTTGAATTCATATCCATCAAACAGTTTCAGGCTATCTCTGTCTCAACCAACAGAGGGATTTTTTTTTAACACGTTACACTTATTTTAATTGGCAAGATACTTGTAATCTATTTTTTTGCATAATCTGCATCTGTATTACCACAGTTGCCTTCCGCTTCCTCCTCCTCATCTAAATTTAAATCCTACATTTTTCATTTCTTTCATCTAAACACCAACCCCAGAATACTTTCTTACAAAATCCTGCTAACTTTTGGGTTTACTTCTACAGGCATTCTAGCCACTGAGAAAAATTGCTGGCTCACCAAAGTGATTCTCATTAAAAAAAAAAAAAAAGTCCTACAGCTCTTAATTAGCAGTAGTAGGCATCTATTTAAATAAGAACATAATGTATACGTTTTTAAAAGAAAAGTCTTGTCTGGAGGAGGAGAGTATTCTCACAGCTGGTGCCAATATCATGGGTTGCTACTAGAGCTCCAGAGTCCTAGCAGGACCCACTTGGCTAGGGAATTCCGTGATGAATATCTTGGGAAAAAGCTTTGGGGCTTTTAATCTCAGGGGAATATATGGCAGGATGAATACTAGCCCTTGGAAAAAGTCAACTAACATTTTAGTCTTCTCTTTGAAAAAACAAATGGAATGGGACTATCGGTTAGATTAAAAAACGCACACATGGAAGGAAGGTGGAAGGGGATCCCATTCTATCTTAGTTTATATTTTAATACAGCAAATCTTCCATTATGCCTGCAATTTGGCAGTTCGAATCTGACCAGGCTCAAGGTTGACTCAGCCTTCTATCCTTCCGAGGTGGGTAAAATGAGGACCTAGATTGTTGGGGGCAAGAGGCTGACTCTGTAAACTGCTTAGAGAAAGCTATAGAGCAGTGTTTCTCAACCTTGTCAACTTGAAGATGTCTGGACTTCAACTCCCAGACATGCTGGGAATGCTGGCTGGGGAATTCTGGGAGTTGAAGTCCAGACATCTTCAAGTCGACAAGGTTGAAACCCTGCTATAGAGCATTGTGAAGTGGTATATAAGCCTAAGTGCTGTTACTATTATCCACCAGTGCACTTAATATGATGAAGCACAGTGTGGCAATTTCAGGAACACTGGCAAAGGAGCCCTTTCTGAAAAAGCCCCATAGGGTCGAAAGTGTCAACTTAAAAAAAAATCCCATCACAAATGCATTTTGGACCTATTACAACTCACCCACACCCCTCTGCTTTTGCAAATATTCCTTCAGTTTTATTTTTATCCTAAAAAAACAAACATTCTAAACCTAAAATTACCTGTTTGGCCTCCCACAGCTGTGGAGGTCTTATGGAGAGAGAGGTCCTTTGTCATTTCACCATCTGGATGGGATTTTTATTTGTGGCAACTGGGTTGTTTTATTTGCTGTTATTTGTTGATGTCGTTATTTGCATGATGGCTCGCCTAACGATTCTCTTCCCTTCTGTAGTGGGAATTTCTTGTCTTTCAATGTTTTGCCCATTTGTTGTGTTTGGTTTTTTGGTTTGCTTGCCTTTGTTTTCCCCTCGCTCCGCTTTTAGATTGATTTTAAATTCTTCCTGTTGTGAGTTATGTTTCAGCCAAATCCGGTTTGTGCTTTTCTGTTTTACTCTGATTTATCTTGTGTTTAACTTCTGTTTCTGATCTGCCTTGAGGCTTCTAGATGGGCAGAAAGGAAAGATAGAAATGATTTTATTAATAATGAAGGGCAAAGAGAGAGAAAAATAATGGAAAAGGCCAATGCCTTTAATAAAAGAAGCTGTTGTAATGAGATTTGGCCGATACCCCAACCGACACCTATGCCATCTTTCCATCTTCTCATATGCTATTTCTCCAGCTAATAAATGATAAATGCCAGAGTTCTTACAATGAAAACAATGGTCTATAGGTACCCAACAAGTGGAAACCTCTGTTGTTTCTTCTTCTTCTTCTTCTTCTTCTTCTTCTTCTTCTTCTTCTTCTTCTTCTTCTTCTTCTTCTTCTTCTTCTTCTTCTTCTTCTTCTTCTTCTTCTTCTTCTTCTTCTTCTCCTTCTCCTTCTCCTCCTCCTCCTCCTCCTCCTCCTCCTCCTCCTCCTCCTGTCTATATACGTGGGACGCATAAGGATTGTGAGGGAAAAACAAAACTTTCATCTTGCTCTTGTTTCCATGGTCAATGCTGTCCTCCCCCACCCCTTATAAATAGCTGAACCATCCTGTTTTACCCATCTTCATAAATATCCATAACATAAAATTACCTGTTCCTCTTTTTTGTTTATTTTAATGGTGATTTGGGAAAGAGTTGAGATAGCTGCTTGTGAAATGGGGAATGGAAAGAAAGTGACACTGATGCTGTAGTGTAGTCCAGCTGTGTAATTAAAAATGTGATTTCTGCTAATATATATAACAATGAATCTAAATCTGAACCATATTTCTATCTCAGTCTAGAAGGTAAACCAGACATGTCTTTCCATGTACAGCAGCAGGGATGTCAAACTAGATTTCATTGAGGGCCACATCAGGGTTGTGTTTGACGTGGGGTGGGGGGGCTGGTCCTGGACAGAGTTGGCATGGCCAACTCGATGTCACTCTTGTTGGGGCACCTGTGGTGGCCCAAATGCTCTGCCAGCAAAAATGGACCTTGGGAGGGCTGCATGTGGTCCTCCTGAACTCCATTTTTGCTGGAAGAGGCATTGTGGGTCAGTCCTTCACTGTTTCCAGAGTAGCCCCATGGGCCAGATCTAAGCACCCCACAGGCTGAATGGGCCTTGAATTTGATACCTCTGCTCTACAGGTACTTCTGGAACAATATCTGAATTTTCAGAATGCACCATTATAATGGCAATATATTTGGGCAATTAGCTGCACAAATCAGGGTCATGTTTTTCTTTTTCTAATTTCCATTAGCAAAAGAGTGGGATAAGGGTGGCATTCAAGATTAACATCTGGGAGATGTTAGTGTTACATGTTTTCAAAATATTTGTCCTTTCTCCAACTAATAACATAGTCCATTTTAATGTATTCTATTCAGACCTTTAGGTGTTTTCTTTTAAGAAAAATGAACAAGAAATTATCTTCTGTGAATTTTTTTAGTACATTTAGTACTAAAATATACAGTTATATAAATCCTTGCTTGTTTGATAATCAGGATAATATTTTGAGAGAAATTTGACTTCTAGAAATCCTTGCTGGTTTGATAATCAGGATAATATTTTGAGAGAAATTTGATATAGAAATCCTTGTTTGTTTGATAATCAGGACGATAATGTGAGAAATCTTATTTTTTTCTGGTGATATTGTTTTTTTTTTTTAATAGACTGAAAACACCAAAAACACATAACTTAATATGACTTATTGGGATGTTGTGGACCTGATATGTAATGTAAGTGGTTGGCATCTATTATCAAATTCATCTAGAATGCGGCTTAACAAAACATAATATTGAGAGGTATTTTTTGTGTAACTGGGTGATGGAGAGAGAACAACATGTATTTGTTTTGGTCTATTAAACAGAAGGTATTGGCTTTCATTATTGGTAGAAAGGTAAATGTGTGAAAGGTAATAATGATGCTTTATAGGTTCAATCTATAAAGCATAAAACAGAATCCATGGAGAGAAAGGAGTAGCGACAGTTAAGAACATTAGTTTAGATTTGGGGATTTGTCTTGGCATGGAAGTTTGCAGGATGGATTGAATGATTGGGCGTGCATTCCAATATCATAATGCAAATTGTTATTCAGCTACCTCAGGCAGACATCAGGATGAACTATGTAATGGTGGTTTTTGTATGGTTTGGCATCATGCACATGCCATTGTTTTGGTGTCATGATGTCATCGCTATTTGCCGCAAATGCTGCTGTTTGTTGCAGTGATATATTTTTTTAATCAAATATAGTGATAGGAAGATGAATTCTGAAAAGTTTGATGACACCAGCTAATTGGTACATAAGTAGATACGTGCTATGTTTTAATATTTAACTGGGGATAACTGATCACTAATAAGGAAGATGAGCAGATATTATAAAAGGATTGGAAAGACTTCCTCAGGGAGATATCCCTGGCACAAATTTTCTGGTCCTGGAATCAAAGATATCTTTAATCTTTCAGGCCTTTTAATATATGAATATATTGATTTTAAATGTATATGCTGCATCAAGACTTTCCAAGCAGTTGAGTGGTAGACTCAGACAGTAAGGAGGTTGGGGAGGAACATGGGCCAGTCCTGGAGTCTGGGGAAGGTTCTGACAAGTGCTCTGCATCAGAGGCAGAGATGGGACCAGGGCTGTCTGACAGTTATCAGCTGCCTTCAGAGTCGGACATCAGTGGGGCAGAACAGGTGGAGCCTATACCCAGTGTGCACATGTGCAGAGCTGCCAGGAAAAGGGAACAGCTAAGGAACAAGGGTCAGCTTGGTGGATGGTGAATGGCCTCTCCTATGGGGAATAAAGAGTAGAGAAAGGGATTTCTTGATAAAATTACTAAGATTTTGGAAACAGAAAGTGTAGGGAAAATAATTGTGGCGGGGGATTTCAATTTAATTAGGGATAGAATTGATAGTAATAATCCCACCCGCTTTAGACAAACAAATAAAGGGGAAATTTTAAATAAATGGATGGTTCGAAACAGTGTGGTAGATGTTTGGAGGGAGTTGAAAGGTTCTGAAAGGGTGTATACCTTTTGTTCTAAGGTATACAATACTTATTCAAGAATTGATTATATTTTTGTTTCTAAAGATTTGCTGAATAATGTAGATAGAGTAGATGTGGGAATTTTTAAGGATTCTGACCATGCAGAAGTTACGATGGAAATAGATTTTAATTTTGAGAAAAAGGAAAGAGGTTGGAGATATGATGAAAAATTGTATAAAAAGGAGGATGATAAAATATGGATATTCAAAAAATGGGAGGAAAGTTGGGGATTGAATGATAATGGAGAGGTTAAATTTGAAATTGTTTGGGATACGATGAAAGCAATATTTAGGGGAGAAAGTATTAAATTGTCAAGCAGAAAATATAGAGAATATAAAACTAAAATAGAACAGGATACAAGACAAATTAAGATATTAGAGAACTAATTCTCACTTACGAAAGATAAAAAATGTTTGGAGGAATTGAACTTATTAAAAACTAAATTGATAGAAGAAGATATTGAATTAGTTAAAAAAATTTAAGGTATTTAAATAGGGATTTTTTTGAATTTAGTAATAAAAATTCTAGGTTATTGGCAAAGATGGCGAAAAATAAAACTCAAAAGAGAGAAATTGGTTCTCTGATAGATGAAAAAGGTACAAGGTGTTATAAGAGATTGGAGAAATGTGAAGTAGCTAGGAATTTTTTTCAAAAATTATATTTAAAGAAATCAATTGATTTAGAAAAATTGAAGAATCATCTTGGAAAATATGCTATGAAAATAGATCCAACATATAAAGATTTGATGGAAAAAGATATAACACAGGAGGAGATCAACGAAATAATACAAGAGTTAAAATTAGGGAAGATCCCCGGAGAAGACGGATTACCTGCTGAATTCTATAAAGAATTTAAAGAACTAATAACACCAAGACTGCAAAAACTATTTAATGGAATTTTACATGGTGGAGAAGTCCCGATGTCATGGAATAAGACAGTAATATCTATAATTCCTAAACCTGATAAAGATCTTGAGAGGATCGAGTCCTACCGACCCATTTCTTTAATCAACCAAGATGCAAAAATATTTACAGCTATTATAAGTAATAGATTAAATAGCTTTATAGATAAATATATAAGTTATAATCAAGTAGGTTTTGTTAAAGGTAGATATATGAGTGATATAATTAGAAGAGTATTGAACATTATAGATGTAGCTGAAAATAATGGTGATGAAATAGGTATAATATCGTTAGATATTTTTAAAGCCTTTGATTCTGTACAATGGGATACTATTAAGGTAATTATTGAGGCATTAGGCTTTGGCAATAAATTTATACATGTTATTTCAAAATTGTATCAAAAAAGTAGTGCAAAGGTAAAGGTGAATGGAACAATGACGGGAGAGATTAAATTGGAAGCAGGTACGAGACAAGGATGTCCCTTGTCCCCAACATTATTCTTGTTAGTTATGGAGGTTTTGATTAAATTGATAGAAGTAGATGGAGAATTGGAAGGGTACAAGGGATATAAGATAAATTTGTATGCGGATGATACCTTGATTATTTTGAAAGATATAGAGAAAGATTTAAAGAGGATAAATAAACATTTGATAGAATTTGAAGAAATGACAGGTTTAAAGGTAAATTGGTCAAAATCTGAATTACTAATGAATAAAGATGGTAAGGAGTGGGAGAATATGCAAGAACAATTTGGGATAAGAGTTAAGAATACATTGAAATATTTGGGGATAACACTTTCACTTAAAGTTAGAGAATTGAAAAAAATTAATTATGAGGTGATGTTGAAGGAAGTAGAGAGAAAGATAGATAAGTATAAAGAGATAAAGTTGTCTTGGTTTGGTAGAATTGCAATGTGTAAAATGATGTTGTTACCAAAGTTCAATTTTTTATTTGAGATGCTACCACTAAATTTGATAGAGAAAGATATAGAAGAATATCAGAAGAAATTGGATAAATTCTGTAATGGTGGGAAAAAACCAAGACTAATGAAGAAAATGTGGTATCAAAATCAAAAAGAGGGTGGATTGGGAATTCCCAATCTACTTAATTATTATCGGGCGTATAATATTCGAACCGTGATAAAAATACTCAAAGGTGGAGATGGTCATTGGGGAGATCTGGAGCTAAAAGATATTAAGAGATTTGGGTCTATATGGTTTCTAGATAGAGCAAAAACAAAGGCAATTAATAGTTATTGGTTAAAGGGGCTGAGTAAAATTTGGAATAAATTTGTTAAAAAATTGATCCCGGATATAGCTTTCTTGGGGAAGACAACTGAAAGTTGGCCGATCAAAACTAATATAAGTCGGGATAAAGTAATTGAGGATGAAAATATAGGAAATATAGTAAATTGGTTAAGAGCTCTAGGAATTGAGAGTAGGAAAAAAAAGTAATTCAAAAATTGGAGTTGAATTGGTTCGAAAAAATACAGGTAGAAAAATGGACCATGAAAGTAAAGGGAATATGTAAAATAGATAGAAGTAAAACTAAATTTGAAAGTTTAGTATCTCAAATTATTAAGGATGAAATTGGGTTAAAAGGACTCGTTAGTAAGATATATAAGATTATAAATTTCGATGGAAATCCACAAATGGTAATGAAAAGGAATTGGGAGGAAGACCTTAAGATTAAAATATTGGATTTGGATTGGAATGAGAACTGGAAGAGTCGAATCATGAGGACTTTGTCTATAAGGATTAAAGAGCATAATTTTAAGGTTGTTTGGAAATGGTATTGGACCCCATTAAGACTATCATTGATAGATAAAAAAATGAGTGATAAATGTTGGAGATGTAATATGGAAGTGGGAACTTATGAACATATGTGGTATAAATGTGTGAAAATTAAAAAGTTTTGGCAGCAATTAGAAAGAACGATGGGTGAAATGATGAAAAGAATAATAATATTGAGATCAGAAACTATATTGTTATTGATAATTAATGAACCTGAGTTAACAAAACATGAGAAAGAATTGATCAGAATTATGATTATAATGGGTAGGATTGTAATAGCAAGATATTGGAAAATAGAGGTAAATATTAAAATAGAAGAATGGTACTGTGAAATGTGGAAATTAGCCTTAAATGATAAAATGACGTGCGATATTAAATTTAGAGAGGGGGTTTATAAAAAAGATATCTTTTGGAAGACTTGGAAGCCATTTGTGGACTATGCACTTGGAACTTTGGATGCCTCGACGCCTGTACCTAGAGAACGTGGATTTTGGAGATCTTAAAGATAATAGAAGATACTTGAAACCAACTCTTCCTTTTGTTTTGTACAGCACTGGGTGAAATATTGTAAAAAATTATAAAAACTTCAATAAAATATATATATATATATATATAATGAGAAGGGAAAGGGGATGTGGTGGAAAAGTCAGGGACAACATCCATTTGGGGTCCATTCTCACTTGTCCATGCCCAAGGAGCTTCTGGCCCATTGCTATGAAGTGCTCAGAAGGGCTGCCCTGGCAAATCCTCTTTAATTTGGCACTTGCTTTAAATATAGCACATTCCACTCATTTGGGAAAGTCTACTATGAAAATAAACAATCTTTCAGATTAAAAAAAAAAAAAGAGTAGAGAAAGGGGAGTGGAATTTGCAGGTAGACAAGTAGTTCAATTCATTAGGGTGAAGATCTGTTCCTGACTTCTTGCCAAGTATTGTCTGCTACAGAGTGGCGTTTGGAAGATATCAGCCTGGCAACTTTCCAAGCCTGATAAAGGTCTGTAATTGTGAAATCTCTTGAAAGACTGT
The DNA here is from genome assembly GCA_039707465.1 of Rhabdophis nuchalis. NCBI lineage: Eukaryota > Metazoa > Chordata > Lepidosauria > Squamata > Natricidae > Rhabdophis > Rhabdophis nuchalis. Next base: position 188,100,618 of record CM077643.1, on the reverse strand, counting down.
TTGCCGGGACTTTGCTGGAGAGGAATTCCCTTTAAACAGGGATTTTATCAGGATGAGGAGTCGACTTTGTGCTTTTGGGAAGCCTAGGTCAGAACAACCTCTCTCTGTTGACTTGTTTGTGATTACTGGCAGCTATTTGACTTTACCTGTTGTCCTTGAGCAGAGGGCAAAGATTCTACTAAAATCCCAGCTCAGCTAAGGACAACTCTCACCACCTGGGAATAAGATGAAATTAGTGCCATGGTAATATACTGGGGGGGGGAGGGGGGGGATGACCCATGTTGTGAATCATTCTTGTATTATGGTTAAGTGAAAGTGGAGAAGGCCCCGAATAACCTGTTTGAAATAAATCAGAATTAGATCGGTCAGGCCTAAAGTAGTTTCATTGATTTCATTGAGATTAAAGGGTGATGAATGAGGAAGCTAAATGCCTTCATGATGTGCAGAATTCTCAGCCATGGCCATGATTTCTGGAAGTTGAAATCCAAAACATCTGGAGAAAGACCAGCTTGAGGAAATTGGATGGGAATAAACAAATGTCTCCTCTTCCAGTTGAGGGGAATTTTTACTGCATGCGGACTCCAGCCACTTGGCATCTCGGTGCTTCTCGGTGGGCTTTTCTTCACAGCTGCATTAACATACAATCCACCAGTCCTTGTTCTGGCAGAAGAGTTATGCCAGCATAGCATTTGCCATCCTGATGGCTGAATCTTTACATACGTCTGAATCTAAGGAATCGGCATACAGCTGCCCAAGTGCAGTTATACACCCAAGGATCTATTTAATAAACATAAGCCCATCTGTCCTGACCCAGCCTTTGCATGTAGTGATAAGACATTTACTCACGAGTAAAACACACCCCTTTTTCTAACAGAGCAGTAATGGTCTTTTAATCACAGGGATAAACAAAATATCAAACATAATTAGTCCAAAAAAACCTGAGTTTATCCAATAAATCCAAATTGCTTGCTGTATATTAGAAACGAACTGTTTTCTGTGACAACCAGCCACTCCCAAATCCCTCCTATTTATTTCCCAGCCAGGGAGAGGCTGGCTATCTTCTGCATCTGCTTTTCCTTGAGAGCCGGCTTACTGCTTTCCTTTGCTCTCCTCTCCTCTGCGCATACGTGCATCTGGGATGGACCCCATCTGTTCCTCCCCCTCACTCAGCTCAGGCGGTGAAGACAGCTGCCTCTCTACCTGGGGGAGGATGGAAGGCCCCAGCTCTGCCTCTGATGCTGTTTCTGTACCAAAGCCTTCCGAAGGCTCAAAGCTGGCCCAGGCTCTCCCTCCACCTCCTCCTTCTCTGACTCTGCAGCTATCTCTGCTGGCAGCTGGCAGGCCACAACCTCACATCTCATTCAGAAGACCACCAAACCAATGTTTATAAAGTTTGCATGACACCTGGCAAACACTTCAGAAGTTACAGATCAGGCATGACATGGTCAGACTCAGGGCCCACTGATAGGAGGCACGAATGTGTGCTCGCATCAATAGGAACTGTCCTATTGTCCCATCCCTGACTACGTTACCAATCATATTGTTCTTGAAACATCTGAAAGCAAGGACAGAGCAAACATTGGGCTGAGAAGACAGACAGGTCCTGAGTCCTGAACAACGGTTGAACTGCTATGTTAGTTGAAAGCTAGAGGTGAGATAAGGGCAATGTATGAGAATGTGCCATAACAAAAACCCTGTTAGTAGAACGTCTTCATAAAGTGGTTAGTGGGACATGAGGTTGAGACTACTAAGAGAAGGTTTTGGAGCCAATGTTCAAAGGTACAGGAGCTCATCAACAGTTTTGGATCCATTCAGTCCAATCTCTGGAAATCCCATAAGGACCCTTCGCTCTTCCACAAGAAATAAAACTTATAAATGTATCTCTCTTGAGATTGCTCTGAATCTAGTAATCTGCTCTTTCCTCTTTTCCTTTGGATCTTCTAGCCAACAGGATGCAACCCAGCTGTGTCTTGAATCATAACAAAGACTCCAAAGCACTTTGCACATTCATCATGCTATATAAATAGCTCTGTATGCAGAGAGTCCGATTAAAAATAACACAGAACATTTCAGATTCTCTCCTTTTATTGATATCACTCGGCAGTCTTATTTCAGGGCTGTAGCCTCAAATGATAGATTTCCACCTTTAAGCTGCCTGATTTTATGCAGTTTGATTTCTACTTTGAAACTGCATCAGTGTTGTTTTGTAAAAAAAATTTTTAAAAAAAGGTTTGTTATTACACTGGCAAACTAAGTAGGGAAGGTGGAATAAAACTGAATGGGCTTTTGATAGATGTTTGTTTATTGATCGCAGCTTGCCGCCTATAAAAGGAATATTGGAGTGGTCTTTTAAAAATATTCTAGTGTGGAATCGAGTGAAAACATTCTTTCTTCTTTGTGTATTCTTCCTGAACGCTAGTAGCATGCTTCACCTAAGCGTAGTGGTGCAAGGAAAATAATGGTATCCAGCCTGGATGTGAGAGAGGGAGAAAGAGAAGAGAAGGGGGAGGTGAGACCCCACACTGGAGCTTCACATTAAAGTGCCTTCTAGGTAACTGACATGACGCATCTAGTCGGACGTAAATAATGACAGACGGAAACTATCATGAGGTCTGCGAAGCATCAACATGCTGCCATCATATTTTTTTCTCTCTCTCTCCTTCTAACCTTGCCTTACTAGCGGCTCCCAGGCTTACCGGCTGAGAGATCATTCAAAAAAAAAGCAAATCCTAATGATGCCGCCCACAGTAGCAACAGCCAGTGAGATTGGCATCAATTTAGCTTCGGTTTACAAACTCGAATCTCAGACGTTGCTGACTCAAAAGACACCCTAAACTTCCATCTTTCCCCTTACTCCTCATTTAAAACGAGTCACATCTGTTGATGTTGGGGTGGTGGTAGAGAGGGAGGTGGGGGGAGAACCCCACAGTCATTCTTTGCGATTTGCCTGACAGAAAATGTCTTTTTGATTGCTGGGGGAAGGATAGAATGAGTGTTGCCGAGTAAACAATGCCTCCAGTGCAGACTCTCCTCATTTTCTTCCACGTTCATATTTTCTGTGCATTCAATTGGCCCAGGTTAATAGTAACTACAGGGTATTCCAGGTTTCTCTATTGCTGGTTCATATGTTGATAAAAGTACCTCAACATGGCTGCCATCCGCAAGATGGACTGTCAGAGGCATTCTGCCAAAGTAGCTCAAGCAGAGGTGTGTGTGTGTGTGTGTGTTTAGAGAATTGGCTGAATTCAGTCCAATCTGTCTCACAACACTGTGTAAAATAAAACAGTAACACATAATGTTTGTTAAGCAAGTGACTTCTTTGCACACACCGCTGAAAACTGGAGCTGATGTGCAGGAAACATCCTGGCATGATCACTTTGCAAATCAGCAGATGGCTTTGCTTGGGTGCCAGGGGGGCACAAGGGCTTGGAGAGAGACAGCTGACAACATGCAGAAACAAGCAAATCACATCACTTGGCCTTGATTGTAAACAACATTTTCATATACAACAATGAGTTGTCACTCCCCTTTGTAAATCCAACCCTTGTCTGTGTACTGAATTTGCATTATCTGTCTCGGTGTGTATTTTAAAAAGCATACTTGGAAACCGGCTTCCTTGAATTTTTAGGTGGGGGGGGGGGGAGATGTCAGGTTGTTTTTGAAAAAAGACAGTTCCTTTGCCTTGTTTCATAATGCATTAGTACTAATGAATAATCTGTGATCTTCAAAGAAAATATGTGACACTGTAGTACCAGGTAACATGGCGTTTAGGTTTTTATATTGCTTGGCGTTTTTGAAAAATGCTCTGTTTGGTCTTTAAATTTAAACTTAATAAATAGCTAATTTAAGATCTTGTTCTGTATGCAGAGATGCAAATGCAAGACATCCATTTTTTTTAAAAAAAAATGTTCCATTTATTCTTGTTAGCTTAATTATTGCAAGGAAACGGCAAGCAAATTTTTTTTACCAGTGTCTGATTTCTGAAAATGGTTATTAAATATTAAATGGATGCATAATTCAGGCAATTAAGAAAGTAATCACACAAAGTAATGTAATGGAAGTTAATTATTACTGCATAAGCAAATAGTTCATTAATGCTAGTAGTTGCTATGGCTGCATTCTTAATACATGCAAACACGAGGCATAAATCCTCTGGGTGTTCAAAGAGAAGTAGTCGGAAATGTGGGAACTGCAGAAAAAGGCTACTAATAAAATCATAAGCAAATAAGGTCAGGCTGACCCTTCACTTCTCTAAATAAGAACAATCATGGCTTTTAAGAAAAAGAAAAGAAAAAGAAAAAATGTTTTCAGACCCATGAAGGCCAGCCTACGTGGCTTTTATTTTTAATAATTTGCTGTTGCAATTCATGGCTTGAAATCAAGGAAGAATTTACCATATTTTTCAGAGTGTAAGACGCACCAGAGTATAAGTACCAAGAGTACCAAGATTTTGAAGAGCAAATTAAAAAAAAAAGTTTTTGCACTCTGCAGATCTCCCAAAAATGTTTTTTGTCAAAAAAAAAGAAAAGGGGGGGGCATGCATAGCCTTTAGGAGGCTTATAGAGTGCTCCTGGGGACTGAGGGATGGGTAAAACAAGCACAAAACAGCTCATTTTTTGCTCATTTCTGCCCTCCCCAGCCCCCAGGAGAACTCTATAAACCTCCTAAAGGCTCTGCATGGCCATTTTTGCAAAGGGGGCAGGGTTTCAGGAGGCAAAAAATGCTGTATTCAGTGTATAAGATGCACCCAGATTTTCACCCTCTTTTTTGAGGGAAAAAGGTGTGTCTTATACTCCAAAAATATGGTAAATACCCAGCTCCTCAAAAACACCCTACTTGTTGTATATCATTTAAAAGGACAGTACTGCCTTCAGGTGATTTGAGTTCAGGCCATCCATGTCACTACCACCATTTTGATTTCTTCATCCCTAAACCAGCCCCTGCTTCTCTTTGGTCTGGTGCATCATGTTTTATAATTTTCCCGACATGAGGTGAGTTTTCTTAAATCTTAAAATGTATTGTATGCCAGAGACCGCTTCCATGCTCAAATTGTACAAGCAGCACCCATTTTCTTTCCAGTTTATGCCAGCCTGGAGGATTTAGTTGGAAGGGATTTCAGAAGAAAAGATTACATGTGATGAGAGCACATTAGCAACTGGGAGAAAGTTAGAACAGCAAGAGGTCATTAGGGTGCCCCTTGTTAGCAGTGAGGTCTTAGCATCTTTCCTGGTTGCTAAGCAACTAATGTCAGTTCTGCATCCTTCTCCACTTTAGCGCCTTAGGCTGGCAAACAGGTGGACAAGTCCCTGGAGGAGGTGGATATTGTTCCTAAAAGGGACACAATTGTTTGGATGAAGAACAGCGAATCATATCAAAGAAGACACAGTGTTCTTCTTTTAGGACTTCTTGGTTTGATTTTTCTTTGGATAACTCATTAAAGTCTCCTGCCTTGTTTTGAGAGTCAAGCATGATGGGGACCTTCCTCAGAATAAGAGCTGATTGCATGGGTACTTAATTCCATAAAAGGGCTTCAACCAACACATTGCTATCTGCAAGTTCAGAATAGTCGCAGTCTCTGTTCATGAAGCACGCAAATTGAGGCATGGGTGGGGAGTTCCATGATGGGTATCCAGTATCCCCATGGTGAGTTAATTGGCAAATAAACTTAACAAACAAACAAACAAATAATTTTCCCTTCAGTAGCCAAGAGAAGCAAAGCCTATCTGATTGCAGAAGAGATCTTGGGCAGAGAAATTGTGTGTGTGTGTGTGAGTGAGAAGGCCTGAAACACTCTTGGATTATGGCTGCTACCATTCTTGCCCAAGAATGTATAGTATAGCCAGGGGTGGGATTCTACCAGTTTGGACTGGTTTGGGAGAACCAGTTCACTCCAATGATCAAGTGCCCCCCTGCCCTCCCCTGCACTGTACTAACCTATATCTTCTCAGCTGAGTCACGTGGCAGAACAGATTGCTGCCCCTCAGCTGTTTTCCTTCCCAGCAGTAATGCGGAAGGTAAGTTTTCTCAAAACTGTGCATGCGCATGCAGTTTTGCAATCACCGAACCGGTTGTTAAACCGGTAGGATCCCACCACGGAGTATAGCTACACTAGATGAAGATATTGGAAATCTGTATTGGAAGGACTAGCTTAAATTTTGATCAGGTCAGTACACATCAGACTGTAGATAATGTTTCTTTGGCTTAGCCTACTGTGCAAAAGGAGCCAATTATTGTTGTTTTAACCCAGCTCAGGCTGAAAGCAGGATGGACAATCTGCTGATGAACAAGATACAGTCTTAGTATTATTGTTAATGCAGAGCAGGGTTTCTCAGCCTCAACAACATTTAAGATGCGGGGACTTCAAGTCCCAGAATTCCCCAGTCAGCACTGGGGAAAGAAATTTATTTATTTATTTTATTTATTTTATTCAATTTATATCCCGTCCTTCTCCAAAAAGACCCAGGGCGCCGCACAGGAATATTAAAACAGTATACAAAAATACAAAATACATAAATTTAAAAAGCTATTAAATAACACAAAACCTGCGCTAAAACCAAATTAAAATCCCTCATTTAAAACTGTCTACTATTAGTCCCAGCGGAGGCTATGTTAGGCCGGCTTGATGAAATAGGTGTGTTTTTAAACAACGGCGGAAGAGGCGGAGGTCGGTGATAGTGCGGAGTTCAGGGGGTAGGTCGTTCCACAGGGCAGGGCCCGCCACAGAACTTAAAGTTGCCATGATTCAGAGACATTGGCAGAGAGGAAAACAGAGGCAATTTTGGTGAAGGTATGCAAGAACGATGAGTGGGTAAAAGATATAGCAAATGACATTTCAGTCCTGGAAAAGGAGGAGGCATGAGAACGAGACTCGGAATAACACACCTTGATCTTGTATGGCATGAGGCACAGAAAGATATTCTGATGCAGGGGTGGGATTCTACCGGTTCAGCCTGGTTTGGGCATACCAGTAGCTCTGAAGATCAGCTGAGAGCGAACTGGTTCGCTTGGACTTTCAGGTGGGCCTGTCCGCCCACCCCTGGGCTATACTCACCTATATTTCCTTGCTGTTTAGCCCAGCTAATAGAAGTGGCAGATGCCTCAACTGTTTTGGCTTGCCTCAGCTGCAGTGGAAGGCAAGTTTTCTAGCTTTCTTTTAACCCACTGTGCGCCTGTGTGAGCAGAGCGAACTGGTTATTGGACCAGGTGAATCACACCACTGCTCTGATGGGTCTTAAAGATTCTGTCATTGTACCCTGGAGCAATAAAATAGAGGGTCAGTAATCCTTGTGATATGTGTTTTCTAACCTGGCTTCTCTCAAAGGCCTGACAGTTAGGAGGGCTGAATATCAGAAAGTGGGCAAGATGACATTATATAGGTGAATGAGACTGGGATGAGGTTTGGGGGGGGGAGGGTTTGAATAATTTTGGATTTTAACACTAATATGCCTATTTTAGAAGTTACACTATACTCTTCCATTGTTTCCCTTGGAAAGATGGTTTGAATTTGTGCTGACCCTTTTCAGCACTTACATTGTTCTTCCCTGGCTTAGTGCAGTGTAAGAATATTGGATCTTGTGTTGCTCTTGCTCAGAGGTTTCGTCAGGAACAGAGGATGTCAGAGAGATGCTCCAAACAAAAATGATTGTGGCACCAACACAAATCTTAGTGTAGAAATGCAACTGCTATAACAACCTAGGATTCAGGTACAGAATTCTTGAGTTGGTTGCCTATCAGCATGGAGTCCCTTGTAACTTATTATCAAACTATACTGGGAATTCCAATGATCAGGACCTTAGGATGATTGGCAAATACACTAGTAGAAAACTGACTCTTATAGTTTGCCAAATTTATTTATTTATTTATTTATTTCGATTTGTATAACCGCTCCTTCTCCATCGAAATGGACCCAGGGCGGTACACAGGGAGTTAAAATCAATAAATAACAATAAATACAGTAATAATGTCTAAAATGAATTAAACTACCTGCGGGATCGGATCCTGCCCCATACATCCTCACGGCCGATTCGCTCCCACAGAGAGGGACTTCTCCGGGTGCCGTCCACTAGACTTTGTCAGCGGGCGACGCCCAGGGGAAGGGCCTTCTCTGTGGCGGGCCCAGCCCTCTGGAATGACCTTCCCCCCGATATCAGGACAACCACGGACCTCCGCTCCTTCCGCTTAAAATTAAAGACGCACTTTTTTCGTCTGGCCGGCCTTGGGTAGTCTCTTTTTAGGTTAGGGGTTTTTAGGGGTAATTTTTAGTTTAGTTTATGGGTTTTAGCGCAGGATCAATTTAATCTATTTTTAACTTTGTATTTTGTATTTGTCTGTGGTTTTATTTGTATTTTTAATTGCCTGTGTCCCCTTGGGGAGAGAGAGCGGGTTATAAAATTAAATTATTATTATTATTATTATTATTATTATTATTATTATTATTATTATTATTATTATTATTATTATTATTATTATTATTATTATTATTATTATTATTATTAAACTAAGGACCTGTGCTAAAACATTCCCATTAAAATTCTAAAATACATTTACTCGTTGGCTGAGATTGAATTATATCAGAGCTCTAAGCTCTAAGCTAGACAGGCTTGATGGAAAAGATATGTCTTAAGTGAGCAGCGAAAGAGGGGAAGGTCTGTGATAGTCCGAAGTTCGGGGGGTAGGTCGTTCCAGAGGGATGGCTCTGCCACCGAGAAGGCCCTTCCCCTGGGCACCGCTTGCCGGCATTGACCGGCGGATGGTACCCTGAGGAGGCCCTCCCTATGGCTCAAGATGTATTCTTCATCAAAAGGTATATTTTTGTAACTCTTTTATTCTCTTCTAATGTTAAACTTGATTCTTGAATAATAGAATTAGGTGCCATTTTATTCAGTAAATTGATGCCATTGGTTCCATTGGTACCATTTTCTTCATTATTGATTATAATGAATTGCCTGCTATTTTGGAGCTAATACTGTCATATTAATGGGTTTAAATAGCAATGAGTAAGTGCCTTTTTTCCATCCAGTGTATGATAATCTATTCAAATATACAGGTAGTTCTAAGTATATAGATAATCTATTCAAATATATAGATACCTCTAAATACCACTGGGCCTTATTTTTGGTTCATATTTCTAATATAAAGACTGGCTAATAAAGGTTAATTTAGATCAAATCTCATTTATGGTATTGCCCTGGGATCTTCTTCTGGTTATAACTGATGGAATATTTTCTTTTGAAATGGGAAACACATCAAAACTAATGTTAGGGTTGAAATAGGCTTAATCAGAAAAACTTGCATCGAAAGAAAATCCTCCTCCAGTATTACTACCCTGTAAGTAGGAGAAATAATTTAGAACATGATTTTGCTATAACTAGGGCTTGGATTGAATACACTGCTGTGACTAGACTTCTTTCTTAATAGCTGCATTTGCTTTTCTACAGGAAACCTATTTATTAAAGCTTTTGTTACGTTGGAAGTCTGTTTGTGCCAGTTCCCAGGTGAGAAGCCAGGCTGGCTCAGGGTTGCCACCCAGCCAGACAATAGTGATGTAGCATGATTTATTTCTAGTAGATTATTAGATTCTATTTTAATCTCTGCCCTAATCTTTCCCCAGCCAGATAACGGAGGTATTAAAAACATTCAACATAATCATAATTCATTCCCCTATAGTTGTAAGTCGCTATATCACATTTCTGCTAAAATAATGAGTTCTGTTAATTATATGAGTTGGTGTAATATTTAGTGACTTCTCGGATGCAGAATATAAAACGTTCAGCTGTGATGGAGTATGGAGAGGTGGGGAGGGGGAGCTCCTTCAGAAAGTTCTTTCAAGTGGCTTGCCCTGAAATACTTACTAATATCTAGCCTTGGCCATATAAAGCATATTTTTATCAGACTTTCTAAAGCCACATTCGATGTTCCATTAGCAGCATGCAGTAGGCCCCTGTGTCCTCTGCATTACACTAATTGTTTAAGCATGACAGGTTATTACTTCAGTCAGAGGGATAATGTAGGTTGGAAAAAGTAGGGCACAAACACAATTTTCTGTTTCTCCAAAAGCAATTATAAATAGATGAGAAGCCATAAAAATATTACACGTGGGAACTGATTTTCAGTGCCAATGAAACGGATGTTGTGGAAGTAAAACAAAGAGCAAGACAGGTTCAGAGCTGACAAATTGCAACTGGAGATTGCAATTAGAAATATATTCAGCAGGAAAATGGACCAGCACACTGCAAAATCGGGAGGATTCTCACTAGACTTTGGCCCAATACAATATTTCCAACAGTGAAGCTGGTTTTACACCAAAGCTCTGTGTATATTTCCTCATCTTTATTACTAGTCAGGAAATGGAGACTACTGCAGTCAGAAAGCTCCAATTTTTTAAAATTGCTTAGCCTTGGTATGATAGGTTGAAGTTGGTCCCAACAGTAACCGTTTATAAATGGGCATGTCCTCATGGCAGGTATTTCATTTGAGCACCCACAACTTGCATGCAAGTTATCACATGTGCCCACTTCTGGGTGAGTTGGCACATGCGATATTTTCAATGCAAGTTGTGGGTGAATTCAATTCGAATGTTGCTATACCATTAGCCATTCAATAAATAGATATGCTGAAGTTGGTCCCAACAGCAACCGTTTATGAATGGGCATGTCCTCGTGGCAGGTGTTTTATTTCAGCACCCACAACTTGCATTGAAAATATCGCATGTGCCAACTCACCCAGATGTGGGCACATGTGATAACTTGCATGCAAGTTGTGGGTGCTCAAATGAAATACCTGCCATGAGGACATGCCCATTCATAAACGGTTGCTGTTGGGACCAACTTCAGCATATCTATTTATTGAATGACTAATGGTATAGCAACTCCCCATTCAACGTTCGAATTGAATTCAGTGTGGTCCATATTCAACCCCAGGAAACAGCATTGAAAGACTGGTGACATTTCCACTGGGGCTGACTTTTGCCCTGCATTTGCTTGGCCAAAGTTGTGGAGGAGGAATGGAATTACATTTATATGATCAAGAGATCTTAATTCTAGATAAGATTAGATAGTAGCCAAAGTAAATTCATGTTTTTCAGATGGAACAGGGCATTGAACAGAAGGCAATGCCTGAATACTGTTGTTTCTGTAGACCAGGGGTTCCCAAACTTGGCAACTTGAAGACTTGTGGACTTCAGCTCCCAGAGCTGGCTGGAGAATTCTGGGAGCTGAAGTCCACAAGTCTTCAAGTTGCCAAGTTTGGGAACCCCTGCTGTAGAGTGAGCCTTTTGATAGTGCTAGCAAAAGCACTTAGACTTACGTATCATCCCGTAGCACTTTACAGCTCCTCTCTGGGAGGTTTACAACATTAGCATGTTGTGCCCAACAATCTGGGTCCTCATATTACTGACCTCGGAAGAATGGAAGGCTGAGTCAACCTTGAGCCTGTCAGGATCGAACTCCAAACTGTGGGCAGAGTTTGACTGCAATACTGCATTTTAACCCCTGCACCACCAGGGCTCCATATTTTTCCATATGCTTTAATATTTTTCATATATTTTTTCATATATCAATGTCTTTCAGGTATTATAGGCTGCTTTGGTAAATAAATACAAAAATGACCTTCTATCAATTAGCTTTATGTAAAACAAGGAGGCCTCATTTGCCGGACACACATACCATTTTGATGTCATTGACGTGCCTCTACTTCAATGGTGGGTTGCAGGCAGTACGCCCCGGTACAAGCGTACCAGAGCCTGCCCGGAGCATCGGATACTGTTCTGGTACAGTGCTCCGGAGGGTCCAACTACCCGGCCAAGCTCCTTACCAGTCTTTTAAGTCTTCAGCGCTTCTGCGCACGGCGTATGCAACACTCCATTGAGCAGCTCACGGAGGCACTAAGATGCATGTGCTTGCTGTGCATGCGCTGTATGCATCCATGTGGATGCCGCCGGGCCCGTTCCAACCATACCGGCAGGAACGGGATCCGGAACCCACAACTGTTCTGCTTCCTTCATGTATGATGTCTTTGATGCCTCACTTATATCTTGTAAAAGGGTAAAAAAAATTTCAGCTGAAAAAACTGGGGAAGGGAGAAGAAAAAGATTGGAGTTTGAGGTGAGAACCCACTTCAGAAACTAAATGAGGGTTCTTTATGACCTATTTGTTTAGACTGGACATGGGGCTTCCCTTGAGGTGCACCCGGAGACTCCAGCTAGTACAGAATGCGGCCGCGCAGGGGATCTTGGGGGCCTCTAGACGCTCCCATGTAACACCTCTCCTGCGCGAGCTGCACTGGCTGCCTGTGGCCTTCCGGGTGCGCTTCAAGGTCTTAGTAACAACCTTCAAAGTGCTCCATGGCAATGGACCTGAATATTTGCAAGACCATCTCCTGCCGCATACCTCCCATCGACCAGTCCGCTCCCACAGAGAGGGTCTCCTCAGGGTCCCGTCGACTAGCCAATGTCAGATGGTGACCCCCAGGGGGAGAGCCTTCTCTGTGGCAGCTCCGGCCCTCTGGAATGACCTACCCCCCGACCTGCGCACAACCACGGACCTGCTCCTCTTCCGCCGGGCCCTGAAAACTCATCTATTTCGTGCGGCTGGCCTGGTGTAGCTTTTAAATCTATTTTATCTATTGGGTTTTTATTCGGTTTTTTAGAACAGGTTTCTAGTTTAATTTATTTTTAGTATATTTATTGTTCTTGATGTTTTTATGCTTTTATGACTGCCTGTTCACCGCCCTGAGTTCCGTAAGGGAGATAGGGCAGTATATAAATTTAAATAAAGTGAAAGTGAAAGACTAAGGTAGCCTTTGCCAACATGGTGCTCTTCAGATAAAGGAATCAAAACCCAAAGCTTTTCTGTCAGTGGGGGCCATTGCTTACTATATGGCAGTGAAGGTCTAGCAAGAACCTTTAGCTAAATAACTATTAATTCAGAATAGTGGTTTTCCATGGTAGAGCTGCAATAAAATATGTGTAATAAGCATAAATGTTTGAAAAAAATGGTGTGGAAAAAACCAGGACTCCATATAAATGTTCCCTTAAGTCAGAATCTTAGAGTCAGGCCCGAACAGACTAATATACTGGCAATGCCAGAGCAAATAGTAATAATGAAGATTAGACAAGGATTGGCAAGCTTGTTACTTGTGGGCTTAATTACATTAATTCTAGAACAATTTTGTGCCAACCATTAATATTTTGAGTCAAAGTGATTTTTATTTTTTTTACTCCAATTTGAAGATCATGGGTGAATATAACCGTATCTTTTAGAAACTAACATTTGGTCTAGAATGCCCAAGAGGAATGCTACCTATTTTCGGAATAAAAGAAACCTTTTTACATCCCATAATAAGTTCATTGAATTGGGCACAGCCAAGTTCAACTGGGAATCACTTGGATCAGCTGTACAACACTGAAAAACCTAAAAATCACAAGGGCAAGTGAATTTGATGTTGAACATTTACACGCTATTACCTAGTGGAGATATACGTTTGGAAATATGTGGAAGAGGCCTTCCTCCTGCAGAGGATAGACAATGGCTATGATGATGATGATGATGATGATGATGATGATGATGATGATGATGATGATGATGATGATGATGATGATGATGATAACATAGTGGAAAACAGATTCTCAGACATGGGGAAACGAGCATGTCCCATACAAAAACAACGAGTCTGAAGTTCCATTTATGTAAATAGGATACGTAGACATTAATATGGCATTATTTCTATGCCTTAAATTAACCTTATGGAACAATGCAACATTATTGTCACCCATGTGACTATCTTGCTTAGTAAGTTTGTAACTCAGATAAAATCTGAATGGGCTGTCAGTTCTTAACCACTGTTTTATATCTTCTATCTCTCTTTCTTTCCAAGTCAGAAAGTTATTATTCTAGCGCATAATTGACTGCAACTTACAACTGAGTACAAGTCAAAATTCTCCATTTTTCATATACATTATCGTATATTTCACCAACTTCTTCTCATGCTTAGGACTAAACTTTCTGGGAGATCTCTGTTTAAATGAAAAAGCCTGGCTGGATTATTGAGTCTGGGAGTATCTGCTTAGCAGTACTGTATTCTTAGGATTTCATGGTGCTTTAGTTGCAATAACACAACAGGAACATTGATGCTGGGGCATCCCTCAGGGAAGCTCAGATGAAATGTTTTGTTTTTCCCTGACTCTCGGTAAGAAATTTTGTTTCATGGGATATTTTTTTAACTTATTTTGTATTGATTTTTGTAACTAAGAAGCTGTAACTTATACAGACAATGAGACTTACTCGAAATTTCAAAGGATATGTATGAAAGATTTAGGGCTGAGCCTTTGATTTACCAATAACACAGGCCTTTCTCTGCTGGTGGGTAGGGGATGTGTGCATGCACAGATATACACAAACCTGATAATGCCTCCAATAATCTCTGCATGGCCTCTCTGGGCCTTGTGGACTTGTTTCAGAGGCGTTTCAGAGTCAATTGGAAGAATCTTAGAGATTTCTAATGCCTTTTGAATCCAATTCTTGAAGATTTGCTTCTGCCTTGTCAGGAAGGGCTAATCAGCATCAGCATCAAGAACGAGGCCTTTCTGGAAAAGTGCAGCTGTTTGGGAGTCTGAATGTAATTTTTCCAAATTTGCTTAGGATCTTACATGCTAATATCAGCATTGTGAATTGGCTCTGTAGCTATAAACCAGAGCAGGTGGGGGTTTTTTAGGGTGGGCATTTATGCAGTAGGACATCCCTCCAAACCTAGTCCTTTGTTCTGTAACTTCCAGAGTATGGTATGTATAACCTGACCCCATGCAGAGCCAAGCTTGAGGCAGCCAATGCATAACTCACTGTGCCTGACATATCCCTGTGTAGGAAGAGATGCAGCTTTTGGACTAACTTTTAAGTGGTGATAGATGTTGCTCATCATCTGGGCTTCCAGAGCTCAAGTACCCTGTTTCCCCCAAAATAAGACCTCCCTGGATAATAAGCCCAATTGGGCTTTTGAACGCATGCACTAAAATAAGCCCTCCCCTGAATGTAAGACCGCCCTGAAAATATTGCAACACATCAGCTGCCATGAGGTGATCACATTCGCCGCCTCCTGTACCTCAAAAATAATAAGACCTCCCCAAAAATAAGGCCAGGTTCTTATTTTGGGGGGGGGGGGTTGAAAAGAAAATAAGACCCTGTCTTATTTTCGGGGAAACACAGTAGTGGATCAGTTCATTCAAGATAAGTGCAACCAGTGGTATCCTGGAGCTAGTCCATAAAGCAACACATTTCCAGCAATTAAAATTAAGCCTTTCGGTGGCCCATAGCCATGGCAGTTGTGATGACCTGTAATTTTCCAATTTGTATAATTTCATTCAGTTCTGAAAGCTTTGAACATACTTGGTTTCTCTCCTGTCTGAAAACAATTACTGATGACAACATATTCACTAATCTTTGGAATGCCTTGGTTCTTTAATTCTCCCTCCCCCCCAATATATAATCTTAGAAACAATGCCTCTACATGGCTGAAAGGGATGGCAACTAGCATTTATTGTTAGCAAATCATTCCACAGAAATGACTCCAACTTGCTTTGATTTAGTGACATGGCTTGCAGTTAAAAGCTTTCAGCAGGGCCACACACATACCAACAATGACTGGTGATTTGGATAATTAGAAGAAATGGCTGAGCCTTGTCTCTTTACAAGGAGGTTAGAAGTGACATGCAATTAAAAATGTGCAGGAAAGGTAATATATTGAAGATAAAATTAAGGCAGTGGATCAGGTTGAGGACAATTGACTAATAGCTATTTAGAAAAGGAAAAAAGGGGATGGTAACATTTATTTTACAGGAATAGTGAAGTTCACAAACCACTTAAGGTTCATGACTTCTATTTATTGTAATTTGCTCCATGTAGGAGAAGACCAGGCTGGGCCCGAGGGAGGGGTCAAACACATTATCAGTATGAGTCCCTTCATGCCCACAAGAGATCTAAATCCAGCAAACCTTGAATTCCTTCTACTTTTATTTCCTGCTAATTTCCCTTGGCCATTAGTAGTTCAGATTCTTGTAAAGAGTTTAAGCATCCAATACAGAGGTGGTATTGGATACCAATACAGGTTCTGACCAGTTCTGGAGAACTGGTAGCAGAAAGTTTGAGTAGTTCAGAGAACCTGTAAATACGACCTCTGACTGGCACCAACCCCATCAATTCTCTGCCTCCCGAGTTCCAAACTGATCAGGAGGGAATGGGGATTTTGCAGTATCCTTCCCCTGCCATGCCCACCAAGCCACACCCACAGAACCGGTAGTAAAAAAATTTTGAATCCCACCACTGGTCCAATAAATCTTTATACCTATTTGAACTATCTGGCTCTCCTGATTTTCTTGGCACTTGACACTTCACTGGGACTTGTCTTTCTTTCCACACACTTGAGCTGATATATTTGTTTTTGCAAAGGTAGGTCCTTTCTATAGAGTATGCATCTGTACTAATGGACACCATGCCAATGGGTTGCATAAAGAGCCATTGCTACATTAATCCATGGAACAACTTGCCTCCAGAAGTTGTGGATGCTGCAACACTGGAAGGTTTTAAGAAGAGATTGGACAACCATTTGTCTGAAATGGTATAGGGCAGGGGTCTGCAAAGTTGGCTCTTTTAAGACTGGTGGACTTCAACTCCCAGAATTCTGGGAGTTGAAGTCCACCAGTCTTAAAAGAGCCAACTTTGCAGACCCCTGGTATAGGGCTTCCTGTCTGAGCAGGGGGTTGGACTAAAAACCTCTAAGGTCCCTTTCAACGGTTACTATGAGAATTTTCTGTTAATTCAATTAATCCTCACAGTGCTAGATGGGCCAGCCAATTCACTCCATACAGTTTCCTTCAGCTTTTTGAAGCCAATGGATGTGAATGCCTGTGTTGTTTATTGCAGAAACTGTATTTGCACCTTGACTTTTTTGTAAGTACTAAGCACCTGGACAAAATACTGTGGATGGTTCTCGTGAATGTTTTCACCATCGACTTGCCAGACCAAAGATCTTTTGCTGCAAAACCATGTTTGCCGTAGACCTCGTCATGGAGGAAAGAATATGGTTCTATGAGCTACCTTGGAAAAGATTCTTGGAAATGAAGTTGACATTTTAATCGTTATATTCATCTCTCACTTAGATAGGCTTGTTGTTGCTTATGCTTGTTGTACTGTTGCGAAGTTCATGGTCGAGAACTTTTTGGAACTCATCACATAATTCCCAAGGACACAATTACAAAGCTCTTGCAGGGTATTAACATTCTTTCATGTTCCTGTTGACCAGATGCCTTTAACAATCGATAAGTATTAGTAATGCTTCAGAAGCAGATGGTAGCTTTTCAAGACGGTCCCATCATCTCCGCCTGCCGCACTCGCTGCTTGACTAACTCTCCCTTGAATTTATTCCTAGAATGCTGTCTTGCTTAAAGGAAAAGGATTTCAGCACGGCCAGGACTTCAATAGTTTGGCAGACCATGGAAAAGCATCATCGGCAATAAGAAATCATGTTTTGTCCTATAGTGAAATGCATTTCCTAAGCTATTTCTAATGCCCTTCAGGAATCGGTTGCTCTGATTCTCTTGGAAAAATCAAAAACAATTCACAATATTTTGAGCAGGAGTAAACAAACAGCCATACATTTTAATGTATGCCTAAATTCAGCTTTTTTTTTTTGAAAAGGAAACTCCAACTCAGACAGGATCAGACATTACCTATTCACCTATAAGGTAAAGGTTCCCCTCACACATATGTGCTAGTCGTTCCCGACTCTAGGGGGCGGTGCTCATCTCCGTTTCAAAGCCAAAGAGCCAGCGCTGTCCAAAGAGGTCTCCATGGTCATGTGGCCAGCATGATTAAACCTCAAAGGCGCAAGGAAGGCTGTTACCTTCCCACTAAAGGTCGTCCCTATTTTTCTACTTGCATTTTTACATGCTTTTGAACTGCTAGGATGGCAGAAGCTGTGACAAGCAACGGGCGCTCACTCCGTTATGCAGCACTAGGGATTCGAACCACCGAGCTGCCGACCTTTCTGATCGACAAGCTCAGCATCTAAGCCACTGAGCCACCATGTCACCTTCACCTCTAGGCCAAATCTAATTCAAGATTTGTACTTCCCGTTGACTAGAATGAAAAAACACCAATGGATGTAACATTGACTTGTTTGTTTTTTTCAACAGAAGGTGATAAAAATTTGCAGGAGCATCTCACAAGTTAGAATAGTTCAAGTTTCCTCAGATACAGCAAAGAGCGTGCCAAGACTTGGGAGCCAGCCCCTTTCAATTCTAATGCTGATGATAGAAATGCCTGTACTGGTATCTTTGTCTTTTGGGACAGAATTGGACTACATTTGCAAACAAATCTTACCAGATTTTGAAAAGGGAGGTGGATGGATCCATTTTGGATGGGCTACTCTGCTGAAAGCTGCAAGCACTCGTAACATGGCCCTTGTGTGCAACTTCAGTTAATTTTTTTGACTATTTTTAGGTAAATCTAATTTATATCTCCTAGCAAGACCAAAGCATTTTGATTAGATTTTGATTTCATTAATTGTTCTTAAAATGTTTTCTTTCCCCCCCTCTTTTTTGGGGGGGGGGTGACTGGTAAAATGAACCAGGAGGCATCCACTTTCTTGATAAACAATACTGTCAAGCATACAGCTATTTTCACTTCTCTTATTCCCACCTCACATTCTCCATTACAGAATTTAATGTACTGAAAATCTGCCTCCCTGCCTTCCCTCCCTCCCTCCCTCCCTCCATCTCTATCTCTCCCTCCATGTCTGTCTGTCTGTCTGTCTGTCTGTCTGTCTGTCTGTCTGTCTGTCCGTCCATCCATCCATCTATCTATCTATCTATCTATCTATCCCTCCATCTCGTCTGCTTTCTATAGTATCAGAAGTTGACTCATTCACAAAGCTTTGCGGGAGAATTTGGATGTTTTATGGGGACTGCTTTATTCTAATTAGTCAGTTAGGCTTTGAAATCAGGTTTCAGGCAAATCCAACACACAGTCCTCATAATTCTTCATGCTGCATAATTTTTATTATATCACATCTTGACTCTTTGTGATCCATGACAACATGTATCAGAGCAATTCAATTTCCCACTGGCAACTTTTCAAGCTTTGGGATAATGTAATGTTTTCCAGTGCTTAGACTCATGAGTAAAAAGGAAAAGCTGTTTTCAGATTCTAATCTATGACCTCTAACCTATACTTCACTTTTAAAGACCAAAGCCAGAGAAGAAAGGAACAAATTAGTTTCATCATGTACTTCATGTCAGTGAAGCTTTTAGTTAAGAGAGGCAAAAATACATTTCTGGTTCCTAGACTACAATATAGAAAATAAAGTAACTTCTGTAGTTACTGAGGTGATTTACACTCATTGTAATCGCTACAGTTTATTCAACAATATTTGCTACAGTCTGTTAATATACAATGAAATTTGCATTTTTAAAACCGTATTGAGTTTTTACAACTGTTGTTCTATGTAGGCTTCTTGTATGCTTGTAGAGGCCATGCATACTTTTGGATAATGTAGATCATGTTATTGCTGGGCATCATAAAGGATTGTTTTCCATATCTATTGTCCTTTCGGCTTGCCCATGTTTTTCTTTTGAAGGACTCTGCTGGAGACTGTAAACACAGTCTCCAAGCTGTTTTTTTTTAAAGCTGATCAACTGAATTGGAGAAACTGGTTAAATCAGAATAACTCAGTGGTGTAAAACTGGGCTCCCCAGCACAGTGATCCTGAGGGCCAGTGTGCTTGGCCTCAGTTCCCCTGGTGCCCAGAGGTTCCCTGCTCCAACAGGACATTCTTGGGGAACAAGGGGGAAAATCATGATATGTGCACCATGACATAATTATGCACTACTTTGCATCGGTTGATAGAGCGTGACACAGTTGTGCCATTGGCACAGTGGCACCCTATTGTATGTACTATCGCTTGGAATTCAGCAGCAAATCTCTATTTTTTGGTGACACGATTGCATGTCTTGTCATGGGTGCAGTGGCTCTGTAGTTAGAATGTAGGCTTGACGTTTTGCAAATGCGAGTTTGAGTTCTGGGTACTGCATGGTGGGGTGAGTTCCAAACGTCCCCTATCACCATGATTTTTCCATGCTATGAGATGACCATTCCATGTTTCCATGCTAGCTGGTGATGTTTGAACAGAGGAGAGGAGAAGCAGGGAACAATCTGTGTCCTTAGCATGCCTGTGAGGAATAAGAACCGAACCATTTGTTGGCATTATAGATTCAGGGCAGCAAATGTTATGTCGGTATAATTTTCCGTTGGCTCAGAAACTGGCAATCGCAATGTAACTGGCTTGTGAGGCGCAGCCCTTAATATCATCTTCGCTAGAATTGACATTTCTCACTGTGCTTTCTAATTAGTTTCAAATCATCTGGCTTTGACCTCAGCATGTCTTTTCCCTGTTCCTTTTCATAGGTGCTTTTCAAGATAAGTTTGGCTTCTCTATTTTATAATGCCATGTGAGTTTGGGTTCTCACCAAGGCGGCAAACAAAGGGGGGGGGAGACTCTTTGTGGGTTACTCTTTTCCTTAAGAGGGCCCGAGATCAAACAGTCTCCTCAGCCAGCGTCCCTGGCTTCCAGCAAAGGGAGGCATTGAGAAAGCCCTTCTATGCATCACTGTTTGTTTAACTTGGTCTTTTCCCTTTGATCTCATGTTAACATACCTCAATGGCAGGTAATGATTGATAATGTTGTATTGTAAAGTTCAGGTAATAAATACTGCTTTGCTCATAATAATGCTGAATAATGTACTTTTTATGACCCAGTTTGATGGAAAATTTTCTTGTCAGCTCTGCCTAATTGTCCAAACAAAACCACCCATTACTTGAAGAAGTGCATGTCTAACTTAGACATATTAATTAGGGGTCATGACTGAGCTGTGCAGAGGAATATGGTGACACTTCTGCTATCTTTAAACCTAATCTTGGGACAGGAGTCCTAATGCTAAGCTAAGGTTTAATGGGCAAACATTGTTTACACGATCATACAGTATGTAAGGGTGTGTGTGTGTGTGTGTGTGTGTGTGTGTGTACTCATGCAGTATAATTTATCCTATGTGACAGAAAGAGGAGGTCAGGATAGTCTCATTTACAAGGTCTCCCAAACCCTGAAGAATTTATTTTAACAATCTGATACACAATTTGGGGGTGGGAATCCACTTGCGCCATGTAAGTAAGCATTTGTTTATGTGGTGATGGAATCACTTTCCCATGCTGGGCTATGGAAGTTGTGGATTTATTGGGACTATTCATATTGTGCAATTATTCAATGGGAGGAAAAGATATGAGTTCCGTGTTGAAATCCTTGCTTTTCCACTGCGCTGATCAATAGATCGATCGATCGATCGATCGATCGATCGATCGATCGATAGATCGATAGATAGATAGGCATTTTCTGATAGCATTTGCAAGTATACTAGAAATCAATCCCAATTCATCTGACCTTTGAAGAAAATGGATGGGTTCAAAGGTGTAGCTTGGACATCATGTTATCAATGACATCCTGAGCTATGTGTTGAATTTTGGACCTCTGGTTTGTACCTTGACCTAGTGACTTGCCTGATGGACTTAGTCAAGCCTTTGAAACTCTTGCTTTGTCAAACATCTTTGTTCTGACTTCCACCTGGCTTTGGGAATTGAGATCACTCCTCTTGGCGGAACTTAAAGGGTGGGTGTGGGCCGGGGTGGGCTTCAAAAATTTCAGCAACAGGTTCTCTGCCTGGTTGCTGGGTGGTCGTGGCCATGGTGGGCGTGGCCAAGCCAGCCACCTGCACCACAGTGCCGGGGGGGAGGGCATTTTCGTCTTTCCCAAGCTCTGAAGGCTTTACTTGAGTCTCTGGGAGAACGAAAATTGCCTCCCTCAGGCTCCAGAGGCCCTCCAGAGGCCGGAAATGGGCCCAATTCTGGCCTTCTGAAACTTCCAGGAGGCCCATTTCCTCCCCTCAGTGAATCTCCGTGTGGGCCCTGCACTTATCTCGCATCCAAAACGGCCTGTGTGGAGACTCCTGGGAAGGGAGTGGTGGGGTGGGATGTGCAGGACAAGCAGGGCCAGCCAGGGGTGGGATTTGGAAGTTCTCTGAACCAGCCATAATGTTAGCTATAGGTTCTCCTGAACCTGGGCGAACCCATAGCAGCCCACCCCACCCCACAGAGGGTTTCAACAGCTCAATAAAGACCTTTTAACCTACCACTATATGTGCATGCGTGAACGGGGCAGCACAGTCTCCTGTTTTTTTACCTTGAAGCTTTAACCACTGGACCAGGGGTAGTCAACCTTTTTATACCTACTGCCCACTTTTGTATCTCTGTTAGTAATAAAATTTTCTAACCGCCCACTGGTTCCACAGTAATGGAGATTTATAAAGTAGGGAAGTAACTTTACTTTATAAAATTTATAAAGCAGAGTTACAGCAAGTTAAAGCATGCGCGGGCGATACAAATAGTATATTTTCAGAAATTTAAATTGTCACAGAGAATTTTATGAAAACCTAATGAAAATGTTTTTAAATAATGCTGTGAATTTTTTTTTAAAGTCAATTAAATTAAAAAAAAAGGAAAGTGCTTCAGCATTGGACAAAGCCCCTATCGCCCACCATGAAAGCTGGAACGCCCACTAGTGGGCGATAGGGACCAGATTGACTACCACTGCACTGGACCAATCTGGTTCTCTAGCAAACTTTTGAAAGAACATTCTTAGGGGAATAGAGAGATAAGCTGCAGAGATAAACATTGATAATGTTATGCTTGTTCCAGCATATTCCAGTAGCTAAGAATTCTACTGGAAGTCCACCCTTCCGGCTTCTTCCAGACCAAGGCTCTCCAGATACTTAAATCAGCACGGCTATCGTGACTGAAGGCGAAGAGATTTTAATCCAACAAACCAGTTGACGAAGCCTAGTTTTTAAAAAATGAATGTGTTCTTCACAGCAGAGCTGTGGGAGGAGGGGAAAACACTGATTTGAATTTCAGAATGGGTTCCTAAGTCTCATCCCAAAGGAACGGAGAAACTGTCTTGTCAGATCATCCAGCGGTTTATTCGTCTGATCTACCATTCTCTCTCTGAGGGCAGCCAGCATTTTAACTCCCTTATGGAATAACAGCATGATCTCTTCCTGGTTTCTTAGCACCTCCATCATCTGGAATTGGAAACCTTGCTGGCATTTTACTCCTTTGTTCTCCAACCCTGATGAGCAGGATGGAAATCTGATTTCCCTTTTCTCAGCCTTTTATATTATGATGGCAGCTATGAGTGCAGACAGGTTTTTAAAAAGGAAAATTATAAGGTTTATCTCTAGGTCTTAGAGAGATTGATGTAAACAAAACCTCCAAAGGCTCCTTGCTGGAGAATGGCTAATCTCCATCATGCCACCTGGAGTCACCTTGTAGGGGAGATGAGTGGCATAAAGTTTAAGGTTCCCTTCGCACATATGCACTAGTTGTTCCTGACTCTAGGGGGCGGTGCTCATCTCCGTTTCAAAGCCAAAGAGACAGCTCTGTCCAAAGATGTCTCTGTGGTCATGTGGCTGACATGACTCAACGCCGAAGGTGCACTGAATGCTGTTATCTTCCCATCAAAGGTGGTTCCTATTTTTCCACTTGCATTTTTATGTTCTTCCGAACTGCTAGATTGGTAGAAGTTGGGACAAGTAACAGGAGCTCATTCCATTATGTGGCGCTAGAGATTCGAACTGCCGAACTGCTGACCTTTCTGAGCGACAAGCTCTGTGTCTTAGCCACTGAACCACGTTGGCATAGAAGGAACATGAGTGGCATAGAAACTTAATAAATAAAAAACCATGTCTTGTTTCTGAGTTTTTTCCAAACTCATTGCCATTAATAGAAAACTGATGGTAGAAAAAGACCTAGTGGTCCACTGGGTCTGCCTTTTGCGGTTTTTGTTTTGTTTTGTTTTTAATTTATGTATTTATGATTTGTAATTATTTTTATTTTTTAAGTTTAGTTGAATGATGGCTATGTGTTTATCCCAAGCATGTGTAAACTTGTACTGATGATTGAGCCACTACCATCACTGGAAGTTGGTTCCAAGCTTCCGCTATTCTTTCTCTGAAGTTCTTCACAACAATTGGGTATTATGAAAAGCAAGGCATTGAAAAGAAGCAAAAGAAAAAAGTCTAAAGTCTTTTAGAGAGACGTTTCATTCATGAGATCTGCATTTCAAAGTGAGGCTCACGATGGTAATTGTAGACTGAATGCATTGGCCGATGATCAATGTTATTAGTTTTACCTAACATCCGGGGACCAAAAAGGAAAAGCCAATGTTCCCCTCTCAGGTCTGAAAAAGAAAAAACAGAATAGAAATAGCTTCAGAGACTATGAGTTCCTAGAATTCTAGGTAAGTTTGAAATAAGGCAGAGGTGGGTTGCTCCCGGTATGGCCTGGATTGGTGGCAGGAGACTCAGCTCACCTGCCCAGATGCTTCTGCGCATGCACAGAAGCATCACATGCGCACGAGCATGCCCAAACCAGTAGTAAAAAAATTGGCAAACTGCCACTGAAATAAGGTATATCTTCTACATCTTTCTTTACTACCTTTCAAATAGAGACTTAGAATTCTTATTTTACTCCTCCACCCCCCCCCATATGAAAAAAAAGTCCTATTGCCATAAAACAGTGATCAGTGATTTGCTGCTGATTTGTACCAGTGTGATAGAATGGTGCTCATAAGGCAGTGCAATTGGCCAATGAACTATTCTGTCTTATGCGAGGAATACTGAATCTGTGAAGAGCCATTTCTTAGGAGCATCTTATTACAGACATAAACCTTAAAAAGAAAGCCTTCATGTGAGATAATGGTGGTAACAGAATTAGACTTCTTCAACATGTACACAAGCACCTTGATTTATAGATTTCTTTGCAAGAGTGCACAGAATATGGCTGATTAAATATAAGAATATATCAACACCTGATGATTTTGTGCCTTGTCTATGGAAAAAGAGGGGGGAGGGAGGGAGGGAGAGAGGGAGGAAGGGAAGGAAGGAAAGGAAGGAAAGGAAGGAAGGAAAGAAAAGAAAGAAAGGGAAGAAAGGAAGGAAGGAGAAAGAAAGAAAGAAAGAAAGAAAGAAAGAAAGAAGGAAGGAAGGAAGGAAGGAAAGAAAGAAAGAAAGAAAGAAAGAAAGAAAGAAAGAAAGAAAGAAAGAAAGAAAGAAAGAAAGAAAGAAAGAAAGAAAGAGAGCATATATGAAAACATGGGATATGGTTCCTGGGCTCTCCCATAATCTTGCCTGTAATTCACAAGGAAAACTTTGTTTTATTTTTCATGTACCTATAACTAGACACAATACAAAATAACGCAGTACTGAAAACTCAAAAATTAATTCAATAACTCACATGCCTATACAATTTAAAATACTAATGAAAATCCAGAGCCTTGGCAACATGAACAGTCCACAACATAAAAAGCCTCATTAAAATCTATCTTGAAATAATACTATGTTTCTGCCTAAAATTGGTACTCAAATAAGCCTTTCAAAGCTCCATAAAAAAGAAATGTTTTAATGCCTTCTTATTTCTGAACGCTTTTTCCAAATAAGACCAGTCTTCTGGAGCTTGATCTTTCAAAATTTAAGAAGGCATGATCAATACTGGTTGATTCTGGTCAGGCTCACAGATGTGAGCTGCTTTAAAGCCTGATGAGTTAACTAGATTGATAAGTCAGCTTCTTTAACCCTTTCAATGTCTGAAACTCTTGAAATGGAAATGGAACTTTCCAACCTTCGTTGAAAATAAATAATAAACATTTCTTAGTTGACTCTTAAGAATTTATGTTCCAAACCTCTCTGTGCCCATTGCTCTTCTCCAGGACCTTTATCATTGATGGTTAAATAAGGATAAAGATGACAAAGGAGAAAGAATTTTCGGTTAAGGGACCTTCACTGTAGGACTTTTTCTTCCAAGTTAATTCTCCTGGAACTTATGCCATTATTGAGATTCCAGCCTTTGTGGTGCAAAGCATTCTGGAGATGTTTTCTGGGTTGCTATTTGTGCCAAGTTACTACTTTATAACTTTGGCCACCTAATGAGAAGGAAGGACTCACTGGAGAAGAGCCTAATGCTGGAAAAAATTGAGGGCAAAACAAGAATGGGATGGCAGAGAATGAGGTGGCTGGAGTCACCGAAGCAGGAGGCTTGAGCTTAAATGGACTCCAGAGGATGGTAGAGGACAGGAAGGCCTGAAGGAATGTTGTCCATGGGGTTGCGATGGGTCAGACACAACTTCACAACTAACAACAACATCAACAACAAACAACTAATTTACATAGGTTTTTTTTAAAAAATTACTAAGAAGTATGTCCTGATTCTGCCACCTGTTTTGATGCAGGTCACAATATAATGTGAACATAAATAATTTCTAGTGACTCTTTAAAATGTATTCTCTCTAAAAAAAAGGATGGTCCTGCTGAATGAAGAGCAATTTGTATTCCACACATAGATCACCTTTGCAACAGCCCCTTCCCCTTCCCAAGGTGCTGCTTACAAGGGTCTTTTTTCCCTTTGGAGGTCTCAACAAAGCATGGCACTCCAGTTGGGTGCTTGCTCTCTCCCACCTAAGGCTGTGATGTTCAGCAAAGCTAAAGTGATGTTCAGAAGTGCCCTTGCCCCAAAAGAGTTTGTTCTTCCAATCTATTCAGAAGAGCGTTTTGGCCATTTGCATTTTGGAATCGCTGACCTGCTCAAGCATGCTTTCTGCGTGTTGCTGGAAATGTCTCATTGCGTCACGTGACTTCTGTTCTTTAGCTGAGGTTGGACCTTCTCCAACAAATATGGATTATGTTAAAGTTGTCTGTGAGTTGACGAGGATATGTTAATAACTCCCCAATGGGCATCTCTGTGCTCTCCAGCAGGGAGAGGCAAGCAGTCTATGGCAGGAGTCAGTGTTTGGCAGGTCCATCATTCCGTCATTAAAGGCCACATTATTACTTCCAACTCTGCTCGCATGACAATTGGCTTGCCTAAACTCACTTCTCCCTATAATGATGAACACAAAAGAGATTGCACTTGGGCTGCTGCGGTGCTTTCCTCGGGATGGACATTTATGATTGCAGTGCTCTTTTCACATGATAAGATCTGGGGATTTTTTTTTAACTCCTGAAAGGATAAATCTGCTCCACAAACACTGCTCAAATAATCAGAGCAGACAAAGAGCAAAAACCACTCCAAGGAGATTGGACACATTACTGCAAAATCTGTAAAATACATGAATATACTCATAGAGGTTCAGTTTCGTTTCAGCTGTCATTATTTTATGGATTATGTAGAATTTGAATTGATGTGAGCCACCAGGCAAGGGAGGCAGTCTACAATGACATTAAAAGCGAGACATTTATTTTTATTATTAATTTAAAAGGCGATTTCATATCCCACCTTACTTTCAGGAACACCAGGTGGTGTACAGGTGAAACTCAAAAAATTAGAATATCGTGCAAAAGTTCATTTATTTCAGTAATGCAACTTAAAAGGTGAAACTAATATATGAGATAAGACTCATTACATGTAAAGCAAGATAGTTCAAGTCGTGATTTGTCACAATTGTGATGATTATGGTGTACAGCTCATGAAAACCCCAAATCCACAATCTCAGAAAATTAGAATATTACATGCAGTCAAGAAAACAAGGATTGTACATAGAACAATATCAGACCTCTGAAAAGTATAAGCATGCATATGTACTCAGTACTTGGTTTGAGCCCCTTTTGTAGCGATTGGTGCCTCAATGCGGTGTGGCATGGAAGCTATCAGCCTGTGGCACTGCTGAGATGTTATGGAAGACCAGGATGCTTCAATAGCGGCCTTCAGCTCTTCTGCATTGTTCGGTCTCATGTCTCTCATCTTTCTCTTGACAAGGCCCCATAGATTCTTCTTTTGTCCTTGCTTCCTAAAATTGGATGCAACCTATAAGGTCATCTCTTTTGTGTCATACTGTCAGCCAGTTCTGACAGGTTCTGAAGAACCAGTAGTGGGAATTTTGAATAGTTTGGAGAACTGGCAAATAGGCCGGCCCCACCCCTGCTGCCTCCCAGCCTTCCTGCTGATCTTCTTTTGTTGCCCTGCAAGGAGAACAAAGCTGGAAAGCAGGTTAGTGGGGTGGGGAGGGAATGGGGATTTTGCAATAACCTTCCCCTGCCACGTCCTCAAAGCCGTGTCCACAAAGCCATGCCATGTCCACCAAGCCACAGAACCAGTAGTAAAAAAGTTTGAAT
Organism: Rhabdophis nuchalis; assembly: GCA_039707465.1. Classification (NCBI taxonomy): domain Eukaryota; kingdom Metazoa; phylum Chordata; class Lepidosauria; order Squamata; family Natricidae; genus Rhabdophis; species Rhabdophis nuchalis. The sequence goes on along the minus strand of CM077643.1, from coordinate 188,072,366 downwards.
CCCACCACTGATGTCACCCCACATAGTTTGCCGTTTGTACCCCTTATCCCCTCCGTGGACTTCTGTGAACATCACTTAGTTTGGTAGCTTTTTATAGCAATCATAACTATAGAGTTAGTTGGAAACAAAGTAAAGAAAAAGAGCAATAAAGAGATGAGGAGGTATCCTTCAACAAAGAGAAAAGTAATATTGAGGATGTTGCTCTTTTGACAACTTTTGATCCTTGGTGGATCCCTTTCAGATTTTTTCCATTTGTGACCTCTCTGGGTCTCTACCTCCCTGCCTACTCCACTTACACCAGGGGACTCCAATCTTTGCAACTTTAAGTCTGAAGGACTTCAGTTCCAAGACTTCTCCAGCCAGCTTTGCTGGCTGGAGAATTCTGGGAGCTGAAGTCCTTCAGACTTAAAGTTGCAAAGGTTGGAGACCCCTGACTTACACACTTCATGTTCCTTCTTTCTTTAAAAAAAAAGGAAATCATTTAAATTTCACTTGATTCTTGGTGACTTCTTGGGAACAGTATGGAAAATCAAATATGTTTTAGAGCTACATATAGCAAATCCTTGATCTCCAGATTTTGGGAGCAGAACATTTACAAAATTATTGGGGAAGTGGGCATAAATTCTCTGGCATGAGAGTTGAAAGAGGAAAAAATAAGCTTCTTGTACTCAGGCTGGTTCCTTTTTGGAAAATCTCCTGCCAAATTCACAAACTGAGGGTATATAACATACTGTGTTCATACCTGCAGGCCACAGCCTTAGATCTTTGTTAAAACATTGATATTGCAATTCCCAGTGGGATCACAGAATGAAACTGCGTCAAACAACAAAGTTGCCAAGAGAAAACAGAAACTTTTGCAGCAATATTGCCATTCAGTGAGGGGGGGGAAATGACACACAATTTTCTGAGCTCTTAAAATATATATTTCTGGTGTTTTAATACTGTGCCTCTTAATGCTGTATAAAACCTTTGTTTCCTACAGGTTTATTGTGCTGGTATATTAGATTTCCTGCTGTCTGAGCAGGAAGATTATGGAAGCTTACATCTAAGTATACTTCAGGGAGACATTTTGCCTTTCTCTATAAATAGTCTTCTAAAACACAATAGGATAACTCTGAATGTTTATGTGGCCTTATACATCTCTTTCACTTTACTGTGTGGAGTGTGTAGGGTACAGGATGGCAAAGCTGGAGGAAATGTTTTGAGACTTCTCATACGGCAACTGGAGTCTAATTATTTATCTTTTTATCATTAGAAAATTTATGGCATCTCCCACACACAGGAGACCTTCAGCCATAGTAAAATGGATCTTGGTACACATTATCCCATAATCATTTAAATCAAAGTGTGGTGATTAGGCAGTAGGAATTTTAATATCCTGCAGCTACGGACTTATGCAGGATCTGTTACGCTTATAAAATTCAAGGCTTGTTTTTTTCATTGTTTAAAAGGTGGCTTTGGGTAGTGTTATTTACAGGTAGTCCTCGAGTTATAACAGTTCATTTACTAACCATTCAAACTTACAACAGCACTGAAAAAAGTGACTTATGACCATTTTTCACACATATGACTATTGCAACATCGCCATGGTTATGTGATCAAAATTCAGATGCTTGACAACATATTTTTGACAGTCGCAGTGTTCTGGGGTCATGTGATCACTTTTCGCAACCTACTGACAAGCAAAGTCAAAGCCAGATTCACTTAACAGCTAACTTAACTGCAGTGATTCACTTAACAAATGTGCAAAGAAAAGTCATGAAATGGGACAAAATTCACGTAACAACAGAAACACTTAGCAACAGAAATTTTGGGTTCAATTGTGGTCGATTGTATTTGGGTTCAATTGTGGTCTAGGAATACCTGTACTTATGTACCACCTTAGGTTCAACAGCTCAAGGAGGCCCAGTACGTTTCTTGATAACAACCCTCTGAGTAGAGGTGGTATTCAGCCGGATCAGACCGGTTCGCCCAAACCAGTAGTGAAAATTGTGGCTGGGCCCACCCCTGCCTGCCTGCCCCGGCTTTATGCCGTCCTATTTAGGCATGTCTTTAAGTCAAAGTGCATGCACAGAAGGCCACGTGCATGCGTGGATGGAGCGTGTGCAAGCGAAGCAAGCACTCACATTTGCAAACCAGTAGGGAAAGACCCCCCCTTTCTCCAACTAACACAAGACTGGCTGCTTGCCACTGACTCTCTTGGCTGCTTGCCTGAATGACTCTGAACAGATATGAAGCTTCCTAACTCGACTAAACACGAATCTGAAAATCAACACGAATAAACACAAACCTAGAAATCGAACATTGTTCTCTGCAAGGACTTTCTTAGCAAAGACTTCCTTTTAAACCCTCTTGGGAGGGGCCAGTCATTAGGCAGCTGGGACTAATTCAATTCCTACGAGTTTGCTTCTGATGCAATTGAAGCCTCCTTTTTTCAGCCCAAACTGGCCTTTATCCTCCCTACTACTCCAAGACCCAGGTGCCTCCTGATGATCAGCTGGGCTCTCTGCTCTCTCAAGGCCACCCTCCTCCTCCAGAGCAGACTCATAGGACTTCTCACTAGAGGAGTCCATCAGCAGCTCATCCGGAGCCAGCTGGGCCACAACAGGAAAATAAGTGAATACCACCCCTGCCTGTGGGGAAGGTTGGACTGAGAGAAGCTAACTGGCCAAGAGTCTTCCAGGCTGCATCTGAGCCTGTGAGTGAAATAGAACCTGGCCTACCTTATTCCAAGCCCCCTCCTCCCCTTAGCTTTGATCCCACAGGGTCTCAGTTGTATCTAAAATGTAAATATTGTATTGTATTGCTAGAGCCTTCCCATAACAGGCACAGCCTTCTCCTGTTAGAATTCAAGGGAAATAGAAGAGGATAGATTCACCTCACTTGGAATATAGGTGTCGGGCTTACTGTTCTGGGAGAAAGCTGCAGTCGGTTGTCGATTTGTTATCAAAACACCGTTCCTTGTTGAAGTTATTTAAATGTGCCATCTCTGCAGAGCTTGTGAAGCAAAAGCAAACCCGACAAGATGCCCTTAGCCCCTTTCTCTTTCCCCAGAAGCCACTTACTCACATCCACATGCGGGCAAGCCATTTTGTTCTTTTTCTCGAAAACGCTGGCCTAAGCAAGCGCTCCATCCCTTGTAATGAAAGATGATCATCTCCAAAGGGCTAAAATTCCATCTGATTGCCAGCCCTGGCGAATCACTCCTGGCTTCTGATGGAACATGACGTAGAGGTAATCTGCAATTTGCTAGGGACATTGTTAGCACGCTTTGCCTCCAGGGTAGGATTGCAGGCAGGCCTCCAGCAGATGCGTGCTGAGAAATACAGGCACATTAGGCATACAGGAGGCCCCTGCTATTACCCTGGTGGATCTAGTTGCCCAATCCCTCAGCGGCCCAGAGGAGGTATTAGGTCAGTTGTGTTACATTAAGTGGCAAGTGATAAATTCAAGATGACAATTCCAAAACAGCCATGTTTCTTCTAGTAATTAATTCCAGTGGTGCCTGCGGCCATGGCGGGCTCTCTTTTGCCGCCAGTGCTGAGCGGCTAATGAGAAAACATTACAGCAAGGATTAAAGACCTGTACAATCTAGCAGGATTATCTAACAATTTATTAACCCTGGCCGAGAGGGATAAATGAAATCTATCAAGCAGATGCAGGTTTAACATGCAAAGATGAATTTGCGGCGTTGTTTCCTTTCCCCACCTCACTCCCTCGCCCCCTTGCATGGAAGGCAGGCAGCTTCTCTGAATTTCTTTATTCTGGCCATTGACAAAACCAGAAGGAAATGCATTAAAAAAGATATGTGTGTTTTGGAGGCTTTTGCCCCTGGAGCTCCTGTTTGCATCCATGGATTCTCCAATGACAAATCGGAAAGTTTTTTTATTGTTTATTCTTGGTGTCATGGCCATCCTTTGGCTCTTTTTAAGGGAAAAAAAATCTGCACGCACTCAGAGACACTCTTTCTCTACGTTAAGCATGTCAAAAAGCATGTATACATTTTAACTGCTTCCAGCCCATCTCAATTTGTGCTACACATACATACATCTCATGCAATCTTGAATAATTTGAAAATTATTATCCCTGTTTTGGCATTTATCTACATTCAAATGCATTAGCATTCTCAAGCAATCTTTAAGGATTAATTGAAGGGATGAATAGGTGTGTAATTTTTGCTAATTTTTGACAAGTGGGATTGTGAATATACTATGCATCTTGAGTGATGTAGTCTACTTTCAGTCATGCTATTTAAGTAGCATGTTTATTGGTACACATTTAATTTTTTTAAATTTTTTTTTCCAAATTTATACCCCACCCTTCTCCTAACAAGGACCCAGGGCGGCGCATAGGCAATGTTAAGAAAACCATACATAAATACAAAAATACATTATTTAAAAACTATTAAATTATATCCTGTGCTAAAAACCCTTATAAAACCCTATGAATTAAAATTTATCCGAATAAAAGTCAGACACGGGGGACTATGCTAGGCCGGCTTGTTGGAATAAATACGTTTTAAGACGCTGGTGGAAGAGGCGGAGGTCCGAGGTAGTGCATAAATCAGGGGGTAGGTCGTTCCAGAGGGCTGGGCCCGCCACAGAGAAGGCCCTTCCCCTGGGCATCACCAACCGGCATTGCCCGGCCAACGGTACCCGGAGAAGGCCCTCTCTGTGGGAGCGGATCGGTCGAAGGGATGTATGGGGCAGGAGGCGGTCTCGTATGAGTCTTCCACTTTTCTCCAGATTCCCATATTCTGCACACTTCAAGTTGGAGCATAAGTTGGATAGGTGGCTACCTGGCCGTTGGGCATGACATTGTCTGTGGCCCCATTGGTTCCTTCTTCACAATGCTTTTTCTTCCTTTTCCATGGTGTCTCTGTTCCCCTTCTCCTCTGTTGAAGAGGTCTGCTGGAAATGTGCTTGTTGGGATCTGGTCTTCAAAGCTTAAGAGACCAATTTCATCCCTTGATACCCACTCACTCACTTGGTATCGCGACATGATTTCCATGGCTCGGGGCCTAGCTACTTACGAGACCATCTGCTACCCCATACGTCCCTACAACCGATCCGCTCCCACAGAGAGGGTCTTCTCTGGGTACTGTTGGCTGGGCAATGCCGGTTGGTGACACCCAGGCCTTCTCTGTGGTGGGCCCAACCCTCTGGAACGACCTCCCTCCCGAACTCCGTGTCATCTCGGACCTCCGCCTGTTCCGCCAGCGTTTGAAAACGCACTTTTTTCACCTAGCCGGCCTGGCATGAGCTGCTCGACACAGTTGTGACTTTTAGTGAACCAAAGTTTTAATTAGGGATTTTAAATTCTGATTTTAGCGCAGGGTTTGATTTAATAATAGTTTTAGAGTTTGGTATGTTTGTATATTTGTATATTGGTATTTTAATTTCCCTGTGCGCCGCCCCGGTTCCCTTTGTGGGAGATGGGTGCGGGTTATAAATCTGAAAAATAAATAAATAAATAATAAATAATGATTTGCTTTCTTTCTAGCAGCCCCACGTAGGATTAGAAAGTAAAGTATTCCTGTAGTAGAAGAGAATATTTAATGTTTAGGGTTGAACTGTGTAGTTCTTGGTGCTCTCTGAGCTTGGTTGTTTGCTTGCAGACATTTTATCACCCACCTACATAACATTACCAGTGTGAGTGAGTGTTGGGTTTGTTGCTGATTTATATACAGTGAGTTGCCTTGTCCATATTGAAGAGCATGTGGTATATTCCTTGGTGGTTCCTTGGTTACAGTATTATTTTCTGTCTCACATAATATAACCAAGCTCGGAGAGCAGCAAGAACTCCCCACCAAGCAAAATAAATAAATAAAAATGGGAATGATGCTATAGTATTTATTCAAAACTGATATGGAGGTAGGATAAACTGCTACATAATTTAGAATGATTTCACATAAATAAATAAACACACACAAACACACACACACACACACACACACACACACCTGAATTCTTTCATTATATTCTTTCATTATACTAATTGGACCAGTATCAGATCTGAGAAGCTGCCTAAAACAATGTGTTGAGCCAGGTGATGAACCAATGACTTATATATGGCATAAATTTAGTTAATGGTGGCTGCAACATAATTTCCTATAACTGTTTCATTTCACTCTCCAAGGGTCCTGGTCAAATAAATATGGTAGTATTTCAGAGACGTTTAAGACCATCCTCAAAAACATCATGGTTTTACCAAGTTAGATCTTGAACGGGTATGATGCTACAATCTAATTTATATAAAGGAAGGGCATGAGGACTTTTTTGCAATGTCATGTATTGTGGAAAGTTTAATGCTACATAGTGATACCCTATGATTGAATGAATGCTCCTTTGTTATTTATTAATAATGAGATTTATTAATAATACTATTTGTCATATTTAGATTCTTAGTTGATTCTATATTGAAATCATTCATTGATCTATTTTTTATGAAAACCCAATTATTCGCACAGAACAGGTACTTGAACACCTTTCCAACACAATTTGAAAATAAGCGTGAGAAATATATTTTGTGTTGTCTGTTTTGGATTATTGTGCCACATGTTTCTGAGGATATCCAAATGGGCTTCCAAAGTGAATTATTCTCTAAGAAATATCAAGGCGGTGCAGAATTTTGTGTAATTTTTACTAGCACTCCATACTTTATTTTGCAGCTTGCACAAAATTTGAATCCACTTAAAACTCAGAAAATGGGTGGCATTTAAGTTGGATTCTGGCCCACAGATGTTCTATTTCCTGATAAAACAAACTATCTCTTCCCAGCCCCACCCTCAGTCAGACTTCACTTACCCCTTCAAATTTGAGGGGATGCTTCCAGAGGTGGCTTGCTGTTTGCACTGGTTCAGGCAAACCGGTAGTTAATATTCTGCGCAGTTCTGCGAACCAGCAAATCTAAGGTGACCAGATTTTAATATTGGTAAAGAGGGACACCATTGATGGGCGTGTGTGGGTCAAAAATATTCTGTGGGTGTGGCTTGCTTTGTGGGAGTGGCTTGCTGGCCATGTGACCAGATGGGAGTGGTTAATGGTTAGAAGCAATGGTAAAGCAAGATATCAAATTAAAACCAGAAATATTTTGTATATTTAATTTCACACATGTTAGCTGCTGGAATTATGTTTGCACAACAGTGAAAAAACAAAGATATGAAAATGAATACATATTACAATGTGCAGGAATAAATAAAGTGACAATTAAAATCAAGAAGGCTTTGAATATTTTCTCACGTGGGATTTGTTTTAGCAATTGCTAAGTAAAAGAAAAAGAAAATAGAAATCCAAAAGTATGAAAGACAACACCAATTATGTAAGGAAAGGTCATTAAAATGTAAAAGGAAATATTAGTAGTACTTGATCATTATTAATGTGTACAACTGCTGTGGGACATAACACACCCACACAAACTATGACAGTGCCAGGAAAACACCAAAAAATAAGAATCCCCCCTACAAAAGACTAAAAATGAAACCAGTTTTTTCTCCTAACCTAGTCAAAGCCATTGGAATAAAAACCATCAAGGCATTGTGGGAAATTATAAAGGACAGTGCCAGGAAGCTCACAGAACCAGCAACCACCTAAGAATTACCTAGACAACCAGGGTGAAACACGCTCTTTCTGGCAAAGCTGCCTTGCACCAACCTGGCATGCCCATAGAAAAGCAGCCACTTTGAGACACATAAACCTGGTCTGAACACTTAAGAGCAACATATTGCATCTCAAAGAAAACATTTGCAAAAAGGAATAACATTTCTTGTAGTAAATATATTTTATAAACAATTAAAAAATAAAAATTCCCTAATTAAAAATAAATAAATAAATCAATAAATCCTTAAAAACCATTGTTAAGTATTCAGCACACAGTAATTTAAAATGACACAATTGCAAGGTATTCTACCAGTAATAATTTATACTGTAACCATGTCAAGGTATTCCACAGCTTGCTAAATGTCTTTTTTATTTAAAAAAGGGTTTTTTTAAAAAAAAATTCCTTTTAAAACAAACATTTCATCATTCATTGATTAGTGTGTTGTCTGAATACAATTTTTTAGTATCATAATAGCTATAGCTTACCACCAAATATGTGTGTGTGTGTGTGTCCATGTGTGTGCATGTGTAAATTTGGTGGTAAGCTATAACTATTATGATAAAGTGTGTATACATACATACATACATACATACATACATACATACATACATACATACATACATACACACCCTTTAACGTTACAACTTAATATTTCTCCTCTTATTGCATTTCTCTTCCTAGATTATTTAATTTTATACTTTTCCTCCCAATAATCATCGTTGATATGACTAATTTTACTTACAACCTCCTTTTAAATGTATACATATAGCTTGCTAAATGTCTATGGAGATTCTCAGCCATCCAAGTCGTGGTTTCCCAAAGACGCTTTTTTTTCAAAAGGCAGGTGCTTTTTCCCCTGAAGACGAACCGAAGAAGCTCCTTGGGTGAGAAGTGAAACATCTTCAAGGAAAAACAAAACAAAGCCCAGTTGCCTTTTAAAAAAAGCATCTTTGGCATAATCTCGCTTCATTGAGCAGAAACATAATTTACCTTGTCGGGTTCCTCCAGCAATTTGTGGAGTATGGAGTAATATCAGACTGAAATTGTTTATACTAGTTGTGATGAAGGGAGAAGTCATTTCTTTATAGACTTCTTTAGTTTGTTCTTACTACACTCTGGTCTTTTCTTCCTTTTTAAATTTTTCTTTTTCTTTTTTCTTTTCTGCAGTTTTTATTTTTCTTAGTTTATATTAAATTTTATCTTTTAAATGGTAATATTTAGTAAAATTACTATAAAAGAACAGTAGGGCCATCACAATGTTGAGAAGTAGTCACGAACCCATAACACATCTGGATGGTTTGGGATTTTAGGCATTAACAGAACTTGTGAAAAAATAATTGTTCATGGAAGGATTTCTTTGTCTATTTTCCCTCAAATTAAATGCATTTATTACTTTGTCAAAGAGTTCAGAGGTTATGGTAGATGTTATCCAATAGCGGAGCAGAAAGGTCTCCCAGGATTTTCAGTGAAAATTTTCAGAAATTGCAATTAGGAATAGCAAATTGGCTTTACTTTTTCTTTTTTCATCAACACTTTCCCCAACAAATTTGATAAGCTGTGCAAACAGGCTATGAAACTGTTTGCCATAGGGGAATGGAGGCTAAAATACAAAGAAATGGTTGCTGGAATTGGATATGTCTAGAAGGAGTAGGGGTGACATGGTAGTAGTATTCCAATATCTCAGGGGTTGCCACAAATAAGACGGAGTCAAGCTATTCTCCAAAGCACTTGAAGGCAGGACAAGAAGCAATGGATGGAAACTAATCAAGGACAGAAGCAACCTAGAACTAAGGAAAAATTTCCTGACAGAACAATTAATCAGTGAAACAACTTGCCTCCAGAAGTTATGAATGTTCCAACACTGGAAATCTTTAAGAAGAGATTGGGCAACCATTTGTCTGAAATGGTATAGGGTTGGACTATAAGACCTTCAAGGTTCCTTCCAACTCTGTTATTCTGAATATTGAGATTGGCCTTTAGTACATCATACCTCAAAATGTACTTGAAGTCATTAGTGCATAGAGGTCTTCTGAGAACTTTTTAAAAGATGATTAAGAGATTTAATATGAATATTTGCCCCAGAGAAAAGAGGGCAAAAATCCTCATCTGGCATTGCTACTGTTTTCTCTGCAGATTTTTTATAGCTTTCTAAAAGTATTCTTGCTTCTCTGTCTGTGAGACACACCCCATTAGCTTGTCCTGATGATATTTTGAGAATCCCATTGTGAGTATCACACAACACCAATGCTTATCTTCTACAATCCCCCAAGAATTTAGAATAGGAACATTAATGTGAAATGTACATTCCTCTTTTTTTTTTTTGTTAAAGTAAATATTTAAACCTGGTGTGAAGTCGTGGCTAAGGGGACGGACGAGACAAGGCAATCCAAAGCAAAGGCAAAGGTGAGGCGGGCTCCCAAAAGAAGGCGCGGAGTGGCCAAGGGGCTCCGTGGGGGAAAAAAAACTTGACTGCCGAGCAATGAACAGACGGGAAAGTTAACAGGCGCGTGCAACTCACGGCAGGCGAGGAGACGGGCAACTTTGCTATGACATAGCAAAGTTGCCACGTCTCCTCGCCCGCCGAGCGTTGCGCGCGCCTGTTAACCTTCCCGTCTGTTCATCGCTCAACAGTCAAGGTTTTTTTTTTGCCACAGAGCCCCTTGGCCACTCCATGCCTTCTTTTGAGAGCCCGCCTCACCTTCGCCTTTGCTTTGGATGCTTTGGATAAGGTGACCAGATATTAACATGTCTTTCAAAAAATCGGGACATTTTAAAGAGCCCGCGGGAGGCGGGACTAATTCTTTGAAAGCGTGATTGTCCCGCTGAAAGCGGGACGTCTGGTCACCTTAAGCAAATCCCACTACTGGCTGGCCTTGCCCCCACTCATTTTTCGGCCTGTTTTCCAAGCCATTTTTAGGCATTTTCTAGCCTATTTTGAGCCATTTTTCAAGCTGAAAAAGGTCCCGAAAAGGGCCTGTAAACAGTACCCAAAACAGCCTGGAAAATGGCCTGAAAATAGCCAAAAAATCAAGCTAAAAATGGCTGGGGGGTGGGGCCAACCAGTGGTGGGTTTAGCCGCAACTGGCTAAATCCTACCTCTGCATTTGAGCCGAGTGGCCGAAAGGTGGGTCTGGGTCTGAGGAGTAACATCACCCACCTAGTCATATGACCAACTGGCCATGCCTACCAGTTGTTAAGTTACTGAAGTCGCACCACTGGATACTTCTAATTTTTGAGGAAGAGTGACCTTTCTCCAGGTGATTGAATATTTTTTCTTCTCTATTTTTTCCCTCTAGAGAATTATGTGCTTCCTGATGAAATAAACCATAATGTTTTTTACAAGGAAATATTTGTGATGACACACGATTATTAATACCACTATCTCACCTTCTGTTCAAACAGACAAGAAAACTGGAGTAATAAACAATTCATGGAAATTCAAAATATGCTAGAAATGAAGTAATTTGATTTAAAAGTGCTCAAAATTTGTTGTGAAGCAAGACATAAGTGATCCAGGAGGGTACTTTTTAATATTAGTAATTGTTTGAATAAACATGCTCCATTTATTAATTATTTTGATCCTGTTAAGGATTTTCAGATATATTATATGGATGTTTTGAACATCTTTTTACCTTAGTTGGTTTGGGAATTGAAACAATTTGAGCTTCCTTATTAGATTGGAGGATATCCCATCTAAATCTAATTGCTCTTTTTAATTTATCTTTTTCCTGTTATCTCTTGTGTATATTAAAGCAAGAAAAATAATATGGATGTTCATTTAAAATTGCTTGAAGAAAAAATGGAAATATCTATGTTTTAGTACGTCGGAGAGCGATAGTCATTAATTGGAAAATGTATTGCCAAATTTTTCTTTCTGAAAAATGAAAAATGATACAAAAATTACTTTAACTATTCCTGCCAAATATTTCCCATTAATAAAGCATAATGGTAATTACAACCAAAGTGATTTTTGTAACATTCATTATTCCTTCAAAATGCATATTACTAATATCCTTACCATATACAAAGCTATTTTAAATTATTTTGAAAAGTAATATAAATATATTATCTTTTCAGTACATTAAATTTGAGCTAGCACAATTAAACAGATGCAGATTTTAGTATACAATTGACAGCATTGTTTTCTGGTCTTCAGTCCAAAAATGGCATAAAACAATTAGATACCTAATTAGATTTTGCATTGAATTCAATGAGAGGTACGATAGTAAGGCTAAACTTAATTATGCAAATAACAGTATTCTGAAGAATCATCAAAATATTTAGAAAATATTTAATAGATAATGTACAATGGTATAAGCAGTAATTTATATAATAAAACTTGTTTTTCAGTATTGATTATTAAACAATTCATCATTCTGTTCGTAAGGCAAAGTTATTATATTTTTTGCAAGTGCTACTTTCCTGAATCAAAATAGGTAATTGTCTTGTTCTAAATTTTTCCTCCTATTTCTACCTCTGATCATATGATTCATATATAGTAGCATTTTATCCAGAATATTGGTGAAACGTAAGGTAACCGTGATGGGAATTCTCCAATGCATTTAGGCCCTTATTTACTGGAACGTACGGTATATATATCAGTACAACCAAACTTACGATACTATCTAGAGACAAATGCTCAGCATCCAAGTCAGGGATGGGTTCCTGCCACCATTACTACTGGTTCGGCGCCGAAAAATTATGTGCGCATGTACATTTGCACTTAAAATGGTCTGCGCATGCGCACAACATTTAAAAAGGAATAAAAATTACATATTTTCCAATGAAGATTGTTCTGTGCATGTGCAGAACAGAAAATCAAGATGGCGCTGCTAAGGATAGAAGCAGTACGGTCACGAGTCCACCGGAGTTACTACTTATTCAGCCGAACCGGACCAAATAGGTAGGAACCCACCAGTGGTGGGTTTCAAATTTGTTTAGAACCTACTCTCTAGGCCTATTTTGTGGGCATGGCTTGGCAGTCATGTGACAGGGTGGGAGTGGCCAACTTGTAAAATGTGGTGAAACTCATTTAACAATGCTCTTGCTTAGCAACCAAAATTTTGGGCTCAATTGTGATGATAAATTCTTTCTTTCTTTCTTTCTTTCTTTCTTTCTTTCTTTCTTTCTTTCTTTCTTTCTTTCTTTCTTTCTTTCCTTTCTTTCCTTTCTTACTCTCTGCCTTCCTTTCCTTTCCTTCCCATTGGGTTACTGGCAGTGGCAGGCCAGACTTACTTCTGGGTCCGCCGGTGGAACCCCCTCTCACCGGTTCTCTAAATTTCACCATCCGGCTCTTGCGAGTAGGTGCGAGCCTGCAGAAACCCACCACTGGAACCCACCTCTGATCCAAGTGTGCTAGGAAGTTAACATATTTGAAAGTTGCATTTTCTAAGCTTTCTGTACTTACACTGGGGGAGAGAAAGAGGGCAGGAGATATTGTACTGTTTCTGTAGAATGAGCAGGAAACTATTATATTGCAAGCAGGAAAAATATTGCAAAGTCAAAGAAAGGAAAAAAAATAGGGAATCCCTTGTTTATGATCTGACGCAGCCTTAGCAGAAGCAAGAAACAGACTCCTTGGCACAACCTCCCCCCTCTTTATTTACCTCTTGTGAATTAATTGCATTCAGCGAAAAGTCCAGGCAAGAGTCCTTCAAGGAGTTAACTGCAGTAACAGGCCTTATCAGTTCCTTGCGATAATTGCAAAGCCCTGAGGTAGCAGCCAAAAGGCTGCAAATTAAGTTCTGGCAAGCAGTCTTTGTGACATAAAACACAATGAGCAAAATCTTCAGAAATACTCACTGTTGTCTCCTACGACAGCCACTCCTCTTTCCTTCTATGTATTCCCCAGCCAGGGAGGGGCTATTCAGCATCCACATGTGCTTTGCTTCTTGAGTCGACTCCTTGTCCTCTGTAGTTCACCTCTCTCTGCGCATACGTGCATCTGGAACAGGCCCCAGCTGTTCTTCATCCTTACTCATATCAGTCTCCAAAGGCAGCTGCCTCTCTGGCGGCTGGGAAATGTCGGATGGCCCTGGCTCTATCTCTGCGTCTGATGCAAAGCATCCATCAGAGCCTTCCCCAGACTCCAGAACTTGCCCAAGTTCCTCCCCAACCTCCTCCTCATCTGGGTCTGCCGCCGGCACCACTGGCAGCTGGCAGGCCACAACAGTTTGCTATTAATATCCCTAATACCCCTAGGGTAAAAAGCACAAAACAATCAATAGTTCTAGGGCTTTACTTAAAAAAATAGTAAAACAAAATTATACTGATATATAGATTCAATGTCATTCTCGACTTATGGCCATGATTGAGCGCCAAATTTCTGTTGCCAAGTGAGACAGTTGTTAAGTGAGTTTTGCTCCCTTTTACGATCTTTCTTGCCACAGTTGTAAAGTGAATTGCTGGAGTTATTACATTAGTAACATGGTTGTTAAATGAATCTGGCCTCCCCATTGACTTTGCTTGCCACAAGGCAGTGGTGGGTTTCAAATTTTTTTAGAACCTACTCTGTAGGTGTGGCCTATTTTGTGGGCGTGGCTTGGCAGTCATGTGACAGGGTGGGAGTGGCCACCTTTTAAAATGTGGTGAAACTCATTTAACAACGCTCTTGCTTAGCAACCAAAATTTTGGACTCAATTGTGATAATAAATTCTTTCTTTCTTTCTTTCTTTCTTTCTTTCTTTCTTTCTTTTCTTTTCTTTCCTTTCCTTTCTTTCCTTTCTTTCCTTCCTTCCTTCCTTTCCTTTCCTTTCCTTTCCTTCCTTCCTTCCTTCCTTTCTTTCTTTCCTTTCCTTTCCTTTCCTTTCCTTCCCGTTGGGTCACTGGCAGCGGCGGGCCAGATTTACTTCCAGGTATGCCGGTGGAACCCCCTCTCACCGGTTCTCTAAATTTCACCAACCGGCTCTCGTGAGTAGGTGCGAGCCTGCAGAAACCCACCACTGCCACAAGGTCACAAAAGGTGATCATGTGATCCCAGGACATTGCAAGTGTGAAAATATGAGTCAGTTGGTTAGCATCCGAATTTTAATCACATGATTATGGAGATGCTGCAATGGTCATAAGTGTGAAAAATGGTCCTAAGTCACTTCTTTCAGTGCTGTTGTAACTTTGAACGGTCACTGTTGTAAGTAGAGGGCTATCTGTACATCTTGTATAACTAGCCCTCTGCTATATAGTACTGAGGAACTCAAAATCACAATAATAGAAGCAAAGCTAAAATGTTATATTTATAACGTCTCATAGTTTCAGGTGTGTAATAACAATGACAGTCAAGCATGCTTTGACAGAAAAGAAGAGCTGCTTCAGAAAATGAATTTCCACACACACAAACTCACACACGCACGCACACACAAAGAGACAGTAAAGATTCTGAGGAACTTATCACTAATAATAAAGTCCATGATGATTTTAAAAAGTGTTAAAAGTACATTAGATGCAAGAAAGTGACTAGAAAGCAGGTGATCCACTAAATAATAGGGAAATTGAGAATAAGATGGACAATGGAAGATTACAGTAATGGATAATAAGATTATTTCCAAAGAAGTGGAATGAATTATTTAATCTGTCTCCCTCACAAATATATTACGCAGACATTCATTCATTCCTTGTCAGGACAACTATCTGACGAGTGAAAGCGAAAAATGATAAGTTTTCAAGGTCTAGGATTTCCTTTGAAGAACATATCTGTAAAAAAAATTGAAGAAAAACCTAGGATGGTGGAATAAAAACAATACCCTAGCAGAGAATAAAAAGGGCAAAAATCAGAGGTGGGTTTCTACCGGTTTGCACAGGTTTGGGCGAACTGGTTTGGGTGAACCGGTAGTGGTAATTTGGCCTTGCTCACAGAACCAGCAGCGACCCAGGCTGGCCACACCCCTGAACTGGTTCCCTGGTTGCTGCTGCCATTTCCAGCATGTTTTTTAGTAGTTTTTCCACGTTCTTCGTGAATGCAGAACAATTTACAGTGAACTGTGTGCACACGCAAAGCAAATCAGTACCAACACCAGTAGGACCCCACCCCTGGCAAAAATAGCATTAGAGTGGAAGTTATCTAAATAACAGACACAAATTTCTTTCTTTCTAAACATAGTCCAGAGCAGTGGTCCCCAACCCCCGGGCTGTGGACTGGTGCCGGTCTGTGGCTTGATAGGAACCGGGCCGCAGTGAGTAGCGCAACTCTTAGAAAGGGTTGGAGAGGAGGAGGGGGGGCAGCCCCCTGGGCAGAGCACGTGCCAGGGCCGGGAGAGCACAGGCATGGCCGCTCGCATCATTGGGGGCCCAAGAGGGGTGAGTGAGCCGACTCACCCCCCCACGCATGCATGCACCGCCTGTTCCCCCACCCACCCCGCTCCCCCTCTACACCAGCTGAGCCATGGCCACCAGTCCGCAGAATTTTTTTAATATGAAACCGGTCCCTGTTGCCAAAAAGGTTGGGGACCCCAGGTCCAGAGGATAAATAATTATTATTTATTAAATAATAGTCATTTAAGTTATTAAATAGTAATAGTTAATGCTGTTATTGCTCGCTGATTTTATATGTGAAGGCCTAAAGCAGAGGGAGTCGTCCATTGGCATTAGATTGAAAGCTGCATGCAACATGGAGGTGGAATATGCATTTCAAAACTCAAATATGTTTACGATGGTGCAGTTTTGTACCTAAATTGCTCAGGTTGATTCCAACCTTCGATTAATTTGTTCCAGATTTCATTTTCCTCTGCTTACCCACAGAACAGAACTTTTTTTTTTAATTCAGTCAAGCCAAATCTGATTTATATGTGAGCAGAGGAATTTCAAAATGGTTCTTCAAGTAACCGCCTACTAGAGATGAGCAAACCTCTTGTCACTATTTCTGAGATCTCCACAGTCTGGTAAAATGCTAATACTCCTCAGACTCCCCATATCAAAGTGAAGTAAATGCTACTACACTAAAACCATCGCCAGAGCTTCATTTCCTTAGTTCTGAACCACCACATAATTCCACTGCAAAGTACTAGAATAGGGAAGTGTAATGGTTTTTGAGCAAGAAATCTGCAAAAATGTCCTTTTAATATAGTGGCAGGATAAAATCTCAATAAAAATATTTTGTGAACCACTCATTAAATATATAATGTTAATATAGCTGTAACTGGGATACTAACAAGAACATTTCTTATGATGGATATATCACATTATTTTTTAATAATATCAATTAAATCAACAAAGTACCTTGGTTCTTAAATTACTCAGACCCTAGGCAATGCTGCTCAGATCTATTCTATTACTTGTAAATGGGCATTTAAAGAGTCGACAGCCTGGTGTTAATGGGGATATACTGTTGGGGGAAAGTATGGGGCAATTTCAAAGGGGAAAGTATTCTGAAAGAGAATTTGAAGAGAAGGACAAGCCAAGAAAAAGAATAAAAGCAATTCAGTAAGACATCATGAGTAAAATTTCTACTATAAGAAAATAACTACATGATTAAGAACTCTTAGTCATAAACATATAATACTCTTGTGCCTTTAGGTACAAGCTTGGTATGAATAAATACAGTTCAATTCATGCACACATACACATACCAGTGGTGGTATTCAGCAGGTTCTGACCAGTTCTGGAGAACTGGTAGCAGAAATTTTGAGTAGTTCGGAGAATTGGTAAATACTATCTTTGACTGGCCCCACCTCCATCTATTCTCTGCTTCCCGAGTCCCAGCTGATCAGGAGGAAATGGGGATTTTGTGGTATCCTTCCCCTGCCACGCCCACCAAGCCATGCCCACCAAGCCACACCCACAGAACCAGTAGTAAAGATTTTTGAATCCCACCACACACACACACACACACACACAGCTTAAAGTTTGGTTTATAATATACAGATGGAACAATGGAAAATAAGTGCTTAAAAGGAATGAAATTTACTCTATATTCTAAATATAACTTTTCTAAAATGATGTACCACTGGTATAACTAGAATGTATAAAGGTACTTCAAATCTATGTTGGAAATGAGCACAACAACAAGGAACATTTTATCATGCTTGGTGAACTTGCAGAAAATCTGTAAAATTTTGGATTCAAATGTGTTCAGTCAGAGTATTTTAAAGATTAATCTATATAAATAAAAAGTTAACTATGAGTTTGTTCAAAACCGCTAATCTCAGAAACTACTGCAACCAATCGCCACCAAATTTTCACACGACATTCTTACAAGTGCAGCACCAATGATACGTACAGATTGTGTGGATGGCACACCGGTGCCAGGAACATGCCACACAAATGTAAAACTGCAGCTCTTCTGCGTGTTTCCCTCACTCACTCACTTGCCCCCCTCCCCTCCGTGGCCCCTCCCAGATGGCTGCTTTTCAGCTCACGTCACTTGCATGAGCAGTGGAGCGGTCTGCGTCATATCCGCGGTGGTCGCCTCCTCAGCAGCCTCTCTCTCCTCGGCCACCACCGCCTGCACCACCAACTACCACACACACACCAAGGCCGCTGCCGAGACAGCAGCCTCTCTCTCCTCTCTCTCTAGGTAGGTAGGTAGGTAGGTAGAGGGGGAGAGAGAGAGAGAGAGAGAGAGAGGGAGAAATACAGTAGGTAAGTAGGTAGGTAGGGGGATAGAGAGAGAGGGAGAAATACAGTAGGTAGGTAGGTAGGTGGATAGAGAGAGAGGGAGAAATACAGTAGGTAGGTAGGTAGGTAGGTAGGTAGGTAGGTAGGTAGGGGGATAGAGAGAGAGGGAGAAATACAGTAGGTAGGTAAGTAGGTAGGTAAGTAGGTAGGTAGAGGGAGAGAGGAAGAAATACAGTAGGTAGGTAGGTGGTTAGAGAGAGAGGAAGAAATACAGTAGGTAGATAGGTAGAGGGATAGAGAGAGGGGGGAGAAATACAGTAGGTAGTTAGGTAGGTAGGTAGGTAGGTAGGTAGGTAGGTAGGTAGGTAGGTAGGTAGGTAGAGGGAGAGAGGAAGAAATACAGTAGGTAGGTAGTAGGTAGAGGGAGAGAGTAAGAAATACAGTAGGTAGGTAGGTTGGGGTTTATACGGTGGTTGTGTGTACACAGGTTGGTTGGCCTTTTAACCAGACTGGGCCACAGCAACACGTGGCCGGGTACAGCTAGTATACAATGAAAACCAGATTTTTCCCTCTTAGGATTGATGTATAAAGAGTTGAAAAGGTCATGGAACTTTGTTCTTATAGTTGATATACACAGCAAGATTGTTGTACACAGAAATATGGAATACCTACAATGGAGAAATGGTTGGTGAAGATGATAGAACCAACTTGACCTACTTTATTAGAGAAAAGACAACATCCATACTTATTGTAGTGGAAACCCTTTATGGACTCTTTGCATAATACAGAAAAAAGTTCTTATGATACATGGTTTTGATGATTGGACATGCTCGGTTATACAAAGAAGAGATGATGTAACTTTAAAGACATATATTTACAATTCTACTTATAACTGATGTAAATAAGATTGGAAACTACTTATCTGTATCTTTTCTTTTTTCTTTTTTTTCTCCCTTTTTTCTTTTTCAACTTTAGCTTTCTCTTTCATTTCTTCCTTTTTTCTTTCTTTTTCTAGCTTGTATTTTTTTTTAACTCCTGTTCTTAAAACTTTTAAGGAACTATTACACACACATATACACACTAACACACACACACACACACGCACACACACACACAGAATGTTCAGAGGCCTTATTTTTTTCTGATTCTTTTTTTAAAATATCAAACAGGCCACTCACATAAAAGGGCTAAAGTGATGTCGCTCCTTAGAATTTGTTTGAGCCTTTTGGTACCTGGAAGTATTCGGTGCATTACGAATACAGTCCGACGAACCTGAGAACATTGAGGGATGACAGGCTTCTGCTGCACTCTGAAACAAGAGACTATATAATTGCATCATTGTCTCTCCTCCTGTTCCCGGGTGGAACTTGCTTAAATGTCATTTCAGACTACGAATCCTCACTCTCTTTCTCTCACGGCAGGCCTTATTCAACTGGCGCTCAGACATCCTATAATAGTGCCGTAGCCCAGAGAGTGCACGAGGCTCCCGCGTGGGAATTCATATTCAGGCATCACCAATCATTGACCCAGCTATTGTTGTTTGTGATACTTACGGGTAAACTTTTGCAATCAATACAACATCAGCCCGCATTGCACCTGGGAATGGAAACCTGAAGCAGCGCACTTAATCTTGAAGCCAGCTTACGCTCTCT
This sequence comes from Rhabdophis nuchalis, assembly GCA_039707465.1. Taxonomy (NCBI): domain Eukaryota; kingdom Metazoa; phylum Chordata; class Lepidosauria; order Squamata; family Natricidae; genus Rhabdophis; species Rhabdophis nuchalis. The sequence continues at coordinate 188,052,570 of CM077643.1, read as the reverse complement.
GCTCTGTTGCTAAACTGGGTAGTTGGCCTATTTGATACAGCATTATTACTGCAGAGGTCAGATGTGAGCCCGCTTGGCAAGTGCTGATGAATGACTGTGTGGGAGGAAGCACCTCTTTCATCCAACAAGAGACGTTTAATAATGAGGGGCCATAATGATGGACTTTTGTCGCTGGTTGGGAAGCGTCTGGAGTGAATGCTTTATAAATACTTCCTGGATATTTAAAGGGGAAAGAAATAATACAACATAGTTCCGAGAAGAGATCGGAACATTACACAGCAAACTTGGAGCTATGAAATTATATCTTAGTTCCTAAAAGGAAATACTTTTGGAAATCAACAGGACTGCACGGATCTACTGTATGCCATTTCAATAGCATACAGCTCCTCCCATTTGTGAAAAACTGGCTTTAAATCTATGCACTGCACAAGTGTCTAGTTCAACTTTGAGATTCCTCCTCATAAGCCCTAGAAGAACATCTTATCAAAACAAGAACATTTCCTATTACCGTACTTCTGCACTGCTTCAAACACAGAGATACTAGTGATAGTTTACACACTAAATGCAAACTCAAGGTAAACCACTCCAATCTCAGTTGCAGAAAATATGACTTCAGCAACAGCATGCCTGGAATGCACCACCTGACTGTTGTTATATCCTCAAACCTCCATAACTTTAATCTTAAACTGTCTAGCGTGGACCTCACCCTTTTCCTAAGAGGTCTGTAAGGGAGCGTGCATAAGCGCACCAGCGTGCCTACCATCCCTGCCCTATTTATTCCCCATTTATTCTACCATCCCTGCCTTATTTAGTCCCCATTTATTCGTAGCCATTTCCTGTGTTCATGTCCATGTTTATACTTATACCTGTTATCCCGTACATGTTTGACATAAATAAATAAATAAATAAATACATACATACATACATACATACATACATACATACATACATACATACATACATACATACTTTAACTCGGTACCCGCTTTCATCTCACACATGGCTGTAGGATGTCTGCCATTGCTACAAATTAAGGATTAGGAAGTCCCTTGGCAAAAATCAAGTCTCCACTTTGAGCAGTTTACAATCCACGTTTAGGAGAGAAATAACGAAAGGGAGAGGGAAGACAGAGCCCATCGTGGTAACACAGTAAGATTTGGGAAGCATCTATTCTTACCCCATAAAATAGTTTGAATGACACCAATGCCACATTAATAATGAGCTGTCAACTGAATACAAGTAAATTAATAATTGCAATATGATAGCTGGATCAACTACTCTATAGGTAGTCTACCTTAGATCACTGATTTATGGGGTGGGGGATAACCAGTAGAATAGCTCAGGAAACCAGTAGAATAGCTCAGAAAATTGACCACTTCTGTAGAATCTTTCTACAGAAGTGGTCAATTTTCTCTAGTTGAATTCTGTAGGCAGAGATCTTGCCTTATCAGTGAGAGGGGTGGGATATAAATTCAAGGTAGTCCTCAACTTTTGACCACAACTGAGCCCAAATTTCCATGGCTAAGCAAGACAGTTAAGTGACTTTTGCCCCACTTTACAATCTTTCTTACTAAGGTTGTTAAGTGAATCACTGCAGTTGTTAAGTTAGTAGCACAGTTGTTAAGTGCATCTGGCTTCCCCATTGACTTTGTTTGTCGTAAAAGAGGATCACATGACCCTGGGACACTGCAACCATCATAAATACATGCCAGTTGCCAAGTGTCTAAGTGCTTATCATGTGATCATGGGGATGTTGCTGTGGTTTTGTGAAAAATGTTCAGAAAGCACCTTTTTTTAAGTGCCGAACATGAGGTTATATGAACGGTTCTAAGTGGAGAACTACCTGTATTTGGTATTGGCTTTGAGAGAAAATTTTAAACTCACATTGACTTTTCTGTGTTTATTTTTTCATTTGTGTTTAAATAATGCATTGAAACAACTGATGAAATATTTACTCCAAATAGTAAAATCAATTCTTGATTCCTTCTTTTATGTCTTTAATTGGCAGTCAGTAGCTACCTGGACTCTCAGTGTGATATTTTTCAAATCCACTATACTCCAAAATTGTGTTCTGCTTCCATAATATTTAAAAATTATTTAATACTAGCTGTACCCGGCCATGTGTTGCTGTGGCCCAGTCTGGTTAAATGGCCAACCAATCTGTGTGTAGATGTACACTTGCACACATAAACACGTACGCACAACCACCGTATAACCGCCAACCTACCTACCTACTGTATTTCTCTCTCTCTCTCTCTTTATCCACCTACCTACCTACCTACCTACCTACCTACCTACCTACCGTACAATTCCCACCCTCTCTCTATCCCTCTACCTACCTACCGTCTTTCTCCCTCTCTCTATCCCTCTACCTACCTACCTACTGTATTTTCCCTACCTCTCTCTATTCTTCTACCTACCTACCTACCTACTGTATTTTCCCTCTCTCTCTCTTTATCCCTCTACCTACCTACCTACCTACCTACTGAATTTTTCCCTCTCTCTCTCTTTATACCTCTATCTACCTACTGTATTTTCCCCATCTCTCTCTATCCCTCTACCTACCTACCTACCTACCTACCTACCTACCTACTGTATTTCTCCCTCTTCCTCTCTATCCCTCTACCTACCTACCTACCTACCTATCTACCTACCTACTGTAGTTCCCCCTCTCTGTATCCTTGTACCTACCTACCTACCTACTGTATTTCCCCCCTCTCTCTATCCCTCTACCTACCTACCTACCTACTGTATTTCTCCCTCTTTCTATCCCTCTGCCTGCCTACCTACCAACCTACCTACCTATCGTATTTCTCCCTCTCCCTTTCTATCCCTCTTCCTACCTTCCTACCTACCTACTGTATTTCCCCCCTCACTCTATCCCTCTACCTACCTACCTATCTACCTACCTACCTACTGTATTTTCCCCTTCTCTCTCTATCCTTCTACCTACCTATCTACCTACCTACTGTATTCTTCCCTCCCTCCCTCTACTTACCTAGCTGAACTGCAGCCAGTCCCTTTAGTAATGCTATCAGCCAGCTCTCCACATGCTGAGCTAATGGCCAGGATAACCAGTCAATCACCCTGCATAAAGCTTGTGGCATACTTGCATCTTTTACATTTGGATCTGTTGGAAGGCTTCCAATCAGGAGCTGTAATCATTTGTAAAGGGTTATGCTGCACAAGACTTGCCAAAGCAAGCAAAGGTTCAGAAGTATTGGTGGAAGAGATGATGGCAAAGAGCTCCTGCAAGGAAGGCAGCAGCATATCGGGTTCCGCTTTCCAGATGCCATGCAGCAGATTGCTGACTTGGGTAACTTGGGTGACATAGAGGCGTAGAGCAGCTTCCCGGGTGCTTTGGGTCTGGAAGTGAGCAATGCTGCTGGCAAAAGGTGAGGGCGAGTTTCCTACCGCGGGGCAGACACTGAGGAAAGTCGCTCAGGAGCTGGCAAAGGCGAGCGCACAAAGGAGCCAGAGGCCTCTCGATCACCAGGCGGAGCACTTCCTTCTGGAGTAGAGCGAACAGCTCCAGCACCGCCAGGCAGCTAATGAGAAGCCGCAGGCCAGTCTGGATGTAGTCTAAGATGCCGCAGCCTCACCCTCCGCCTTCTACCAGCCCTCCGATCTCTTCTCCCCGCTGCTGTCGCAACAGAGAGGTTGGAGGGCTGTTAGGAGGTGGAGGGCGAGGCTGCCGCAGCGGCGGCAGTGGTAGGAGCAGCAGGAGTGACAGGGACAATGATGGCAGCGGCAGCGAGGAGGCCTGGAGGCGGAAACTTCCCACCCACCCCCAGGAGAAGCCAGACACGGCGTCCCGCGAAGCTGCCAGGTGCCTGCTGCCGTTGGCCTTGCTTAGGGAGGCAGATGCGCAGATTCCCGTGTTGCTCTTGGCAATGCATGTTCACAGTTTCAGCCATTAGAAATGTGATGTCACGCACACATGTGCGTGACGCAGCAGCCGGGTGGGAGGAGCTACAGGGAGGTGAAAACCTCACAAGTGGGTACATTTTACGTTTGTGTACCATGCACATGACACATGTGTGCCAGCTATACAAAAGTTACATATTATATCGTCTGAAGTCCTTGGGAACATTGTGTGAAAATTTGATGCCAATCGGTCCAGTACTTTCTGAGATTAGTGGCTTTGCACAAACTATTTTACACTTTTATTTATATAGATTTAATATTTATTTTTCTGTCATGACAAATTGAGCAAAGGTTGGATAGTCTTCTAATGTAATAGTCACAAAAAAATCAAGACACCAGGAAAATTATGCATCAAAAGTATGATAACATTAAAAAATATTTTAATTATTCCCTAAAGGTCAATGAAGATAAATTGGGAAAATCATCTTTCATAGCCTCGTCTATCTAATGGCCTAGTAGTTGAATGCACAGAGAACAAAGTTTGCAGGTAGATCTTAATCCCTGGATAAGTCAGTATTGATACAGTTCTTGAGATAACTGGCCAAACTAGTGCTGTTCAGTGCAATCTTCCTCAGTCTGGTATCCTTTGGATATAAAGGTAGTCCTCGACTTACGTTCATTCAGTGACTGTTCAAAGCTGCATTGGCACTGAAAAAAGTGACTCATCAGAATTTTTGACCCTGGCAGCATTCCAGTAATGGTTTCCTCTTACCTTCACTACCGGTTCAGAACTGGGAGTGCACATGGCGCTTTTGCACATGCACAGAACCTTCTGCGCATGCGCAAAGCGTTTGTGATGATGTTTGGGTGGGTGGGCGGAGCCTCCCGCTGCAGCCACTACTGGTTCACCCGAACCGGGACGAACCGGCGGAATATCACTTCTGCAGCATTCCCCATGATCATGTGTTCAAAACTCAGATGCTTGGCAACTGATTCACACTTATGACCGTTGCTGTGTCCCAAGTTAATTTGATCACCTTTTGTGATCTTCTGACAGGCAAAGTCAATGGAGAACCCAGATTCACTTAACAACCATGTTAATAACTTATCAACTGCAGTGATTCACTTAACAACTACGGCAAGAAAGGGTGTAAAATGGGGCAAAACTCACTGAACACATGTCTCACTTAACAACATAAATTTTGGGCTCAATTGTGGTCATAGGTCGAGGACTACCTGTTTTGGAGACCATAATGACCAGAAATCTCACCTATAAACATATGACTTGAGGGCAACAGATTAAGGAGAACAAACTTAAATGGACAGCCAGCATTTTCTAACTAGCATTAGAATCAGATGATCTGTCCAGCACTAGTTAGAGGTTTAAAACACTAATTCTATATGAAAATAACCAGAGGATTTAAGATTTGGGACTGTATTGACACTACCAAAGAATTCCAAAACCACCTCCCAGTTATACGAAATATTATCCCTCTGGGATGCAAATAGGTACAAGGTTATCATCTACAATTGTTTTTTTTTAATAAAAGCCCAAAACTCTGTTTGCAATCTAGTGCAAAGTAGCACACGCATAAATTAAATTCAAGACTGCATTCACATTGAGTAAATCCAAGCATTAGTAAAGTCCTCAGTCCATTTCCATATTCACATCTGAGAAATGGAGAGTTAAACTTAATTCTTGCTGACTGCAAACGAACGTTTTAAATCCAAGTATTTCCGTTGCAATGGGTTGTAAAATCAGATCATGAGTAACCTTGCTCTTTTATGACAAAAACTCAAATACTTAATCTGGAGGGCGATATATAAAAAAAACTTCATCACTCAATATCTTGCCGAAATACCACCAACATAGTATAAAATATTTGCTTACCTTTTGCGTGGTGGTGGCAGTTATGATGCGTGTTCCTTTTCTTTTCTTTTCTTTCATATTTTAATGCACAAATATCTGAAGTTGTGCAAAGGAACATAATTGGATGTAATGGAATGAAGTTAGAAAAATATAAGGTAATTTTGCCACTGCGTAGGTCCTGTTAGAATGTGGAGTCACTCAGTTGAGACACATAAAACTGCATGAGCCTGCAACGCTAGAAAATATACTGATGAAATTCAGTTACATTGGCATAAGGAAAGCCATGGAGGTCCTAATAGATATTCTCCATCTCTAGTTCCAAATTTTTCTATAATATTTGTGCTTAATTTTCATAGTTAAGAGCTCTAGAGCATAATCATCCAAATTGTAATAAAAATTGTATAATGTATAAGAACCTGTTAATGCCTCATTTCCCATCAAATGAGGTTAATCTGTCTCAAATGTGAATAACTTTGCTCGCACTGGGTCACTCAGAGGGTACATGCATCAAAACTCATCCTCGGTTGCAGTAATATACACAGAAAGCCATTAGAGAAGAAAAATTGCTTATTCCCCTCTTGCAGAGAAAGGAACAGGCCCAGTATTTTCACTGTTTTGGTTTGGTCCTGTTTTAAATCTGTCAAAGGAAGATGTCCCGGCTGACCTATTGTGATTCATCATTCAGAGGAATCATTTGTTAAGTTCATCTCTCTATCTTTTGTCACTGTTACAATGATCATCAAAAAGGAGAAACAATGGGCTAAAGCCAAGTTAGGTTGAAACTTTTCCCTCCTTGTACCCATTTGAGTTTGAGAATTCGTCAACTTTGTTACCAACTCTGGGTTCAGAACCAGGCTGAATATCCTAACAAACTTGTAAAGAACAGCTGTGAAGGGTAAGGAGAAAACTAGGTGGAAAATTCCATGTTAGGCTTCAATTTAGTATTTTCTCCTTCTGAGTCCAATTCTTCTGAGTCTATTGTAAGAAAGAAGGGATTAAAAGAACCTGTGACTTTTAAGAATAAATTAAGATCAAGAGCATTTGCTTTCAATGGGATTTAAGCCTTAGTTGGTAGGATAACTATATTTTGGCATGCTTATGTTGTGTCTCTTTTTCTTTAGTCTTTGGAAGCCTTTTCTTTTTGTTGAAAGTAAGAGACAAATTCTCACATGCTACATTCCAGTCTTGGATTGGAAGGACTGATTTTGCATACTATCTCTTAGGGATAACGTTGATGAAAAGCAGACCTGCTCTGAATCTCTTGTAGAAAAGGTCCACCAGAATTTTTATTTAGTGGCAACAAGACCCTGCATCCATCCCTGCCCCCACCCCATTTCCCAAAGAGCTTTTGCACAACACAGCCACTTTTTAAATCTATGTGTCAGGCCTGCAAACCATCTTTTCTTTTGGACTTGGGGCCTGCCATACTTCCTACTATTCTTTTTCTATTGTGGGAAAATGGGAGGGAGGATTATATGGAGTTGGGTGATATGTAGCCATAATAACAGTCTTCTTAGAATCTCAAGATCATCCTTTGTTTCGGCACCTGGCTGGAACTGGATGGGTGGAAGCTGCCAGCGTGGCAGTGGAAGATTGGACCATGTGATGGACGTGTGGGTGTTGGGGCAGGATCGTGAACTTTCAGCTGGGTGGGAAAACCTGGAAGCTTTCAGATTTGGGTTTTCCCAGATGTGTCAACAAGTCTCTCTTAATAAATTGGAACTTTGAGGAAACTTTTGCTTTGGATGCTATTTGGAACCCTGAGAGTTTGTGTATATTTTATCTTTGTTTAATTAGTTCTCAATGATGATAATTCATTTAAATATTGTGAACAAATTGGAATATCAGAGAGGCAGAACAAAAATGTTTTAAATTAAAACAAGCTATTTTGGGAAAATAATGAAACAGGGTACACATTTACAGTAAGAAATGAGGTGATGCTCAGTATAACACAATATTCTGTCACAGCAGAATATTGTGTTATCCAATCTTTTCCTTATCAGTTGTGTTTCACCACAGTTGCATGAGACCTGCTAACTTTGAACTGTGGGGAATTGAAGTTTTACACATATTGAGATTTCCAGATTGGAAAAGGTTGTGATAGGGAAGACATTTCTCAAAAATGCTTTTCAGAGTCCAGTCAATTACTTCTGAAGGTCTGGAATATTTTGGGATATTTTTCTAATTCACCATTCATTCCAGAAAGAGACAGTTACATGAAATATCTGAAAAAGTAGGGATTTTTTTTAAAAAGAAAAGAAATAAACATTTAATACAGTTCTACAGAGGAATTATTGAGTCTGTCATCTGCACCTCTATAACTGTCTGGTTTGGTTCTGCAACGCAACAAGACAGACACGGACTTCAGAGGATAATCAGAACTGCAGAAAAAGCAATTACTGCCATCCTACTTTCTATTGAGGACCAGTATACTGCACGGGTCAAAAAGAGGGCCAAGAAAATATTTATAGACCCGTCGGATCCTGGACATGTATTGTTTCAACTCCTACCCTCAAAACAATGCTATAGAGCACTGCACACGAAGACAACTAGACACAAGAGCAGTTTTTCCCCAAATGCCATCACTCTGCTAAACAAATAATTCACTCACTATTGTCAAACTATTTACTAAGGCTGCATTACTATTACTATTAGTCTTCTCATCGTTCCTATCACCCATCTCTTCCCACTTATGACTGCAGGGCTGTAGCTTTGTTGCTTGTATCCTTACGATTTATATTGTATCCTTATAATTTATACTGATATTGATTGACTGTGAGCATATTCACTAAAGACCGTCAAATTCCTTGTGTGTCCAATCACACTTGGCCAATAAAGAATTCTATTCTATCTATTCTAAAGTGACATTGCTTAAGATGGTAGATGGGTCATATGAATAAAAGAAGAAAGATATTATTTTGCAAAAAGAAAGATATTCAATGTATCATAGTTTCTCTTTACAAACTTTTTTCTACTTCGCTAAAGATCACAGGGAGAGCAAATCAGCCACATGTCAGAGCTGAGACCTTCCACCAGATGAGTGACTGTTTTCAGAAGCTTTTTCTCAGAACTTCTAAACTCCAAAAAGCCAACCAGTGAATGTGAGATAACCTAGGCTCCTTTGGGATCAGCCTTCCTACTGCAGTTCCTAAAGCCAATCTTCCAAGACTTCCGAATCAATGTGTTCCACTAACTACTTAAAATGTTTGTTATAAAAGTGATATGGGCATCTCATCTTTACTGCTCAGAGTTCATGGAATGAAAGAGGGAGAAGACAAGACCATGGTGATCATTAAGACAGAATATTGCCTTCGTATGTTTTAAAAAGTGGAGGAAACTACATGTTTCACTAACTTCAAATGTATTCATACACATCTGAATCATAATTTGCAATCTTGGATGTGTCAGTGACATCTATCATAACTGACTTTTTTTTTAAAGTAAGGTCTCCAGTATTTCACTTTGTTTTATCTTCATGCTATTGCAATTTTACTTTAATATCTCTCTGAGGAAAATGTATGGACATTGCATGGATAATAGTTTCTTTCCTTCTTTTCTTTTTTTATGATACTCTCACATATATGTTTCCAGACAATTATTCATCTCCGCAGTAATGTTTTCAGTTGCCTTGGTGAACTGTTTTTATTTTTTCTGATTACATAAACCTCTCAAATATATCATGTTTGGTTTAAAGATATATACACCATATATATTTTTCCGTATTCCCCACTGATAAAAGCCTTATACTGGGTTTGTTGGAGAGAAGAATTATTAATTAGTAATTAATAATAGTGGGAAGCCAGTCCTGGGCTTATATATTAAGAAAAATCTTTGGTGTTTACCACTTCCTCGCGCAGTACTTTTTAATTCAATGCTTTCCATCTAGCCCATCATTTTGAGGTACCCAAAAGATATTTCTGTGGACTTCCATTAAATTCAGCACAGAAAACAAGACCTGATTGTTATATAGAAAATCAAAGGGGTGGGTGTGTGGGAATGATGGCAGTTGCTTTAACTGCTCAGGATAGCAAATTATTAAGTGTGCATTTATGTTAATTCAATTACAAAGTGATGTACAGTTTAAAAACCAAGTGAAACAATTATACTGGCATGAGGGAGTGGGTTAAAAACAAACAGAAAGCTGTTCCACATAGCAAAACAAAAAATAGCTCCCCACCCCCCGCTCCCCAAATAGGCAGAAACAGTAATGACAGTTTTGAAGTATCCAGTACTGGTTGTGACAGGAATAACAAATTAATTGGGACTATAACAGATTCTTTGTAAAGGTGAAGTAAACACACTTGACTGTATATTTTTCACCATCAGTTAAGTCTCAATTGGTTCTAAAAATAAACAGAAGACATTGAACAGTTTTAATAGATTTTGACACCTAGGTATTATGCTGTCACTCCAGTATAAATGAATCATAACTTTAGACTGCACCAAGGAATTACTGCACATTTGGAGAAAATTTATGTTGTTCCAAGTCTGGAATCATAATGCAATCTAAAAGCTAAAGTCAGGAGTGAAGGGTGGGTGGTGGAATGAGGATGGTTAACATAAATTATCCTTTTTTTTCCTCTGTCCACACAGGGCCAGGAGCCTGAGATGACCTCTAAGTCACCATCATAAGTGTCTGATGGCTTTTGCCAGCTGCCTGACAATCGACAACTAATTGGGCGAGATCCTGAAAGAGCTGAAGCGAACTCCTGCCAGCAGGAAGCGATCCAATGGAGGTTTTTGCTGGGCCAAAATTAGGCCTGAGTTTCTCATTTTGCAAATAAATTGGATTTGGGGGGGAAAGAGTGATAATACAAGCCAACCCAAAGAGGAAAGTGGAATGTTATGTTTAGGACTGTTACAGAACAGGAACTGCTTCTCCTGGGGGGGGGGGGGGGAAATCCAATATATTATTTACTCATTCTCTGCATTTTTTTCTGGTCTATGAAAATATTTGGGGCTTAAACTATGTATATCTTGCTTATCTGCTGCAGAGTTCTCAGCAGCTCCTAGCAGGGCATTGTTAGCACATGAACACATGACTTTAAACTTTGAGAAATGTGATAACTGTTACCTCCCCACATGGTAAAGGAGCAGTGATTGTAACTGGAGTTATGGGAGGAGAAAAAAATTTAACAACTACCTAGAGGCAGAAAACTGGGACTTTTTGTACTTTATTTGGGGGTTGTGGTTGTTGTCTTTAAGCCACCATTGAGTGGTTTGATATACACTCATCTGTTAATATGGAAGGAACAGATTCAGGAAGAACAGCAATACTGTAGTATTCTTCTTACAGAAGCATTGGGTCATAAGTAAATAGCTTGTTTGCTATATATTGTGGTGGTGTTGTTAGTTTTGAAGTCATGTCCAACCCATCACGACCCCATGGACAATGTTCTTCCAGGCCGTCTTGTCCTCTACCATCCTCTGGAGTCCATTTAAGTTCATGCCTACTGCTTCAGTGACTCCATCCAGCCACCTCATTCTCTGTCGTCCCCTTCTTCTTTTGCCCTCAATCTTTCCAAGCACGAGGCTCTTCTCCAGTGAGTCCTTCCTTCTCATTAGGTGGCCAAAGTATTTGAGTTTCATCATCAGGATCTGGCCTTCTAAAGAGCAGTCAGGGTTGATCTCCTCTAGGACTGACCGTTTGGATTGCCTTTGCAGTCCAAGGAACTCGCAGGAATCTTCTCCAGCACCATAGTTCAAAGGCCTCAATTCTTTGGTGCTCAGCCTTTCTTATCAACTTTCACAGCCATACATTGCAACTGGGAAACCCATATATATTTTAGGCAGAATTTATTTCCTAGAGACAGGGATCCTACACACACAGGAATTAGTCCCAGGAATTCATCTAGCCTCTGAAATATAGTCCTGCAGACATTTCAGTGCAACGTTGCTCGAAATTAGAGTAAGGTGAACCCTGATTCAAGCTTAATAAATAATATGCCCCAATTCCCTGTACAATTCCTATTCCCAAGGAATCCCAGCCCCAGAAATACTGGCCTCACTCACATTGCAGTGCTATTTTAATCATTGCCAACTTCTGGTTGCCTTAAAAATGATAAGTGTGTTCTCAGTTGTAGTTCCTATTATTTTCTTTCTAAACTGGAACTATGAGTGGGTGGTTGATTACAGTCTGGTGTTCTTGAGAGAAACTGATTTCCTATGCTATGTTTTGACTGAGGTAGGCTGGCAGAAAAATGACTGTTGTCACCCTGCATGCATAGACGACCATCGCAAATCATGATGACGAAAAAGAAAGAGACCTGCTTTACAACTTTATGATGGAAACCCTGACCTTTCCTACCCGCAACCTGACATTGGATCGGTGTATGTAAGTCACAGAGTTTTTATGGTGATACCACAAAGTAAGTTTAATCGTTTGCTTCCTTGCTTACCACCAAACACTTATGACTGTGGGACAATTGTTAATGGTGGTGGGAGTGATAAGGAAGACAGTCTTTTTTTTTATATTTTTTTTTATTTTAGTCAAACACAAACACAAAAAAAGAATCTTCCTTCATTACATCTTGTAGAAAGCGTATCAATTGGTTACAGATAATTTTTGTGCCTTCATACACAGTCATTATTTATAGTCCATATTAAATTAAATATTTTACATCAAAGATCTTTCTATATACCATCACTTTAACACAATTCTCAATTCCTTTTGCCTAAAATAATTCAAAGATAAGGAAGGCATTCTTGTTGGTGCTCCACAGTCTATCAATTGATGGTCTAAAACCATCGACCACGAGTTCTTTATTGAAATCTATAGTCTGGTTAAAGGCATCCTACGTGCATTGATTATGTAGCATGATCCACACCACCTTATACCTATGTAGTCAGAAATGCAGTAGTTGGAGGGTTTTCCCCCCCCCAAATAATTCTTGACTTATCTTTTTGGGAGAACAGTTACCATTCTGTACCATGGCAAGAGGTTCTTCCATCACATACACTGACTATTCTGACAGTATTTAAAAAAAACACCCCAGGAGATCATGTATCTGAGAATCAGAATATGTCCTTAAAAAGCACACGTTGCCATTTGAACATATGGTGTAATTAGATAAAGGCATTTTTTAATCTCATGTTAGACTATACAGTATTCAATGTGTTAACAATACCACTTGTGCAGTGGAGGGATAATATTGTGGTTAAATACCTTATTCAAAGAGAAACAAAAGAAGGCTGCCATTTGGTTCACAAAAGACATCTTTTACTGCTCATAAATCAGGGACGTGGGGAGGATGTGCAGCTTCTGCAGTTGCCACAGTTGGGTTCAAAAAAACCAACAACCCTCAAGGTGTTTTGTTTCCATAAACATTTAAAGAGAAATGTCAGAGGTGATCATCAGTTTTGTGCTTGGCCTGAGCTGACAGCTATATGATGCTCGTTCAGTGAAACAGATGGGGAGCTGAAAGTTTTGTCAATAATATAACTCTGATGGCTTCATGTCAACGGTCAAGGTAATGGCCATTTATGATCAGAAGATGTGTTTTAGAAGATGCGTTGATATCCCAAATTGAATGACACCAGATTAAACATTACCTGCAATATTATCCTTTCCTTACGCAAACTCATTTGTTTCATTTAAAGGAGTATGGGTCTGTTTCTGTTTTAAAAGCAAAAGCTCTATCATTATTTATTATTCTAATGATAGTATATGCAAAGAAAAATATATCTGCTGTGAATTCCACATGGCATCAGGAAGGGCATCTGGCCAATAAATGCTGAGTTTCATCCAGTCACCCCGACGGCACCCCAAATTAAGGGATTACAGGGTTGTGAAAAAGGGATAGTATGGTAGGAATAGGTTACATTTCTTTTGCAGTAAGTACCTGCATGTCAGGTGGGACTGGAGTGACCAAGGTGGGGATGGCAAATCATCAAAGCCATATTGTGATGCAAGCTCCATCCCATTTGTAACAGCAAAATCCATGATGTGATGTCACATGGAGATATGAAAGGGGTTGAGTTTGCATTGTAACATTGAGACGTTTGTCATTATAGTGGAAGGATCAGATCCTGCAGAAGCTTCTAGAAGAGGCACAAGTAAGCAGAGACAGACGTTGGTCAAGTCAAACTTTCTCTTTTTGCTTTCTCTTTCTCTTTTTGATCTCCTCTCTTTTTCTAGGGATCTTGGATTCCTAGTGGACAACCATTTAAATATGAGCCAGCACTGTACAACAGCTGCCAAAAAAGCCAACACAATTCTAGGCTGCATAAATAGAGGGATAGAATCAAGATCACGTGGAATGTTGATACCACTTTATAATGCCTTGGTAAGGCCACACTTGGAATGCTGCATTCAGTTTTGGTTGCCACGATGTAGAAAAGATGGGGAGACTCTAGAAAGAGTGCAGAGAAGAGCAACAAAGATGATTAGGGGACTGGAGACTAAAACATATGAAGAACGGTTGCAGGAACTGGGTATGTCTAGTTTAATGAAAAGAAGGACTAGGGGAGACATGATAGCAGTGTTCCAAGATCTCAGGGGTTGCCACAAAGAAGAGGGAGTCAAACTATTCTCCAAGAGTAGAACAAGAAGCAATGGGTGGAAATTAATCAAGGAGAGAAGCAATTTAGAACTGAGGAGAAATTTCCTGACAGTTAGAACAATTAACCAGTGGAACAACTTGCCTCCAGAAGTTGTGAATGCCCCAACACTGCAAGTCTTTAAGAAAATGTTGGATAGCCATTTGTCTGAAACGGTATAGGGTTTCCTGCCTAAGCAGGGGGTTGGACTAGAAGACCTCCAAGGTCCCTTCCAACTCTGCTATTTTATTTGTATTTATATCTAGTCTCTCCTTCCTTTGCTTGCCTGTCTGTTTCACTCCATTCTATCTTCCTCTGCATGCACAAGCAAATTGTTCTTACCAAATGATCATAGTTTTCTGTTTATGCAGGGCTTTTGAAATTTCAAAGTGCTGTGAAAAATTAATCAAAAGGCTGCATAAAGTTCTTAGGCTGCAGTATGATATTTCCATGAATACCCTGACGTTAATTAACAGTTCAATCCTAGCTGGGTCTACTCAGAAAAAAAAGGCCCAGTTGACTGCAATAGGCCTTACTTCCAAATACAAACAACAGACATCATTTTGTTTAGATTCACTAGAGATACAGAAGGGGCTTGTGGCTGAGACAGCACCCCACTTGGCTTTCTCCAATAAGACACTAATAGTGCTTGCCTTATTTTCTGTCTGTTTTCATGCCCTCTAAACATGGCTGTTTTCCTGCAGACATTTCATCACCAGGCTAGGTAATGTCATCTGTGCAAGTAGAGTGGGGTTTACTGGCTGTTACTATAAAGTAGCATATCCTGTTGGTCTCAGGATATGGTTTCTTTTAATTTCTCTATTTTCCCCCCTTTTCTTTTCTGTGTACCTGACTGGGTCTCCTTGGCTACGTCTTCGCCCTTTTCCGCCCATTTCTAATCTTCTGCAACTGCCACGAACCAAGGAGAGCTGTGCTTCAATTGACCTCTCTGTTCTGTTTCAAGGAGGGGTGAAAATTAGACCCAGAAGTTTCCCCAAAAGGAAAAGAAAGAAGCATTGAGGAGGCAGCCTTGGCACTTCATGAGAAAAAACAAGGACAGAGATGATCTGAAAGTTCTGCTACCAATTATTTTAGCAATGATGAATAAAAATAAAGTCATATAAATCAAATGTCAGATTGTCTCCATGATGCATGGAATATCTTCCTTCATTCAATAGAGAATATAATTGTCCACATATAGGAACAATATATCTTCCTCCTTTTTATTTATTTCTAACTTTTACTCCCACCATAAAGCAGTTCTTGGGGTTTTTGCCTGGAACTTAGCAGCCGATGCCTTGTGGGAAACCCATAGGAGACGCACAGTTTATTGACAATTATATCGGTTCCTGTTGTCTCTATGTTTGTGTTTCAGAATAAAAGAAGACTTCACTCTGAGATGACAGCATTAACTTTATTCCTATTTCTACTTAGGATGTAAAAAAAATGGGCAAAAAATGTGAAATTAAGCAGTTAAGATTTATACAGCATAAAGATATAAAGATTTTACTAAACCTCTGATACACAGTGAATTTAGAATTAATATTCCCTTCAATTCTCTCCTTGCAGTTGGTATTTCAGGATAAGCTTGCTTTAGAAAGGGTTATACCCAGGTAGATAATGAAGAGATGCAGCTTTTCCAGTCATGTAATAGAGATGTCCTTGAAGATACAGTGCCACATATATATGTTGCAAATTTCTCACCTACGCCCCTAATTCTGCAGACTGAAATGAGTCAACAATCCCTCCACAGTCCTTATTACAATGTGCTTAGTGGATTTCTACCTGATTCTCCCTAATATAATTCTCATTATCTTGAGGGTTCCTGTTAGTTTGTTTAGATGTGCAGCAAAAAAATTCAACAGGTCTACAGTTAATCTACAATACTTGCCAAGAGATTGAATTTCCAACTGATGCATGCCAACAGAAACAAAATATTGTGATGCTGCATTTGCTCAACTTTATTGTCTGTTTATACATTATTAACACTACATATACAGAAAATAGTAGGCAGATGCCACGTGGGTATTCTCATACGAGAGATCCGATCAACCTCTACAGTTATGAAGATTTTTTTTTGTTATTCCCCATTGATTATTCTTTCATTGCAAAATGGCTTTTGAGAAGCCTGCAGATTTTAGATGCTTCTTTAGGAAACCCAAAAGTATATTAGAAATAACAGCAAAATTGCAATCCTTACAGTGGCAGATAGATTTTTTTTTGCCTCCTACGTATGCATTAGGCATAATTTCATCAGGATCATCACAGGGGGAAAGGGAAAAGGTGTTTTTTTTTTTTACTCTCTGCCTGCCACAACCCAAGCTGATTGTGGAATATACACACTTTTTACCATGATAAAAAGTAATACAACCATAAAGACAGATATAAGAAGACCCAACTTGTTGGGGGTTTGCAGAAGCCACTGTTTGTCCTGTGGATAGCTTGGAGCTCAGCTATAGAAATTTATTGAAAAATTATTCTAACAAAGCAGTCACTGTCATTTTCTGTCTCAAGAAAGACAGTAGAGGGGAGAGCAACAGAATGCTAAGAGCAGGCAAGAAAAATTCAGCCACAGTAAGTGCTGAATTATCATAGGTCCCAAGAGATTAAAATCATGGTACAGTTAAAAGTGGTGGGGAAAATCAGTAATCACTTGCTTCCTCCTGTAGTTTGCATTGGGCTCTTTTCTGGAACAGTTGACAAGAGGAAAATTGCATGGCTGACAAGATACATCCTCCCTTCATACAGTTTCTCATTAAAAGCAATGATAATGGATTTTGGGAATGGGAAGAATAAGACCACAAGTATGAGTGTGTGTGTGTGTGTGTGTGTGTGTGTTTACGTAACCTCTGTGGCAAAAAGGTCATAAGCACAGAGAGGGACCTGCCCCACTGTATATTGAGGGGGGCTGTGTGGAGAGGGTTTCCTCTTTTAAATTCTTAGGAGTTTAAAAGAGGAGTGCTTATTAGCCAAGATCTCACCTGGAAAAACAACACGTCCCTGGTGATTGGAAAAGCCCAACAGAGACTTCATTTCCTTAGAGTCCTGCGGAAAAATCAGGTGGAACAATGGCTGATGACCTCTTTCTATTGGTCCACCATAGAAAGTGTCCTCACATATTGTATCACAGTGTGGTATGCTGGTTTAACAGTTGCGGAGAGGAAGGCACTACAGAGAGTGATCAATTCAGCACAAGAAACCATCGGTTGCCCTCTGACATCACTGGATAACATCGGCAGATCTCGCTGCTTTAGCAGAGCAAGGAAGATTCTCAAAGATGATTCACACCCTGGTTGGTATCTCTTTGCACTTCTACCATCAGGCAGAAGATATCAAAGTATAGCCAGCCGAACAAACAGGTTTAAAGATAGCTTCTATCCTTGGGCTGTGAGACTTTTAAATTCAACCCCAATCACTCCATGCACGTGCTAGTTTTTTCTTTTTTCTTTCTCTCTTTTTTGTTTCTGTTATAATTTTGCATCAGTGAAGTTAAAACCAATTTCATTGTAATTTTAGTGCAATGACAATAAATATTATTATTATTATTATTATTATTATTATTAGTATTAGTATTAGTATTAGTATTAGTATTAGTATTAGTATTAGTATTAGTATTAGTATTAGTATTAGTATTAGTATTAGTATTAGTATTAGTATTAGTATTAGTATTAGTATTAGTATTAGTATTAGTATTAGTATTAGTATTAGTATTAGTATTAGTATAAAATGGAGCACAACTCATTTAACAACTGTCTTGCTACTAACAGAAAAATACATATAGGAAATCCTTGACCTCTGACCACAACAGAGTCCAAAATTTCCATTACTAAATGGTGGTCAGAGGACTTCCTGTGTGTATTTTTCTCTTCGGTCAAGTAATTTATCTATAGTTATTGAGTCTGTGAAACTCCTGTTCCTAGATAGTTATTGAATACTGAGTTTCTGGAGAATTTCAATGTATTGCCTTACCTGGTACGAAAGTCTGGCAAGCTTATTCTATTTTATTTTTACATCAGCCCTGTGAAGTAGGTCAGGTAGTGCGGTGGCAACTGACCCAACTCAACTGAATGGTGATTGGAGAGGGAGGCCTCCTTGAACAAATTCCAATACTCTATTTATGACATTTTATTTAAAAGTAGTAAAGCTACTTCTAAATTCCATAAAGTATAATATAAGCCACTCTTCGGTCACATCAATAATATTAATATGAACTAGTGGTGAGTAAATTTACAGAATATTGACTGCAGTCTTGCTGCAATTTTAACTGCTATGAAAATTACTCCAATATCTCTGCAGCATTTGATAGCTTTAGGGAAAACCAGGATTTAACATTCCACTGCTTGCCCACCAGCTTGGGCTTTTTTTGGGGGGAAAAAACCCACTAAAGATATGAAGCAGATAAAGCAACATTTTACTGAAAGTTCATTCATCAAAATGCTGCATATTTTGAAAAGGGTAAAAGTACTACTAAACCCATCAGGGATAAGTAAAGGCTATATACTATAGATTATTTTAATCCCCCTGCTAGATATAAAAGGGATAATTACATATTTGTGGTTGAAGCCATGTGGTGGAAAAATCAATACAACTTTTTTGTATGACACTTCATTAGTGTGAAAAATTTTAAAAGCTGAGAAGAACTGGCTGGCAATTAAATGCCTTTGCTACTTCAAATTCAGTAATGGGTTTGTATTATTATCTAGTTTATTTGAAATAGTGGTTGCACTATAGCAGTAATTGGAAAACATTGATTATGTACTTGTATATAGAAAACCTGGCAAATCATTACAGGGCACAGCAACAGTTAGTTAGCCTTACTAATGAAGCATTAATTGCAGTAAGTAGGTTAACATGTTAGTGAAACTACAGGGAGATGCAGTTTTGAAAATGGTTATCAGCGTAGTGATAGATGTAGTTGATTTTTAAAAGCTGAGCTGGGAAGGAGAAATAGTCTACAAAGAAACCACAACATGCTCTTGAAGTTGTGTTGGTGCTTGTTTTCTCTTTCTGCTATTAACCTTTTGTACAATGGGGGCCGTGCTTCTAAAGCTCTCCTGACTTCTCTGACTTTAGGAAGACAGAACTCAACACTAGAAGTGAGACCATTGTTTTGGTCTGAAGACTGGTCTTGGTCTGAAGATCCAAGGGCTGGAGATTGCTAGTTTCTACTGACTGACTCTTCTCCCATGAAACTCACTGGAGAAGAGCCGAATGCTGGGAAAGACTGAGGGCAAAAGAAGAACGAGCGGTAGGCGAGAGCTTAAATGGACTCCAGAGAATCGTAGAGGACAGGAAGGCCTGGAAGAACATTGTCCATGAGGTCACGATGAGTTGGACATGACTTCGCAACTAGCAACAACAACTGACTGACTGTAATGACTTAGACTTAGAATAACATTAGCGTCACATTGAATGTACACTAATTGGCATACATTAAAATGAAATTTCATTACATACAGCTCTCAAAGAGTCTCCACCAGAGGTCATATTCAGCAGGTTCTGGTAGAAGAAATTTTGAGTAGTTCGGAGAACTGGTAAAAACCACTTCTGATTGGTCCCGCCCCGACCTATTCTCTGCCTCCCGAGTCCCAGCTAATCGGGAAGAAATGGGGATTTTGCAGCAACCTTCCCCTGGAGTGGGGAAGGAATGGGGATTTTACAATATACTTCCCCTGCTACACCCACAAAGCCACGCCCACAAAGCCATGCCATGCCCACCAAGCCACGCCCATAGAACCAGTAGTAAAAAGAACTATCTCTCTGTGGAATCTCTCTGTGTTTTGGGCAGGAACATTTCCCAAACCTATAGATGCCATAGATTCAGCTGGGCACCTCCAGTATATGAAGCATGAACTGTACCTGTGGGAGAAAGAAAGAATAGAAAATAAAAATATTGTTCTCAGCCAGTTTTACAGGAAGGCATTGGCCTTCAGTATCTGATTAGGATTGAAATTAGGTTTTCTGAAGGTATATATAATTTCAGGTGGCAGCACCTAACCAAATTTGGCTAAGCGATGTTGGATCTGATTAAACTTTGGATTAGGATGCAACCATAAACATTTTTTGAAGAGCAGAATAATAAGAGCAGAAATGGAAAGGCAACACTTATGAATAAATATATGCTGGAAATTCACTGTAAATCAGCAAGACCATCTGGAAAGGGCCCACATTGCAATACCGTTTATGCCTTGGTTTACATAAGGCCTACCTGAATATGTGGTTGACTTCAAGCCAGATAACTCCCCTTCAGAATCTACTTTAAAACAAAAGTGTTCTTCTTTGGGACATAAAAGAAGACATGGGACATGGTGGAAACTAATCAAGGAGAGAAGCAACTTAGAACTGAGGAGAAATTTCCTGACAGTGAGAACAATTAATCAGTGGAACAGCTTGCCTCCAGAAGTTGTGAATGCCCCAACACTGCAAGTCTTCAAGAAGATGTTGGATAGCCATTTGTCTGAAATGGTATAGGGCTTCCTGCCTAGGCAGGGTGTTGGACTAGATGACCTCCAAGGTCCCTTCCAACTCTGCTATTGTATTATTGTATAAATCAGAAGCGTAAAGGAAGAACAGGGCCTTTCAATAGAGAACAGAAACCTGATAATTTTCCTTCACCATAAGAACCATTCCAATCCAGCCATCTATTATTTCATCTCATTTTCATTGGGTTGAAATTTCTTACAATGCCCCGGGGAGAAGTAAAGAATTATTCCCATATTTAGAAATGACAATGTGATTATTTTTATACCATATGTAAAATTTCATGGTCTGTTTTATGCAAGACGCAGTAAGATTTCTATTTGAAGATAGAAAACTGGAAAAGGCAAAATAAGGTCAAGAAGCATCTGTGTCAGTAATAGAAAACAGACTTCTCTGTCTAGCTCTGTAATGTCTCTATTTCAGCAAGTATTTCGAAAGACGAAAGCTGATCCAACAATGCAGGGGATGACCTTAAGGCTTTAGAAATATCCTTATTCAAAGGGCTACCTTTGGATTAGCATTAAAATGTTGTGTCTCTCTTTGAATTCTAATTCTAAGCAAGCATGTATCGGCCACAAGGGACCTACTGCAGTGTAACTTGGGTTGGCCATCAAGGATGCTTAATTTAGTGATCCTTAGTCTTTGTGGCTTTACCTTATAATAATAATAATTATAAAAATATGTTTCCAAGGAAAAAGATACCATACTAAAGCATAATTGACTACAATTAAAAAAAGAAAATCAATAATATCAATCTGGAAGTAAAAGAGAGACTAAAGATGGTGAAGTTAGCCCTGATGATGTTACCTAGTTTGGGTAATGAAACATCTGCAAGAAAACAACCCAGTTCAGAGAGCACCAAGGACACCTCAAACCAATGAAACCATGGAAGAGTGAGAGCTCAGCAGTAGAATAAATGGAAATGTCTTAAGTAAAGGAAAAAACCATTTTAATCTGATCTAAATATATATGCAGAGTAATTTTTGACTGATATCCATACGTCCCTACGACCAATGCGCTCTCACAGAGAGGGTCTGCTCCGGGTGCCGTCAACCGGGCAATGCCGGTTGGCGACAGCCAGGGGAAGAGCCTTCTCTGTGATGGGCCCAACCTTCTGGAACACTCTACCTCCCGAACTCCGTGTCATCTCGGACCTCCACCTGTTCCGCCAGCGGTTAAAAACGCACTTCTTCCAACAAGCCGGCCTGGCATGATTTTACTCGACACTGTACTGCTTTTAGTTGACCAAAGTTTTAATTCAGGGGTTTTAAATGGGTTTTAGCGCAGGGTGAGTTTAATTTAATTCAGTTTTAAGAATGCTTATATTCTTGTATATATGTATATGTATATTTTATATTCCCTGTGCGCCGCCCCGAGTCCCTTTGTGGTGAGATGGGTGCGGCTTATAAATACGATTAATAAATAAATAAATAAATCTATTTTCAGGTAAGAGTTTCACTCTCTCCCTCAACAGATTCTTGTTTTGTTTTCACTGACTGCCAGACTAAATCCCCCAACTTTGTGCTCAATTAATATAGTGGAACTATACAATTTCCATCGTCACAACTTTACTGTACATTTGGGAAGCTAAATGCTGGGGGGGAAAACAGGGTCAGCAAGTTGGAGATGGCTGGACAGAACTTAGAATTTAGGTGTGTGTGTGTGTGTGTTGCAGCATAACTCTGGAATGCCTCGAGCAATTTCAACCAAAGTTGGTGCACAGATAACTTACTCTCTAGAAACAAATATTGCGGGGGTAAGACACTCCTAAAACTCCTTGGGGGTGTGTTGGGGGTGTGTTCTGTTAAGATATAGCCTGTTGTGTCTTAAAGTGGCTTCTACTGTACTGCCGTAAAATGGCTTCTACTGTACAGCACAGTGGAGTTGCCATGGCAAGGGCTTCACAGTACTCCACAAGACGGCTTCCTCTGGTAAGGGGGAAAATCCAATATTAGAAATTACATTTGGTCCGGACATTTTCCTCCCTATAAATAAATACCTGGGCAATGCCAGATTATCAACTAGTTTGAAATAAAAGCTTCCATGGCAGTTCTTAATGATCAATAGATTCAGAATTAAAATTTATGCACAAACCCATTCACCTAAACTTTGCTTTTATTTCATTTCATTTTACTTTGAGGTACAATAATGCAGTATGAAAAATGTACTTTAAAAAAAGGATGTTCTGGAAAGCTAGCTGAACCTGGATGGTCTTCAGTGGAGTTCCATGGAAGTGTCTTACCTCAAGATATGGTTCAGAAGAAGAAGCACCTAGAAAAGTTTGAGCCAGGAGCTGAATCAGAGCCTGAGAGGTTAAAAGATGAAGCTTCTGTGTTCTGGAAAGAGGTGGGAGTAGTGATGACCAAGAGAGAGGACAAGAGAAGGAGATGAAGAATGAGGAGGACTGGGCATCTGGAAGACATGCAGAAAAAGAGAAAGGTTGCAACTTCATTTCATACATTAGATGACTACTGTACTGGAGATCTCTCTCTCCATAAACTGTCATATGGATTGCTGCACTACTCTGTAAGTGTCCTTCCTGCTGCTGACCTTCTAATGCAGGGGTATCCAAACTTGGGAACTTTAAGACTGGTGGACTTCAACTCCCAGAATTCTCCAGCCAGCCATGCTCTCATGCTCCCAGCTATGCTGGCTGGGAAATTCTGGACATTAAAGTCCACAAGTCTTAAAGTTCCCAAGTTTAGACACCTCTGTTCTAATGGATATTATCCTCTCTAGCAGACTAATTAGGGAGTCCTCAGATCAACATGCAGCCAGTGCCTCTATCATTATCTCTGGGTTTTTTAAAGTCAGTTACTGTGAATAGGGCCGCAAAGCCACCTCTTTGCTAACTTTAGCATCCAGGGTGAAATGCTGGGAAGGAAGAAGGAAAAAAGAGAGTTGAGGAGCTAGGAGCTGAATGAGGCAAGAGCTTGTTTCCAAAGGGAAAGCTACTCACCCAACAGATCCACAGTTAATATTGCAAAACCCACCCATGACCACAACTGAGTCCAATTTTAGCAGAAGAGCCATCAAAGAGGTCCAGTATCATCAGTCTACAGGAGGTGGCTTTGATTTTGGAATGGTGCACTCTAGGTGTATGGAACAAGCCAACTTTAGAAGTAGGGTGATGCCACACACATAGCAAGGGAGAATAGATGGTCTAAAAAGACACCTGGCACAGCATCTCCACGGAAAGAGATATGGGCCACACCAATAAACTTGAGATGAGGAAGAACCATTCCTGTACTGCTGAATCACCATAACATTGAACTTAAATGCAAGATTGTTAGCTCTTGTGATGTTTCTCTCTACTGCAGGAGTGGGTTGCTTCCCGCATTACTGCTAGTTTGGTGTGTGCAAAACCACTACTGGTTCAGCCGAACTGGTAGGGACCCACCTCTTCTCTACTGGCCCAAAGAGTGCATGAACCTTAATTCTCAGACCTGCTTTAACTGGGGATCTGCTGTCTCTAATTAACGCAAGTGAACTTCCCCCACCCCAAAGTTGCTCTTCAGTTGAGCTTAATTCTTAATGGCTTGTCTGTTGAAGCCCATGTTTATCATCCTATTGACTGTATTGCACAAAGCTTTTGCTCCTAATTTGGTCACTGAGTTTTGCTGATGGAGCAGAAGTAAGAATCTGGGAACAGGAGCTTGACAGTGCAGTTCTACGAGTTACTGCTACTTCAGTTCAGAGGGACTTACTCCCAGGCGTGGGTAATGTCTGAATTCGAAATCTCCAACTATAATGATTTGTGGTATTACTGGCCTCTACAGCATGTGCTCATGCAAAGCATGTATGGAAATGTGCCTTCACTTAAAAATCTGGGTTGCAGTCAAAGAATGCCATGCGACTTCCTACTAGTTTCTGTGGGTCTCAGCAGCTATAAAGGTATTTATTTCTGTATTTATTTGCATGAGAGACATCAGTTTATATGACTAATGTAAACAAAGAACAAGGCAGATCCAGCCACAATGCCTCCCCCCACCCCCGGTATCCATTGCCAGAGTATCACTGACTGGATAAAATCTCACTTGAGCATAATGCTGCTTGATATGCTTTGATTATGGTGGGCAATGTAAGTTATGGAGCTAAACATGCTTCTTGCCCCATTTGCTTGGCAATATGTGGAGTTGCTAGCCAAGCTCCCAACCTACAACTGATCAGACTTTAGCTCTTGTTCTCTCTTTTTATTTCTCTTTGAATTAAAGCCCAGAAGTACATTGCAAAAGGTTTGGGGTGGGGGGGGGGGGGGAAAGAACTTTCCTTTAAAAGTTCCTGTATATTTGTTCCAAATGGAATTTGTTCCATGTTGTTAGATTATGCTTTATATGCCAAAACAAACTTGACCACATTTGATCATCGATACTCATCGCTTAGAGGAAGAGTGGAGACCCTTCAACACATCACACTTTGATTGGTTACAAGTCAAAAACAAGTAGTTGGTATGATTCTTCATTAAGTTTGGGAAAAGTCAAAGGTTTTGTTATGATTTGGAAGTAGTCAGCAATAACTGTCTAACCTACTTCACACATCATAAAAGATGCCTGTTGATACTAAGACCCACTTCCGAATTCCTGGATTAGGAGATAATAATTAAAAGGAATGTGTTAACTTTAGAAGAAGGAATGAATTACCCTGGAAGTGGTTCTGATGGTGTAAGAAAGATATGCAGGAGACAAAGTGGAGCCATTGTGGCTATCTTGTGCCTTAAAGATGACCACATTACAGTAAAGAGAGAAAGAAGATAAACACAGAGATCAGGGAATGTTTAAAAACTGCAGAGCATATTGTTTAGCTATTCATACAGATAATGAGAATATTTGTTCTAAAATTTAAAACTTCCTGTGTGTACAGATCCTGGGTTCACAATCGATGCTTCAATCGCATAGCTTCCATTTTTCAACCTTTTATAGGTAGGAACCTATTGAAGGCTGTGTCCAATGAGAACACTTTCTGCAGATGTTAAAGCAAAATTTGAAGACAATAATCTTTCATACATTTATTTCCACTAAATAATGCAAGTAAGGATTGTGTGAACTTTGGACCACTTCACTATTCTGTTCATGTATTACAGCTACAGTACAAAAGCCAATGCAGCCATATTAATCTCACGTTACTCCTTTCAAGTAATGTATTCACTACTTCACTGACAGACTTATTTTATTAGGAAAACAGAGTATACTATATTTCGATCTTACTTGAGAGGGATGACAACCAGTGGTTGGATTCGAAGATTTTTACTACCGGTTCTGTGGGCGCGGCTTAGGCATGGCATGGCTTGGTGGCAGAGGTGAACCGGATCGGGCGAACCGATAGTAGTAGTGGCAGGAGGCTCCACCCACCGGCCCAGATGTTTCTGCGCATGCACAGAAGTGTCACACGTACACCCGAACCGGTAGTAAAAATATTGGCAACCTACCACTGCTTGGTGGGCGTGGCTTGGTGGGTGTGGCAGGGGAAGGATACTGTAAAATCCCCATTTCCTCCCAATCAGCTGGGATTTGGGAGGTAGAGAATAGATGCGGGTGGGGCCAGTCAGAAGTGGTTTTTACCAGTTCTTTGAACTACTCAAAATTTCCACTACCGGTTCTCCTGAACTGGTTAGAACCTGCTGATTACCGCCTCTGATGAAAACGTCAGAATGATGGCATTGAAGTATCAAAAATCCCAAAGAGTCTTTCAACTCATTATTTCTATTTATCCTATGAACATAAGAAACCCAGGAATGGATTCCACATTCATACAATTGCACATAGGCAGCTTGTTCCTGGTGACCACGAACCCTAAAATGTCTTAGTGATCCATGAGCCATGATCATAGGCAGAAAGCCACATACACCTGCATTTCATCCATAACATCTGATAGTCAAGCTTCTTTCTGCATAAAACTGTTTCCACAGTAGACAAAATATAATAATAATAATAATAATAATAATAATAATAATAATAATAATAATCTTTATTGTCATTGTAATAAGATTGTAATAAAATTACAATGAGATTGGTTCGAGTGCTGTGCCAACATTTGCATCAGATGGAATACAGACCGCAATGACAGCCATAACAGGAATCTCTCCAGGCAAACAAAATGGCCGACAAATGACAGTTGAGAACCCCACGTCTGCAGGACAGTGTGTATAAGCAACCCCACTGTCAGTACACCAGTCATTATGTGCATAAAATTCAAATCTGTTTGGCATTTTAGGAGTTGGTGGAAGAGGAGCACATCTCTTTTTCTATGCATGTATTACTTTTGATTTTAATTAATTAATCTATACATCAAATAAATAATAAAAGATATACAGTCTTTCTGCAGAGCCTTTTCCCTGGAAATAAGGTAATCTAAGCTAAAGGTGTAATTTTAATAGGATGATGAGCCTTCAAGCTTTTAGGCTTCCTTCTATAGTAAAATCTCCCAGCATTGGGGAGAGGTAGAATAATTGGAGTAGGAATTTAAAATTTTCCTGTTTATTATCTCACACAAGGACCACAAGGGTTAGTTAAGAGGCACTGGCAGCCACATTCTGCCATTCATTTTATTTATTTGATTTGGTTTGGTTTGTCAAGCATGTATGAGAAAACAAGCATAAGCATGAATATAGCATATAAACATAAAAGTATAAGCTGATATAAGTATATACATAAGAAATAAGTATAAATAAATGGGGACAGTAGGACAGGGATGGTAAGCATGTTGGTGCGCTTATGCATGCCCCCTTACAGACCTCTTAGGAGGGGTGAGGTCCACAGTAGACAGTTTAAGGTTAAGGTTTTGGGATTTTGAGGACGTAACAGCAGAGTCAGGTAGTGCATTCCAGGCATTGACCACTCTGTTGCTGAAGTTGTATTTTCTGCACTCAGGTTTAGAGCGGTTTATAGTGGAACCAAGGGCATCAAGAAACCATTTAGCCTTTTGTGGAGTCTGGGAAATGTCAGGTGTGTGTGTGTTTAAGCCAGGATCTACAGGTGGCCATGCAGTATCTGTCCAAAAAGATAGGGCAGCTTAGTCTGAACCTATCCATTTTATGGAAAATAAAGATGTTTTCCTTATAGTAGGTTAAGAGCATTTTTGCTCCAAGTCAAAGTTGAGTCTTAGTTCATAATCTCTCAGTTAACTTATTGTGCAATTTCCTCCTGACAAATAAACAACACAGAGGGTACCAAATGGGAAAGCAGATTTTGCCATGCATGGGGCTCCCCTTGAGGTGCACCCGGAGACTTCAGCTAGTCCAGAATGCAGCCGCGCGAGCAACTATGGGAACCTCAAGGTTTACTCACGTAACACCGCTCTTGCGCGAGCTGCACTGGCTGCCTGTCGTCTTCCGGGTGCGGTTCAAGGTTCTAGTTATCATCTTTAAAGCACTCCATGGCTCGGGACCTAGCTATTTGCGGGATCGGATCCTGCCTCATACATCCACACGGCCGATTCGCTCCCACAGAGAGGGACTTCTCTGGGTGCCGTCCACTAGACTTTGTCAGCGGGCGACGCCCAGGGGAAGGGTTCTCTCTGTGGCGGGCCCAGCCCTCTGGAACGACCTTCCCCCCGACATTAGAACAACCACGGACCTCCGCTCCTTCCGTCTAAAACTAAAAACATATCTTTTCTGCTTGGCCGGCCTAGGGTAGTCTCTCTATCTATGGGGTTTTTAGTAAACTTATCTGGGGATTTTAGTGAATTTTAACTGGGAATTTTAGCACAGGGATAATGTTTAATTTGCTTTTAATTATGTGTGTATATTTATTGTTTTTTACCTTCCCTGTGCACCGCTCCAAGTCCCCTCGGGGAGAGGGAGCGGTCTACAAATTAAAATTTATTATTATTATTATTATTATATCTGATGCCTGGTTATTTTCCCAACCTCCTTTGGGTCCCCCTACATCCCTTTAGAGTCCCCAGACTTAGGTTTTTACTGCTTGTAAACAGCTCTGAAGATACGGAAGGAATCCAAAAAAACCCACAACGGAAACACAGGAGCTAGTGGTCAATGTAGTCTCTGCTTCTTGGGAGAACTTCAAGCTTTGTTCTGAGGGGAGGGGCAAAGGAAACAGGCTTCCCAAGGTTGGGAGTTTCCCCCTCCCTCTGGCTGGGCAAGCCAAGTCTCAGTTAGTCTAACCCAGAACAACGAAGAAAGCATTGGCTTTGGTCAAAGAGGACTCTGGCTTTTGCAATGCCCTTGCATTGACTTGTGTTTCTTGGAGGGAGTTTGTGAACTACACTGTGAAAGCCCCTGATGAGGATATGCTACAGATGCATCCATTATTAGTATTCAGCCTGGTACTAAATTTTGTAGCCCTCCTATTTTGCCCCACACTATCAGAGCCACCAATCCACACATCTTCCCTTTCTACTCAACACAGTTATGCAAAATTTATTGAAAGAACCCCACTGTACCATTCAAATATAATGATTATTATAATGTATTAGTAGATTAAAGGGAATAGTAGCATGATTTGTATTATTATGCAACTAATTAAGAAATAAAGTATAGTACATTGCTAATTGTAGAAAAAATTGAAAGAAATGCTCTCTATGTCAAAATGTAACTCGAGGATTTATGTTGTTTATAGTAAAATAGAGAAATATGAAATGATAATTTGATGCAATTTTTGAATGGGCAATTGAAGATATTTTTTATGTACTAAGAAAAAAATGAGTATACAAAATGGAAAACAATGGAAGAAAATAATTTGGCTGAAAGTAAAAACAAAGTTATGATGTAAAATGGAATCTATAAATGAGAGGACGTAAAAAAGAAGAACCGGTCAACACTTTGTTTCTATAATATGTGTAAAGCTGCATTAAAAATAAAAATAAAAATTTGGGTACCCCAAATTTGCTTTAGGAAGTAGGCATTTGCGTATTGTGCCTGCCATAATGCCAAGCATCTGAAAAGGAGAGTGTGCCTACAGCATGCGGGAGTTCTTCGTTGGCAGAGTTTTGCCAAAACTTTGTGGTGATTTAGTCTCCTCTCTTAATAATGAGCTGTTTCGTGAAAAGCGCCTCATTATTATAACTGTAGGGGAATATTTTGACTAGTAAAGCAAATCATATAAGGAACAGCAAAAGCTCCAGACACGTCTGCCTTCCCCTTTGTCAGGGAAAGGTGTTGAGGCAGTCAGAAGCAATTATTGACCAAAGAAAAATCCCCAGCCCAATTTGCAAATCTCACCCAATGATTCTCCCAAGTATGAGAGCCGAGTGGGTGAACCGAAAGGAAGCACGGCCAACATTATCTGCAAGGTCTTTGATGCTAAGGAAATCATGGCATCTGCCAATCTTTCAAATTCCAGGGGGTAAAGAATGAGGCCTGTTAGGTTGTCATTGAACATGACAGGCTTAATGTCAAGTTTATAACAGAAAAAGGGCAATCTTATTGCAGGTTTATTCTGTTTTATGTTGCTTGTTCCACAGGCGGGGTCTCCTTCCTTCCTATCTAATTTATAGCATTTGAAATACCAAACAGATTCTCCCCCCCCCCACCGCCCCCCCCCCCCTCGTATTTCCTGAGCTCCCAGCTCCTCTTGACTATCCCCGAGCCATTTCTTCAGGGAACATCCTGCAATCCTTCCAATTTAGCATCCGCGGAGGAAGCCGGGCAAAGGCTGCGACTGAAAGCATGCGTTCCATTGTTATAGAGCTGTTCAAACTCCCAATATTTCAGTTTAATTACTGCTTGGAATATTTTTCTCTTCCTCCTACTTTCGGTGGTGTGGGGTGCGCACCCGTGTGTGTGTGTGTGTGTGTGTGTGTGTCTAAATGATATCTAAGTTGCCTCTTTCTTGAGCCCATCGGTGTAAAGAAGAATTACTTCTCATCCTGTTCTTTCCTCAGCTTCCTTCTCTGACTCTGTAATTGGGCTTTTTTTTCTTTTTTCTTTTTCTTTTAACTTTTTTTTTGCTAATAAGCAGCTTACTTTCTCTCCCACTAGGCTCAACCGACCACTTTTGTTTCATGAATTTTACAAAGGATTTTAATAGATGCTTTAGGCTATGCAAAATGTGATATGAAGGAAAGCATTAATGCTCCAGCCGTGACACAGAGGACATGTGAGTGGCTGCTTATCATTAACGTCAGGTCTCCAAATTTTCATTAGGAGTTCTGTAAGATGAAAAGGGAGATGGGGGGGGGGGGAATGTGTAGCTCTATGAAAGAACATTAACCTGTACTGTGTAACCAACTATAATTGCTCAGCATTTCACATTAGCTCTCTTCAGATAGCGGGTCTCTCATTATTTCTACACATACATAATAACTGCTTATTATACAGTTCACTCCAATATATTGTGGATAAGGTTGTGTCAGCACTTCCATTATAAACTCCATTTTGAGGAGTGGGAGGCTTAAAAAGCAGCTGTAAAAAAAAATCATTTCAAACCGAAGATTGCTTTTCCCAGTATGTGCCTAGAATAGACCTAATAATAATATTAAAGCAATAAATTATGGTAGCTGTGTCTTCATTTTAAACAGAGGGCTAAACACACACCTGAAATTCCTACTTCTTCAATTAAAAGCCATTTGTTAAATAAAATGTAGATTGATGTGTGTATGTGTGCCACTATTCAACCTGTTGGAGAGCAATTATTAAGGCAGATTGTTGCATTTGTTAAAATAACTCTTAAATAAAGAAGGGCGGGGGGGAATTCTAGATAAACTATTGAGGAGCAAAAGATAAATGTTATGCAAACTATAATAACTCCTCTCTAATAAGAATAGAAAAGAGTTTAATACATGTAATAATTAATATTTTCTTAATTTGAATTCTTCCTTTAGAAAGCTTGAAGCCCCTTTGGAAGCCTTAACGGGGCTAGTTCAAATTGTCGATAATAATTTCAAAGATTTTCACGTATCAAAAAGTGCTAGGTAGATTTGTGGAATTTTCAATATAATGGCAAAATAAGTAAGAATATTTCATACAATTAGAAAATACGTATTTATTGGCAGACAGAAACACTGAATAAATCTGTGCTGGACACCATTCTTACAGTCATTATTCCTGTATACTGTAGTGATCAGTTCCTACCAACAATTTTGCAACGTTGCATTTTAGGAAGCATACATGTAGTCCTTGACTTGCAACAAGTTCATTTAGTGACCATTCAAAGTTATAACAGCACTGAAAAAAGTGAGTGTTTTTCACGCTTACGGCCTTTGCAGCATTCCCCATGCGCATGTGTTCAAAATTCAGGTGTTTGGCAAGGGTTACAGTGTCCCAGGCAGTGGTGAAATTCAATTTTTTTTTACTACTGGTTCTGTGGGCATGGCATTGTGGGTGTGGCAGGGTAAGGATACCGCAAAATCCCCATTTCCACCACACACCTGGGGCCAGCCAGAGGTGGTATTTGCCGGTTCTCCAGACTACTCAAAATTTCCGCTACCGGTTCTCCAGACCCTGCCAGACCCTGCTGAATTTCACCCCTGGTCCCAGGGTCATATAATAAACTTTTGCAACCTTCTCACAAGCAAAGTCAACAGGGAAGCCAGATTCACTTAACAACCGAATTACTAACTTAACAACTGGAGTGATTCCCTTAACAACTGTGGCAAGACAAGTCGTAAATTGGGGCGAAACCCACCTAACAAATGTCTCGCTTACACTTGCATACATTTTGGACTCCGTTGGGGTGGTAACTCGAGGATTACCTGTATTGATAAATAGGAAGTTCCTGTTCCCAAGCTGTTGATTGTGAAATTCAGGAAACAGCTTAGTTATTCTGCAGCAGTTGTTGATTTGTAGTTTTTTTATTGTTGCTGTAAGATCTTTGCTCATTATTCACACTTCATACAGAACAATGGAAGTAGATACAACTATTATGAATACATATTACCCGAATTAGCACTACCATAGAAACAGTGTTGGGTTACGGATCCCATTGCAACCGGTACGGTGCAATGGGGCCAGGCATCCACCACATGCATGTGTGAAGAGCGCACATGCATGTGTACTTATTACCTGCAACGCTCCAGCTGCTTGGTGGAGCGTCGCACAGGCGCTGTACGCTCCATGCATGTGCGCGGAAGCCCCAAATACAGGCAAGGAGGGCGAGCGGGCAGACTCTCCAGAGCACTGTACCAGAACAGTAGCTGGTGCTCCCAGCAGGCACCAGTATACCTGTACCGGGGCGTACTGGTCGTATGCCACCACTGCATCGAAATGCTAACCTCATATACACTTGTCTTGCAGTTGCAAGCGGGATGGAAAATAGACTTGCTTGTTTATGTGTTCTGTGATTCCGTTCTGATGTGCTAAAGCCAGGCTGTTTTAAATGTTTCATCAACTCCTTAAGGACATGCAGTGGCAAACTGATGAGAAAGTTAGATGAGGTGTGGAACATCTATAATCATATCTGTCTTCTCGGGAAAGCAACAGTAACAGGCCATGAAATGCAATAAGGATGGAGGACAGTTGGGAGAATGCAGCAAGAGGACGTGCAAAGCTACTGGCTGCAGTTCATACATCATCATAACATTCTCGTAGAACCTCGGGATGAACTCAATGGCAGAACAAACAGGGGTCCCCGTTAATGCAATTGCAACTACAAAACACATTTATGTAGAGTAGGGATATGGGCTTTGATTACAGTAGAAGGCACCAGGGCTGAGTTTGTATACCATAATCATTTGGTCGTCTGAATAGTCCACATGAGTTGCATAGTCAGTGACTTTTTCTGACCTGCTTGGTTTCCCCCCCCCCCCCTTACCTCTAAGGAGAAGGAAAATGGTGCAAAAGGAAATACTGTTATTCAAGCCGAAGCCTTATTCATACTGTGATGGGTGGGATTCAAATAATTTAACAACTGGTTATCTGCCCTAATGACCGGCTGGGTAGGTGTGGCCATGGTGGGCATGGCCAGAGGGTATGATAGGCTGCGCAGCACCCCTTGTGCCCCATTTTGGGCCTAGTAGGCCTCCCTGCAACCTCCTCGAAGCAAAAATGGGCCGCGGGGGGAGCGCCGCACCCCCATGTCCCATTTTGGGCGTATTAGGCCTTCCTGCAGCCTTCTGAAAGCAAGAACAGGCTACAGGGGGACTCCTGGAAGGGGCAGGGTGGGGAGGGGAGGGGCCATCCAGCAATGTAACAATGGGTTTGGCCGAAATGGTGCGAACCAGTTGAATTCCACCACTGTCTTACTCCACATTCTTCCCACCGTCATCAGGAGAAAAAGTTCAAAATCACAAGTTAGAATAGGCTCTAGATCAAGATCAAAAAGCAATGGGGAAACACTAATGTAGAGTAATTGGTGAATATTCCTCCCTGACTGATTTTAACCTGAGATCTCTTTGTTCAAGGTCATTTCCTCAAAGAAAGTACTGCTTTCAATCAACAAATGCTAAAACCAAAAGCCAGCAGGGTACCTGACTGCAAAGCACAATGTCTCAGAATGTGACTCAGTGTGTGCTTTTTACACACTCTCAAGGAACAAATTCAAGGTATTCCTACATATAAAGGGCTTGCAGCAGAAAGCTTGGCATGTCTACCTGGCAACTTATTGCATGTTGCACTCTAGAAATAAACTTCACCTCTGCTTCAAGCAATCTGAGTTCTTTCCCAACTCAGAAATGAACCTGGTTAAGATTTCTTTCTAACGATCTCATTCCGGATTAATTTCAAGTAGGTTGTCCTTACTAGAAATGTAATGAATCTGAAATTCATTGGGTGAGCTTCCATTCCCCATCAAATCAAGTCTCATTCATTTTGATGATACAGTTAAGGGTTTTTTTTTTGTTTTTTTCCATTTCTGCTGGTAAAATTAGTGGGATTTGAAAGTATTTATTTTTTGAAAAAAAATTTATTTTAAACACTTAAACATATCAATAAAGACAAACATGTAATTTAAAAACAACACAGGAACTGAACATTCCGTCTTATAGCAGTTACATATTGGTGAAGCTTTACAGGTTTTGTTCGCCGTCTTATACATTCCAATTTTACACCTTGTTTCTTACTCTTTTTCGTGTACAAATCCTTAATTGTTCACATTTAGTCATTTATATCAGGCAATTATATTACCTCTATTACGTTGTATATACATTTCTTACATTAATATATCATAACTTATCTTTCCTACCTCCTATGTTACCTCTAGATCCTAGTTGTTCTAATATACCTTACTTTTACACTTCCCAATTTCTTGTTTATATCATCTGGCCATTTGTACCATTTCCCCCAAACTAAGTAGTATTCTGACTCCTCCTTTCCTTGTATTTCCTCTGTCAATTTGTCCATCTCCGCTCATTCTAAGGGATTTGAAAGTATTTAATTTATCATATTATGCTCTATTACAATCTGGAAATAAACCTCATCAAAATGAGTCCAGTACAGTAATTCAGAGAAGCCATGTGAAGGATCTCATGTAGAATTACCCAAGAAGTTAGAAATGGTGGCAATTTGCTGGCCTTCACTGAAACTGCTGGGAGGTTATCTCAGATTGCAAAATAGAGTGGAAAGTTGGGGAAAAAAAACATTTCCAAAAATGTAAGTGGCAAATTACTTCTGTTCTGTTGCCAGGAAGAGTGCATGAAAGGTGTCCAGGTGGTCACCCAGAGCTCAGCTTGAGATAAGCTTTCTATTTAGCAATAGCAATAGAACTTAGACTTATATACCACTTCACTGTGCTTTCCAGAGTCAGCCTATTGCCCCCAACAATCTGGGTCCTCATTTTATCCACCTCAGAAGAAGGGAACGCTGAGTCAACCTTAAGCCTGGTGAGTTTCGAACTGCCAGATTGCAGGCAGCAGAAGTAGCCTGCAGTACTGCAGTACTGCCTGCAGATTTAAGACTGTTTACACCAGGGGTGTCAAATTCAAGACCTGTGGGCAGATCCAGTCTGCGGGGTGCTTAGATTTGGCCCACCAGGCTGCCATGTAAACAGTGAAGGTCCAGCCCATGGTGCCTCTGCCAGTGGAAATGGAACTATGGGGTGGCCTCCATTTTTGCTAGCAGAGGGCTGCTGGAGGCCATTGCGGCCGAAAACAGAGCTCATGAAAGCCACATGTGGCCCTCTCAAGCTCCATTTTCTCTGGCAGGGCCACAAGCACCCTCAACATGAGTAACATCAAGCTGGCCATGCCCACCCTGGAAATGCCCTCCCCCAAGGTCAAAAAGAACCCTGATGTGTCCCTCAATGAAATCAAGTGGCACCCCCCTGGTTTACACGGACCCTTCTTATTCTTCTTCTATTCATATTTTCAGAAGCCGAGAATCTATATCGTATTTTATGTATGTAGAACATAAAATTATTTCTATAATTTAAATAAAATATTCAT
The DNA here is from genome assembly GCA_039707465.1 of Rhabdophis nuchalis. Classification (NCBI taxonomy): domain Eukaryota; kingdom Metazoa; phylum Chordata; class Lepidosauria; order Squamata; family Natricidae; genus Rhabdophis; species Rhabdophis nuchalis. Next base: position 188,016,545 of record CM077643.1, on the reverse strand, counting down.
ATTTGATTTGATTGTAGGGATCAGTTTTACAGGGTTATTTTTAATCTACCGTGATTTATTGGAGTTTATGATACTGTTTTGCATTAATATCATAAAGCACCCAGAGTCTTAAGATGAAGTTGACATATAAATAAATGTAATAAATACTAAGTGCATCAAGGTCAAGAAATATGACAATAGGCCTCTGGGGAGATGAAGTGCACTCTTAATATACACTTTTATTTACGTGATCTCTAATCAAACGTTGGGTGGTTGCTGAACTTTGCTAAAAACCATTTTTGTTCAGCCCTTAACTTCAGACAACTGCTGTGAGATACCACTTGCAGCTTCCTGGCCTTATTTTCAGCCGGTGTTATAAGGGCCATTTCTCTTAACCAGTGCCAATCTCTAAACAAATCCCAATTACTTTGGCTGACTGCAGAAAGGGATGAATTTCACTCTAATGAACACTATGAATAAATTCAAGCTGAGCCTGTATATCACTGTTTTAGCACAACATGTTAGATTATAACAACTTGCACGCATCAAATAATATCTGTAAAGGATTATCTCCGCAAAAGGTCCAAAAAGCTGCAGCATTTACATTAATATGATTATATATTACAATTCAATTTTTCAGCTAAAGGGCTCCAAAACAAGGTATTACAAGTTTAGTATATGCCATGTAACATACCCTGATTAAAACAAAATCAAGCTTTTTTTTAAAAAAGCAACTAGCCAGGAATAGCACCTTTGAATTCAGCTAGCCGTCCTAAACAGCAAATCGAGCAGAGAGAAAAAAGTGTCCGACAATGGAGTTAATGGGTCTTTCCTATGGAAATTAATGTCAAGCAATATGGCGGACAGGACGAAGTTCCCCTCCCCAAGCCTGTGTTGATGGAGAGAGTCACAATGGAACCTTGGTTAATATTTGGGCTTGTTGATGTTGCGCCTGATTTTCCTGGCTCATCCATCTCATCTCTCTTGTTAATTTCCTTTAGTAAATGACTGTTACTTACATCAGCTGCTGATCTTAAGAATTTCCAAACAAGATCTGGAAGAGGTTTTCATTGAAAATCATCATAAGCCTGAATAGATGTCTCTATTCCTCTTTGGCTAACATTACTTTTAAAATCTCAAGTGCCAAACATTTTTGCCTGTTGCAGATATACAATACAATACAATAGCAGAGTTGGAAGGGACCTTAGAGGTCATCTAGTCCAACTCCCTGCCTAGGCAGGAAGCCCTATACCATTTCAGACAAATGGCTATCCAACATCTTCTTGAAGACTTGCGGTGTTGGGGCATTCACAACTTCTGGAGGCAAGCTGTTCCACTGATTAATTGTTCTAACTGTCAGGAAATTTCTCCTCAGTTCTAAATTGCTTCTCTCCTTGATTAATTTCCACCCATTGCTTCTTGTTCTGCCCTCAGGTACTTTGGAGAATAGTTTGACTTCCTCTTCTTTGTGGCAACCCCTGAGATATTGGAACACTTCTATCATGTCTCCCCTAGTCCTTCTTTTTATTAAACTAGACGCACCCAGTTCCTGCAACCGTTCTTCATATGTTTTAGACTCCAGTCCCCTAATCATCTTTGTTGCTCTTCTCTGCACTCTTTCTAGAGTCTCCACATCTTTTCTACAGTGTGGCGACCAAAACTGTATGCAGTATTCCAAGTGTGGCCTTACCAAGGCATTATAAAGTGGTATTAACACTTCACGTTATCTTGATTCTATCCCTCTGTTTATGCAGCCTAGAACTGTGTTGGCTTTTTTGGCAGCTGCTGCACACTGCTGGCTCATATTTAAATGGTTGTCTACTAGGACTCCAAGATCCCTTTCACAGTTACTGCTATTGAGCAAGGTACCACTTATACTGTACCTGTGCATGTCGTTTTTGTTGCCTAAATGTAGAACTTTACATCTTTTCACCATTGAATTTAATTTTGTTAGTGCCCAATGTTCAAGTTTGTCAAGATCCTTCTGTATCTTAAGCCTATCTTCTGGAGTGTTAGCTATTCTTGCCAGCTTGGTGTCGTCTGCAAATTTGATGAATTCCCCATTTATTCCCTCGTCCAAATCATTGATGAAGATGTTGAAGAGTACTGTGCCTAAAACAGAGCCTTGGGGGACTCCACTGCATACTTCCTTCCATGTAGATGCAGTTCCATTGAGGACTACATGTTGAGTGCAGTTGGTCAGCCAGTTACGAATCCATCTGGTGGTGATGTTGCCTAACCCACATTCTTCTACTTTATCTAGTAGTAGATAAAGTAGTTACTTATAATTGATAGTACTATGTCCTTAGTGTAATTGATATGTAGGTATATAAATTTGCAGAAGTGTTAACCATCCATTGATAACCCTAACTCCAGAGGTGGGTTCCTACCGGTTCGGATCGGTTTGGCCAGACATGCGCCCAAACCGGTTCTATCTTCAGCAGTGGCATCTTGATTTTCAGTTCTGTGCATGCGCAGAACAATCTTCATTGCAAAAATGGAACTTTTCCCCTTTTCTAATGTTGTGCGCATGGGCAGAACTTTTTAGGTGCAAATGCCTTCGCACATGGAACAAACCTTTTGGCGTGCTGAACCAGCAGTAATACCGACAGCAACCCACCTCTGCCTAACTCCAACTCTAACCCATTTGAGGGGGGGGGGTTAGCCCAAGTCAGTCAAAATAAGTGGACATACTTAACTGGTATGTGACACTGACAAGCAAAAGCATTTTGGTGGGCAAAAAAACAGAACAAGGGCTAATATCTGTAAGTTTGTAGGTCACTGTGTTTACAGACATGTAGATAGTTTTTGTGTAGTGCTTAAGGCATCAGGTGAGACACTGAGAGATTGTGAGTTCTAGTCCTTAGGAACAAAGCCAACTGGGTGATCCAATTCCTTTCTCTCAGCTTTGGAAAAGAGGGAATGGCAAATAGTTTTCAAAAATCTTACCAAGAAAACCTCAGTGACCTGACTAAGAAGTTGCCAAGTGACTCAAAGGCACACACATGCAAAAATTCTCTTTCATGTGTTGAAATTTCAACTTTGTCCACTCGTGGTTGAAAATGTCAGTATTAACTGCAGCAAAATGTGTCAGCTTGATAAAACTTCCCAATGTGAATGATTTCATTTAATTCTACTCAAACCTACCATCCTAAAAGAGGGCTCACTTTAATGTACTGGGACGTCTATTCTAGATGTCAATTAGTCTCTCAGTTTGCCCTCCTGTAACCTCCCAAGTTACAGTGCAAGGAGTTGGTTGTCTTCTAAATTAGGAAATCCTGAACTCAGTGCTTCCATACTGACAATCACTCTCCATGGGTTTCCTTGTACTCCCTTCCCTTCCTCCTTTCCTTTCTTTCTCTTTCCTTCCTTCTCTTTCATTTCCTTCCATTCCATTCCCTTCCCTTCCTTTTCCTTCCCCTCCCTCCCTCCCTCCCTCCTTTCTTTCTTTCTTTCTTTCTTTCTTTCTTTCTTTCTTTCTTTCTTTCTTTCTTTCTTTCTTCATTGATGGTTTTAAACCTACCTTAAATCCTTACTTGGTTTGCTCTCTCTTTGCCCCTTAAAGAACCTGAGAATTAGAACATTCTCTTAATTTTCTTATGACAAACTCAGTTTATGTTAGATTCTCACAATCTCCAAGTCTGTTGGGATTGTAAGTAACAGAAGTGCCAGCTTGTTTGATCTCTGGAAATCCTAACACTGTGTCTACAGCACCAAGTTTGGAAAGCGATCCTAAAATGTCTCTTTATGAGTGCTTAAAAGACATAATACATCTAGTCTTCATCTTATGACCTGCTGTTTACTTGTTTAGTGACTGAAGTTACCATTTCTCCCACCAAAAGGTACCTACAATCCAGCTTCAAAGTGCTGATAGCCCCCCTCCAGTCACCTGACTGCATTTTGGGCATTTGGCAATTGTCCTGCTTTTACTGCCATTGGAAGTGTCCCTCAGTCAGATGACCACAATTTATAACATTTTTGCCCGAAATTGGCATTTACTTCTGGTTTCTGGCAAAAAATGCTCATAGCAAACAATGGGTTCGCTTACAACCACTTTATTCACTTAATGATTCCTTAACAACTTCTGCAAAAAGGGTCGTAATCAGTGGCGGGATTCAATTTGTTTTTTACTACTGATTCTGTGGGCGGGGCTTGGTGGGTGTGGTGTGTCTTGGTGGGTGTGTCTTGGTGGGCATGGCAGGGGAAGAATATTCCATTCCCACTCCACTCCAGGGGAAGGCTACTGTAACATCTCCATTCCCTCCCAATTAGCTGGGACTCGGGAGGCAGAGAATAGATGGGGCCAGTCAGAGGTGGTATTTACCGGTTCTCTGAACTACTCAAAATTTCTGCTACCAGATTCTCCAGAACTGGTCAGAACCTGCTGAATACCACCTCTGGTCGTAATTATTTGCTTCATGATTGGCACAACTTAAGAGCTCAGTTATGGTTGGAATTTGAAGACTACCTATAAATAAGGATATCAGATCAGGGTGGCAGCAATCCAGATGACCCTTGGATGGGCACAAAAAAACTTCAAAGATTTTGCATCTAGATTTTTGCCTACTAGATCCAATGGTCCCAATTTAGTGGAAATCCAGATTTTTTTTCCCCCTCACTCCCCAGGTTTGTGATGGAGAAAGGGAAAATTAAATAGCTGAAGGGAGTATGGGAGGATTTGAATCTACGTCATTTATTCATTATAATCTCGTTTTCAGTCGTGCTAAAATCATGTTAAAAACACACCAGCCTTTGGTATTTTACTTTTGTTATTTTCTTTAGAAAAAACGTTTCATACAATGGCTTTATTAAACATGTCGCATGCACATGCGTGGTCTTATAAAAGGCAGGCATAGGAAAGAGACCAGAAGCTCTGCCCAAATTGGCTCTGAAATCTATTACTCGGTTTCCAGAGATGGATCCACCTTAAGAAAAGGTCCAAGGAGTTAGAGGGAAACCAAATATAGTAAAAGGAAGTTGGGAATGTGGGTGTCAGGTTGTCAGTAATCTGACAGCTCTGGTAACTACCCTCTAATCCAGCCGGCTCCAGCCACGCTCTCGGCTGACACCGCAAGGACTGACTGACAGCTGAAGAGCGAGCACTTTTTACAGGCAAAAGTGACATTCAGTCTATTAAGGCTGACAAGCACAAAGCAGAGATTTGCCCTGAATGGTTTGATACTGAAGCCTAGTAAAGGGGTTATTTGAAAGGTCTTAGAGAAAGTGTCAGACTCAAGCTCAGATGATAACAATATTGTAATGATAGCGCTGGACAATGAAGGGCTATGATTGCCTATACAGGCCGGGAAGATTGGAGGTGGATATGGAACGCAAAATGCCAGTTTATAGCTGCAGGCTTTTCAAAGGCAAGCATGCAACAACTCTGACAAGGCTCTTATTAAAAGGAAAGCCTGCAACCCAGAGACAGGACAGCCGTACCTGCGTATATGAAGACAGACAGACAGACAGACAGACAGACAGACAGACAGACAGACAATATGCAGAAATAATATTATATATACATACATATATGTGTGAGTGTATATGTATATGTATATACTTACATAAGGGACGCAGTGGCTCAGTGGCTAAGACATTGAGTTTGTCGATCAGAAAGGTTGGGAGGTCGGCGGTTCAAATCCCTAGCACCGCATAACAGAGTGAGCTCCCGTTATTTGTCCCAGCTTCTGCCAATGTAGCAGTTCGAAAACACGTAAAAATGCAAGTAGAAAAATAGGAACCACCTTTTGTGGGAAGGTAACAGCGTGAACCGTTCCGTGTGCCTTAGGCGTTTGGTCAATGGCGGCCACATGACCACAGAGACATCTTTGGACAGCTCTGGCTCTTTGGCTTTGAAAGGGAGTTGAGCACCAGCCCCTAGAGTTGGGAACGACTAGCACATATGTGCGAGGGGAACCTTTACATTTATATACTTACATTTTTTGAATGCATAAACACATACTTACTGGTGTGTGTGTGTGTGTGTGTGTGTGTCTTATGGATCAAAGTTCAGTTTGGATGCATCTCCATATTAGTGTTTAGAAGATCACCAAACTGCAGTGGAAAAAAATCAGAGCTGTCCATCCATCCATTGCTTTGGACTTTGACTCTCATTAGTCCCAGGCATCCTTGCCAGTCGGAAGGGATGGTCAAAAGTATAAACTAGAAAAACCTGGATGATGCCAGATTTATTATTTCTGATGTCAGTAATTGCCCTAAGGTATGAGCAGCTATGTTGATTAGGTGTCAAGAAGGACATCTGGCCAGTAAACGCTCAGCTCCATTCAGTCGCCGAAACGCCACCTTGATACAAGGGATTACAGGGTTTTTAAAAAGACAAGGGGAAAAATAGAGCAGCTATGTTGATTAACCTCCAAGGAAGACTATATTCAGATAAAATGAAAGGCTGGACATTTTAGCCCAAATCTTATATTGTGTGGTAGATTCCAAACACCACTGCCATTTACTTTCAACTGCTAGTAAATATGGGTTCCTCCCTGGGGATACTTCAATTGGCACAGATAAAAAGTTTGATACTGCTTCCAAAATAAGGAAATAAAGCTGCATTTTTGTAAAATTCTTTAGGTTTAGGTTTAGGTTTTATTGGTTTTTCATACCGCCCTACTCCCGAAGGACTCAGGGCGGTGTAGGTTTAGGTTTTATTGGTTTTTCATACCGCCCTACTCCCGAAGGACTCAGGGCGGTGTACAGCCAGAGTAAAACAAATATATAAAAGTTTAAAAAGTTTTTAAAAGAGATATTAAACAATTTGGCCTAAAAATGAAAAAAACCAACCAACCCTGATTAAAATTAATAAAAATTTGTAATTTAAAAATCATGTTTTATGCCAGCCTGGCTTGTTGGAAAAAAAAGGTTTTGAGAGCATGGCGGAAGGTGCATAAGTCAGGGATAGTTCTTAATTCCGGGGGCAATTCGTTCCAGAGGACAGGTGCTCCCACGGAGAAGGCTCTCCCCCTGGGTGTTGCCAGTCGACATTGTTTAGCCGACGGCACCATGAGGAGACCCTCTCTATGGGAGCATACTGGCCAGTGGGAGGGTCTCGGTGGCAGAAGTTACTTACTAGTAACTTACTAGTGCATTAGTAAGACCACACTCAGAATGCTGCATCTAATTCTGGTCACCATGATACAAAAAAATGTGGAGACCCTAGAAAGAATGCCGAGAAGAGTAATAAATGTGATAAGGGACCTGGGCAGTGGTGCAATTCAGACGGCTCTATCCGGTTCGGGCGAACTGGTAGCGGTGATGGCGGGAGGCTCTGCCCACCCACCCAGACGTCATCACATCCCATTTTTTATGCTCTGTGCATGTGCAGAGGGTCCGTGTGCTCACATGTGAGAACCGGTAGCAAAGATAAGTTGATTTCACCCCTGACCTGGAGGCTAAACTGTAGAAGGAACAGCTGAGGGAGCTAGGTATGTTTAGCCTAATGGAGAGCAGGCTTAACCGTCTTTCAATACTTGAAGGGTTGTCACAGGGAAAAGGGGGTTGATCTGTTCTCCAAAGCACCTGAGGGAAGGACAAGAAGCAATGAATGGAAGCTCATCAGAGAGAAATCCAACCTGGAACTAAGAAGAAATTTCCTGACAGTGTCTATCGAGATTCTCAGTCATCTAGATTAGGGGACCCCAACCCACGGGCCACAGACCGGTGCCGGTCCGTGGCTTGATAGTAACCGGGCTGGAGTGATCGGCGGAGAGAGTAGCGCAACTCTTAGGAAAGTGTAGCAAACGCTCCGCTATCCTGGCAGCTGGCTGGGGCGCTCCCTGGGGGCAGGACGGGGCAACGGCCTGCATTGGGGGGTTCGGGGCACCACCTGGCCCTGCGCAGGGGGAAGGGGCTGCCCGGGACACAGCCCGTCCTTCCCTGCCCCAGCCTGCCCCAGCCAAGGATCCTTCGCCCAGGACCCCTGGCAGCTTTCCCGCCCGGTTGCATGCAAGGCGCCCTCCCCGGGTCGCATTCCCATGAGATGCAGGTTTCCACTTCGGGTTCCACATGACTGCTGAACGCACACATGGCACATGTGACTTGACTCAAGCGCTGGAGGCTCCCACCAGTCCGTCAATTTTTTTTTAACATGAAACAGGTCCCTGGTGCCAAAAAGGTTGGGGACCCCTGATCTAGATCACGGTTGTCCCAAACATGCTTTTTCAAAAGGCAACTGGACTTTGTCATTGAAGACATTTCGCTTCTCATCCAAGAAGCTGAAAGAACTGAAGAAGCTTCTTCAGTTCTTTCAGCTTCCTGGATGAGAAGCGAAACATCTTCAAGGACAAACAAAGTCCAGTTGCCTTTTGAAAAAGTACCTTGGAGACACATTTCCTGACCGTGGAAGCAATTAATCATAGAGCAGCCTGCCTCCAAAGCTGTAGGTGCACCATCACTGGAGGTTTTTAAGAAAAGATTGGACAACCATTTGGGCCTTGGGCAGAGGGCTGATCTAGATGACCTCTAAGGTCCCTTCCAGGTCATCATTTCTGTGCTTCAGGAGTATACAGCCTCCTATTTCATAGTCAATATGCCTTCAAATGGGAGTAGGACTTGTGTTTTCAAGACACATATGGCCAGCTATTGTGGGAGACAGGATGAACCTTTGTATTGATTTAGCAATGGCATTCTACTTTTCAAAAGTCAAGCTATTCTCCAAAGCAGCTGAGGTCAGCACAAGAAGCAATGGGTGGAAAGTAATGAAGGAGAGAAGCAACCTAGAACTAAGAAGAAATTTTCTGACAATTAGAACAATTAATCAGTGGATCAACTTGCTTCCAGAAGTTGTGGTTTCTCCAACACTGGACTTTTTAAAGAAGAGATTGGACAACCATTTGACTGAAATGGTATAGGGTTTCCTGCCGGAGTAGGGGGTTAGACTAGAAGACCTCCAAGGTCCATTCCAACTTTGTTATTCTGTTCTGTTCTACTTTCTTAGGATATGTGCTAAAATCCTTTCCTTATCTCTTCCAGAATGTAACATGGACAAAATCACAGACCGTGAACTGTGCCGTGTTCCATCCTTAGAACTGGTGAAGTCCATTTGCTTCTCCTTGCAATAATCCCTGCATGATGAGGGGTGAGAAGCCTATCCCATTAATTCTGGGGAACCTTCACCGTAGCTTTTGGGAAGCATGAAAGAAAAAGCAGGAGGGGGAAACCCCTTATAATACTATAAAAAGTCAATGAAAAGAGGGTTGATTTAGCAAAGACTGTAAAAGATTCATATTGCAAACTGCAAAATGTCGCCAGGGAAGTGGCCCAGAGAGAGGAAAAGCGGTTGGCAGGAAGCAGTGAGCTGAATGATGATCTAGCAGTAGGCCTTGTGTATCTTAAACAGGAAATATTGTCACAGCAGGAGATCTTTCTGCCAGTCACAAGGGACAAACATGTTAGTAGCATCCTGCTTCCCCTTTTATCCCCCTCCCCTTTATTAACATAGAAGCTGTCCGCTTTTCAGAGTAGGCCCTATCCATTTTATTTCAGTCACCGTTTGATAGATTTTGAGTTTTCAGAATCTGGACTAGTAGAGATCAAAATCCGACATTCCACAGCATGGAAGTGTTTGGGCCAGCTCTGCCATGAGGCAAAGTGGCTTCATCCATTTAATCTGGTCTTTCTCAAACTCAGAAACTGTAAGATGTGTAGCCATCAGTTCCCAAAATTCCCCAGCCAGCCAGGCAGCCACAGCCATCTCTGCTCATCTTAAAGTTGTTCAGCTTGAAAAACATTTCTTTAATCAATAGTGGAGAATACAATGCCATTACCAGTGCTAAATAAACCCTGTGAATTGAACATGGCTCAGAATTTTGAATCTCAAGAAATCAAGTCACCAATCTTGTGTGTGTGTGTCAGAGGTGGGTTGCTCCTGGTTTGGCCCGGACTGGGAGATCTGGTAGTGGCAGCAACGGGAGGCTCCGCTCACTTGCTCGGATGCTTCTGCACATAGCTTCTGCGTGTAAATAACTATGGTGGTACAGTGGTTAGAATCCAGTACTGCAAGCTAATTCTGCTGACTGCTGATTCCCAGCAGTTTCGCAGTTCGATTCTCACCAGGCTCAAGAGTGACTCAGCCTTTCATCCTTCCGAGGTGGATAAAATGAGGACCCAGATTGTTGGGGGCAATAGGCGGACTCTGTAAAACTGCTTAGAGAGGGCTGCAAAACACTGCAAAGTGGCATATATGTCTAAGTGCTGTTGCTATACACACACATACCCCCTCACACACAAGCACACACACATACATATATAAGTTAATTATTACTGCTGGAATAATTCAGAATTGATCTATTCATTTTTAAAGGTTCCGAGTATCTATTTTTAAATGTTCCATGCTTCCAACTTCATCTCTGTTGAGTGAAGGGGACCCTCCCAAACCCCTTAGCTCCTTGGACTTAATTCTGATATAAACACTACACATACCTATATTTAAAGTGCTTCGTTTTGACTTTCTGTACTGTTGATATCCAGAAGCAGAGCTATTTCTTCTATTTATTACTACTACTCTACTATTCTACTAATTGGCTAGAGGAAATCTGCTTCTATGGGATGCAGGGGAAAGGATACTTGTGGTCCCCCAGCGGCCTACGGAGCTACCAGCAGATTCGGACTGTGAGGAGGTTGGGGAGGAACATGGGCCAGTCCTGGGAAGGCTCTCATAAGGGCTCTGTGTCAGAGGCAGAGAGGAGGCCAGAGCCATCTCAGTTATCAGCAGCCTTCAGAGTCAGAGATCAGTAAAAAGGCGAAAGATTTATACGATCTGAAGAGAAACCAGAGTAACATTAGGACACAGGCTGATTTACAACCAAGGGGGTGGAAGGTGGACTGGTGGTCATATGCCCAGGCACAATCTAAATTTAATAAAGACAAACAGGAATTTGGAATATACACAACAAATCAAGATATTGATAAAATTATTTTGGGAACACCAACAAAATTTATCTCTAAGGCCTACAATTTGCTGCTGCAACGACATGTCGGAGAAGAGATAATCAAAGATGCCATGATTGTCTGGGGGAGGAATATAGGGGGGAATATTCAATTAGAGGAATGGCAAACAATTTGGGGTAAAACCATGAAAATGACCCTGGCCTCTTCATTTAAGGAAAATTTATATAAAATGTTATACAGGTGGTATTTAGCACTTGCTCGAATTGCAAATATGTTCCCGAACTCATCAGATAGATGTTGGAAATGTAAGACGGCCAGGGGTACGTTCTTTCACCAATGGTAGACTTGTCCAAGTCTACCCAACTCTGGGGAAAAATACAAATTTGGCTTTTGGAAATAACAGGCGTGAATTTTCCTCTCAAACCCGACCTGTATCTGCTAGGCATCAAACCAAATTAAATCCAAAATCAAGATTGGTACCTCTTTTTTGCACATAATAACAGCGACCAGGATGGCTATTGCACAACATTGGAAAGGCACTAACTTACCACCAGAGCAGCTAATTATAGCCAAAATTTTCAACTGTGTAGAATCGGATAAACTAACATATATCTTAAAAGATAGACAAGACTCAACCTTTTTCAAAAGCTGGGATAGATGGTATTCATGGTATAGTAGGAGAGTAATGGATACCAAAGGAACCAACTATCACAGACCTTCCCCTCTTTCACCGTTCACTCAAGACTTACTTTTTTCAGCAAGCTGGTCTTACTTAACGCTTAGATCGGATTGTTATATAGCTCCTGCCATATTCGTAAATGGACATTAGGTTTTTAGTGGGAATTTTAGCACAGGTCCTTAATTTAATTCTTTTTATTCATATTTATTGTATTGTATACTATTTATGGGTTTTACTTTCCTGTGCACCACCCTGGGTCCGTTTCGATGGAGAAGGCGTGGTATATAAATAAAATAAAATGAAATGAAATGAACTAGATAGACTATTTAAGAAAGCAATGTGAGGAATAAATAAGACAAGAGGATAGTAAATCTGAGAAAAAAATCTTTGTATAATTATAAATAATAACTGATAAGTTAGACTGGGATAAACTCAATTCTCAATCTAGGGGGACTAGACATTTCCCCGGTATGTTTATGTATGTCTTCCCAGCTACCCTTACCCTATATTTGTTGATTGTGTGGTTTTATATGGCAAATATTAATAAAGATTTATATTTTTATTATAAAATATTATTTTATTATTATTAAAAGGAGTCAGAGATCAGCGAAGCAGACAAACAGCTGGAGCCTGTTCCCAATGTGCGCATGCACAGAGTTGCCAGAAAAAGGGAACAGCTAAAGAACAGGGGTTGACTTGGGAGTAAGACCACAGGTGGACAATGTATGGCCCCTCCCAGAGGAAATAAAAGAGGAGCAAAAGGGGAGTGGTGTTTGCAGGAGACAATTAGTTTGCTTAATTGGTTCGTGGCTCTCCGAGACTCCTTGCCACATTTTGCAGATATCGGCCTTTCAGTTCTCTAAGCCAGATAAGGTCTGTGACTGTAAATCCTCCCTTGAAGATTTTGTTGGATGTGAATGAGCAGAATTACTGAGTAAAATAATAAAAGGATTTTTTGTCAGGACAAGGAGTTGGCTTCATGCTCTTGGGAAGCCTCGGTCAGAACAATACTGTCTGAACTGGTGACAACATGAAGAGTTTGGGTAGTAAAAGGTGCCCCCCCCCCACACTACACATGCAAGCTGCATTCACTACCAAGCCTATGAGATCTCTCTCGCCACCATCCCCCTGAACTGCTAAAAGTGCCCTTGTAAGAAAACATTCACAGTAAACTGAATTGACTCTGAGTGGCAACAGGGAAGTGACTCAGTCAGGGACCTGTGGCCAGTAAACCACATTTTTTATATTTTACACAGACCACATCTCAAACATATTATGGCTAGCACACTGACCTAGCAGGAAAGGATAAAGAACAAGCAGGTGACTCTGATGGGTTTATTAAAAACCTTATAACATCATGCTACGGTTTCCATGGTATCCACCCTTTTTAGTGACTTTCCTTTGCCGTCTAGTTGGGCAAGGGCATACAAGCCCTCATTCGGTCTTTGCTCAGAGCTGCCCAACAAGCCGCCAAATCTTTGCTGGGAGCTGACTGTGCATCGTATTTGTTTCATGCCTAATACTGTTAGGTTGCATCTTCAAAATGATTTGGCTGCTTTAAGTTTTGGCCATAACAGAGACATCTGCTAATCCAGTAAGCATCTTTATGAGCTGTGGTGGCACAGTGGTTAGAGTGCAGTACTGCAGGCTACTTCTACTGACTGCCGGCTGCCTGCAATTTGGCAGTTCAAATCTCACCAGGCTCAAGGTTGACTCAGCCTTCCATCCTTCCAAGGTGGGTAAAATGAGCAGCCAGATTGTTGGGATCAATAGGCTGCAAACCGCTTAGAGAGGGCTGTAAAGCTCTGTAAAGCAGTATATAAGTCTAAGTGCTATTGTTATTTACCTACTGATTAGAAGGCCCTTTGCAGCATAATGTCATGGACTGGTATGGCTGATTGCTGAGGTCATAAATGTACCTACAAGGGAGTAAGTGTCGCTGAGTAGAGGATGAATGAATAAGAATTATTTTTTAATACTAAATGGAAATGCCTACATATAAAAAATTGTTATCACATGATGTGAAGTTTCCTTCCATTTAGAGCAGGAGTGTCAAACTGGTGGTCCATGGGCCGGATGCATCATGCAAAGGCCACGCCCACCACAGCTCCACAAAGGGGGAAAATGTTGTGAAAGAATCACATGATGACAATGTGACGCCGTGGGTTTCAAACTCATGATTTAGAGAGATTAAGATACAATACCATTTTTGTGAATTTTGGAGAAAGCTTATGCTTAGCATTTACACGTAAAATTTTTCTGTAGGATTTTTAAAAATCGTACTCTACTGAGCAAGGAAATAGACAGCTTTAAGGTCAAGGTGACCAGACGTCCCACTTTTGGCGGGACAGTCCCAATGTTTAACAATTTGTCCTGTGTCCCACGGCGTTTTTAAAAAGTCCCGATTTTTGGGAAGAATGCATGACAAGCTAGGGAACGGCAGGAGAACGGGAAGGGAATATACGGTTTTCGGTGGCCATGTGGCTATTTCGCCAGGATATGAGTTTTATATTATTTTTGTTAATTTTATACAATACTATTTTTGCGTACAATACTATTTTTCAATACTATGAAAATTATTGTTGCTCCATATAGACCAAAATTTTAATCAAGAACACCCCCACCCACCCCCGGTCAATGGTGTCCCGCTTTACCAATGTTAAAATCTGGTCACCTTATTTAAGCCATAAGCTCACGCTTCACACTATGCAAAAACAGCCATCACAACATGGTCCAGCACTCTGTATAAAACAGGCCAGTATTTTGCTCCTTTGCCTCTCCAAAATGTTATTTTAAATGCTAAAGTTCCACAAAACACAGAAGACTTATATAGGAATGATTCAAGACATTTCATTTTGCACCATGTTGATTTTACATTAGTTTTGCTACTTATTTGTTCAGAGTAAGAAATCAACCCTATTCTTTGATATAGTGCTTATGTTAAAGAACTATATTATAGGAAAGGGAAAAGTTTAATATGCAAATTTTGGGGGCCAATTACAGAATAGCAGACGTCTAGTCTTGCATCCATTTCTGGTTACAACTATGTGCGGTAGGAATGTCAACTATTGCCTAAATTACAAGGCCAAACAATAGTAAATATGGGGCATTTATTACATTCGTTCGCTCTGTTTAATATTTTCATTTTAATTCTTTAGTGGAAAAGAATCTCATTTACAATTTCCCACATAGTAGTTATAGGAAATATTGAAGATAGTGGATGATAAAGGCTGGCCTCTGTGGCCCCAAGGAGAAGAATTTAGTCATAAAAATGAACATAGTTGAAGCGTGTTTATGTCAAACCCTTTTTTAGTTGCATATGCTTATGTTTAACAAACATTTTAAATTGAGACCAACATCCTGATCCTAGACAACACGGCTTTTGTAGAAAGTGTCTCTCACTTTTAAATGCTTTTAATACATTTTAAAAATAGAGCAATAAAAAATCAGCAAGTGTACTTCAAAAAGAAAAGGCTGCTGCTGCTAGTGTTACCGATGTGGTGCTGATTTTCACCGGTTGTAAAGATCTGGAAACCTTCTGCAAGTGTTAAAATTCGTGCCACATCCCTCCCAAACATACAAATGCAGGTAGGAACACTGTTCAATCAAAATTCCTGAGTAGAAAAATGACCCTCATGAAAAGCATGACAACATTTGAACATGCCAAATAATTTCCCACGTTCGGATCATTAGATAAACATTCACTGTTCCAAAAACAGCTGTTGTTGTCCATTGCGTGTGTGCCCTGTCACTTCAGCCCCATTTTCAATCGCTATAGGTAAAATCACGATTGAGCATCTTATTAAAAGAAAAAATAAACCCCTCTCACATTTCTGCCCTAAAATCTAGTCACAGTTCCAAAAGCCTTTGAATGATTGGATGGCAATAACCCCACATTTTGGCTGGACAGTCTAAATTCATTTCCTTTTATTCAAAATCAGGGACCACAGGATAAATTTTCTTCCATGTATACATCTGGATTAGAGATGGACACCATAAAAATGTAGCCATGATATAACTGCTCCATCAAATGTTACCCAAAATCAATGTCCAAACCCAAGGTGGTATTCAGCCAGTTCTGACAGGTTCTGGAGAACCAGTAGTGGAAATTTTGAGAAGTTTGGAGAACCAGCAAATAGAGTGGCTCCACCCCCCACCCCCCACTGCCTCCCAGTCAATCTTCTTTTGTTGCCTAAACAGGAGAACAGAACTGGAAAGGCGGTTAATGGGGTGGGGAGGTAATGGGGATTTTGCAGTATCCTTCCCCTACCACACCCACAAAGCCCCACCCACAGAACCAGTAGTAAAAACTTTTGAATCCCACCACACTGGTCCAAACCCCCATAATAATTACAAGATAGGTAATGCAAAAAATTAATCTTTTGCAGGAAAACCCTGTCTGTCAGACAATCCATTCTTGGTTGCCGCATGGAAAGTAAAAACCAAGAAATATATCATAATAACTATGCAAAAGGGTGGCAAGAAATTAAAAGAGAAGTGAAGGAATCTAAAGTTATCTTGGTTAGGATCCATTGTAAATAATAATAATAATAATAATAATAATTAATAATAATAATAATAATAATAATAATAATAATAATAATAATAATAATAATAATCATAATCATAATCATAATCATAATCATAATCATAATCATAATCATAATCATAATCATAATCATAATCATAATCATAATTTTTCTTTTTCTTTACTTGTCTCAATACCTTTATTAGTCTATAACCATGACTATATAAAACCTGCAACATCTGGTCTGCTTTGAACATGGTTGCAACTTCACTTAATGCCTCCAATTTACCAATAGTATCTGGGTTTCTATGTCCCATTCTCTAGCCCCATTGAGTTGCTGGATGTTTTATTGCAATTCCTTCCTGTTCTTGCTTTATATTTTGCCTAAAGGTAAAGTTTCCCCACACATACGTGCTGGTTGGAAGTGCTGGTGGAAGAAGCGTGGTCTTAGGGGTTTTTTAATTTTTAAATTAATGTCTATTTTAGGGGGTACCAGGGAAGGGGGAGGGGATAGACAGGTTGAGGCGGGTGAGGGAAGAGAGGGCCAGGCCAGCGGGCGACGGAGGGTAGCGGAAGGTTCGGTTAGGAGGGGGGAGACTCAAGTCGTTCCGACAGAGGGCATTCCCATCCAAAAGGTCGTGGGGAGAGGCAGATCCGAGGGGAGACAAATGTTATCCTCCCGGTTGGGGGCGCGAAGCCGTTGGCTTCAAACGGTCAAGTGCCTCAACCCCCGCAGGCTAGGTGGCCAGGAAGTACAGAGCCAGGGCCTGCGGCTGATGTTCTGCAACGCCAGGTCCGTTGCCAACAAAGCCCCCCTCGTTCATGACCTTGTGTCAGAGGGGGAGCCGGACCTGGTGGGAATTGCGGAGACCTGGTTGGGCCACGAGGGCGGACTCCCCCTCGTTGAAATGTGCCCACCAGGTTACCGCGCGTTTCATCAGCCCCGGGCCCTAGGTAGGGGCGGTGGGGTAGCGGTCATTGTAAAGGAAGGTCTTGAACCGAGAGAGACCATTGTGCCACAGACTACCGGTTGTGAGTCCCTCTGTGTGAAGTGGGGCCTAGGGAGGCAGTTGGGCTTGCTGGTTGTATACCTGGCTCCCCGCTATGTAGCAGCAGCCCTGCCTGAGCTCCTCGAGGTGATCGCTACGGTGGCAGTTGAGACCCCCAGACTTTTAGTCATGGGGGACTTTAATCTGCCATCGGTGGGCGAATCATCCGAGGTGGCTCGGTAGTTCATGGCTTCCATGACGGCCATGGACCTGACCCAACTAATTCAAGGCCCCACTCACGAGGGTGGACACACACCGGATCTCATCTTTGTCTCAGGCCAATGGAAGAGTGATCTGGGTATAGGGGATATAGTCATCACACCCTTGTCATGGACAGACCACTCACTTCTCCGGCTCGACTTTCCGACCGCTGCTCCCCTCCGCGGGGAGGCGGAACCTGAGTCACCAATCTGGTTCCGCCCCAGGCGCCTGATGGACCCGGATGGGTTCCAAACGGCGCTTGGGCCAGTTCCTGTACCCCTGACCCGCGCCCCGATGGAGGACCTCGTGGCCGCATGGAATATTGCGACCACGGGAGCCTTGGATCGGGTCACGCCCTTGCGGCCTCTCTTGCGGCGGCGAAACACCCTGGCTCCTTGGTTTACCGAGGAGCTGCGGGTGATGAAACGCCGCAAGAGATGCCTAGAGGGAAGATGGAGGTCTACCCGTTCTGAATCTGACCGGACACAGGTAAGAGCCCATTTACGGACTTACATTGTGGCGCTGAGAGCAGCCAAACGCCATCATTGTGCTACTCTCATAGCATCCGCAGAAAACCGCCCTGCCGCCCTGTTTAGGGTGACCCGCTCCCTCCTTCAACAGAGGGTGCGGGAAGCCCCGTTACAGGGTAGAGCAGAGGAATTTGTGACTTTTCTGCAGGAGAAAATCGCTCAGATACAGAACGAGCTAGCCCCCATTCATAGCCCAGTGGGATGCCACGAGACAGATCTTGTTTGGGAGGAGTTTGACTCCGTTACTTCCGAGGATATGGACAGGTTACGTGGGCGACTGCGAGCCACCACATGTTTATTGGACCCGTGTCCCTCCTGGCTTGTACTGGCATCCTGGGAGGTGACACGAGGCTGGCTCCAAGAGGTTGTCAACGCATCCTTAAGTGAGGGTTCCTTGCCCGCTTCCCTAAAAGAAGCGATGGTGAGGCCCCTCCTTAAGAAGCCCTCTTTGGATCCAGCTGTTTTGAACAACTACCGTCCAGTCTCCAACCTTCCCTTTTTGGCGAAGGTTGTTGAGAGTGTGGTGGCACAACAGTTTCCCCGTCACCTGGAGGAAGTTGATTATCTAGATCCGCGCCAGTCCGGCTTTCGGCCCGGGCATAGCACCGAGACGGCATTGGTCGCGTTGGTTGATGATCTCTGGAGGGCCAGAGATGGGGGATGTTCCTCCATCCTGGTCCTATTAGACCTCTCGGCGGCTTTCGATACCATCGACCATGGTATCCTATTGCATCGGCTGGGGGGGTTGGGGGTGGGAGGCACCGTTTTACGGTGGTTCTCCTCCTACCTCTCTGGCCGATCGCAATTTGTGTTGGCAGGGGGGCAGAGGTCGACCGCGAGACCCCTCGTATGTGGGGTGCCTCAGGGGTCGGTCCTCTCGCCTCTCCTGTTCAACACATACATGAAGCCGCTGGGTGAGATCATCCGTGGTTTTGGGGTAGAGTACCACCTGTACGCTGATGACACCCAGCTGTACATATCTACCCCAAACCACCCCAACGATGCCGTAGCGGTGATGTGCCAGTGCCTGGAAGCCGTGCGGATCTGGATGGGAAGTAACGGACTCAGGCTCAACCCGACCAAGACCGAGTGGCTGTGGTTTCCGGCCGCCCGATTCAACCAGCTCACTCCATCGCTGGCCATAGGGGGCGAACATCTTGCCCCTGTGGATGGGGCGCGCAATTTGGGTGTCCTCCTGGATGCCCGGCTGTCCATGGAAGATCAAGTGACGGCCGTGGCCAGGAGGGCGTTTTACCAGGTTCGCCTGGTTCGCCAATTGCGCCCCCTATTGGATCGGGACGCCCTTCGCACAGTCACTCATGCGCTCGTGACATCCCGACTGGACTATTGCAACTCTCTCTACATGGGGCTTCCCTTGAGGTGCACCCGGAGACTTCAGCTAGTCCAGAATGCAGCCGCGCGAGCAATTATGGGGACCGCAAGGTCTACCCATGTAACACCGCTCCTGCGCGAGCTGCACTGGCTACCTGTCGTCTTCCGGGTGCGCTTCAAGGTGTTAATTATCATCTTTAAAGCGCTCCATGGCTCGGGACCTAGCTATCTGCGGGATCGGATCCTGCCTCATACATCCTCACGGCCGATTCGCTCCCACAGAGAGGGACTTCTCCGGGTGCCGTCCACTAGACTGTGTCAGCGGGCGACACCCAGGGGAAGGGCTCTCTCTGTGGCGGGCCCGGCCCTCTGGAACGACCTTCCCCCCGATATTAGGACGACCACGGACCTCCGCTCCTTCCGCCTTAAATTAAAAACTTACTTTTTCCGTCTGGCCGGCTTGGGATAGTCCCCCTGTCTAGGGGTTTTACTGGGTAAATTTTAGTTTAGTTAGTTAAATGGGATTTTAGCACAGGCTGAGTTTAATTTGGCTTTTAAATTGTTTGTATATTTATTGATGTTGGTATGTTTTTTACTGTTTTTATTCTACCTGTGCACCGCCCCGAGTCCCCATGGGGAGAGGGAGCGGTTTATAAGTATTAAATGATTGATTGATTGATTGATTGATTGGTTGTTTCCAGCTCTAGAGGCAGTGCTCATCTCTGTTTCCAAACCAAAGAGCCAGCGCTCTCTGAAGATGTCTCTGTGGTCATGTGGCTGGCATGACTAAATGCCAAAGGTGCATGGAGTGCTGTTACCTTCCCACCAAAGGTGGTCCCTATTTTTCTACTTGCATTTTTAACATGCTTTTGAACTGCTAGGTTGGCAGAAGCTGGGACAAATAACAGGAGTTCACTCTATTACGCGGCATTAGGGATTCGAACTGGTGAACTGCCGACCTTCTGATCAACAAGCTCAGTGTCTTAGTCACTAAGTCACCACGTCCGTATATTTTGCCTACCATAGTCTAATTCAAATTCTCCAGTTTTTTCTGGAAGGTGCCTTTCCTAAGCAATTCTCCATTCTCAGTTACATAACTATAATTGCCTTTACATCTTATACCACATCTTTTCTTTATGATATATTTTACTGAGATGACATTTAACTCCAGATCTGGGACATATAAGGGCAACTTTGTTAAACTGAAAACTTCTCCTTTTCCTAATATCTAACACAGTCTCCCAGACTGACACCCCCCACCCCTGAAATGACTTGTCTGTTTGCCAAGTAAGTAGTAGATTTATACTCATTCAATAAAGTGAACCTCTGTTTCTCTTTAATGAAGGTAGAAGTTGTAGCCAAATCAAAACAGATGCTATCTGTTGGTCAATTTGCATTGTTTTATCTCCTTTATGGCTTTTTTCTTATACAGGGCTGAGGAAAGTTGTCACTTTTAACATGCAATCAAGTCATTGTAAATGAAACATTTCCTCTTGGACTTACAACTATTTCCTTGACTAAGAACTGTATCTTGCTCGTGAGAGTTATGTAGATTATAGTCTTGTAAGCGATTTATGACACTATTAGTATCTGCTTCCTCTTTCATTTCTACGGCTTGTACCACAGCTTGGTTATTTCCAAACAATGCATTTAAAATGAAGACAACCATCATTTCTTCTTGTATCAGAGATAAATCACATGTACTCGTCATTCAGAAGAGACAATAAAAAGCTAAAAAGGAAACAAAAAGACCAGAACACATCCTGTTCTGCAGTCTAAACCCAGATAAACAGGGATAAACACCAGAGAAACAAGCAGGAATATCCTAATCAAAGAACTACTTAGGAGAAAACCATGCCTCCACCAAAATTGGTGGCAAGCTACTGTATACAAAGAGAGAGCAAATCCCATATTCACTAGCACTAAAGATGTTACCAAGTTGGTTAAAGAGACATCTGCAAGAAAACAAATTCAGAGAGCATCAAGAACTCCACAACATTTCTTCCTCTACAAGAATGTTTTACTTTTCAAGCTAACTTGAAAGCTAACTTATCTTTTCTTTAATTCTTATGCAGACTTGGATCTCTTCCCGAGATACTAGTTATATAGCTTTCTGGAAATATGCCCTTTGGAGTCTATGGATCTTTTATCATGCAAGTCTTACAGAGCTTTCCAAGTGTCTTTTGATCGATCTAAATGCACAATCCCCAAGCCTACTCCCGAGCAGATCATTCCAGTTGCTTTGTTGTTTGCAGTGTCCAAGACTCTTTGCTTCGGCATTATTGTTCTTCCTTGAATGGGCCCTGGTCCAACACAAACATGATTCCTTGATACTTCATGAATATTGGATCACAAATTATCAAAGCAAAGCTTCTGATCCTTTCAACTTCGGTACTTATGAAAGATGGATACACAGGGCTGGGGCCAGGAGTGAAATTCAGCAGGTTCTGACAGGTTCTGGAGAACCAGTAGTAGAAATTTTGAGTAGTTTGGAGAACCAGTAAATGCCACCTCTGGCTGGCTCCAGAATGGGGTGGGAATGGAGATTTTGCAGTATCCTTCCCCTGCCATGCCCACAAAGCCATGCCCACAAAGCCACACCCAACAAGCCACAGAACTGGTAGTAAAAAAAAATGAATTTCACCACTAGCTGGGGCTAAATTCTATTTTGATCTACTAATTTCATTTCATTTCTAAACAGGGAAGTAACTTATTCTCAGACAGAAGGCTAAGATACCTCTATTGGTGCCAGGATGTGGTTAATATTGGTACCAGGTGCTAGCCACTTCTACAGCAAATGGAAAAATTCCTTGAAAGCTAAACAACAATTCCTCTAACTGCAAATAAAAGATTTACTGGTTTATTAGTAGTGCAGGATTGAATGAAAACAGCTAGAATCTTGCAAAAGCCATGCAAATTCTTTCTCTATATTTCCCTGTATCTGAACCATCTGTATAAGCTTTCTTGACCATATGCTCCGTCTTGCCCAAGAAAATGGAGCCAAGTATTATTATTATTATTATTATTATTATTATTATTATTATTATTATTATTATTATTATTATTATTATTATTGCTATTATTACTATTATTTGTATACTTGATGAGACTCTACAGACTCTTAATAAAGATATTGGAAAGTTCCCAAATGTTATCCTAGTTGGGTAGAGAGATGAACTTAAAATCTATTTATTTAGGTGACTGGAGAAGGTAGAAGGATGCTGAAGGGACTCAGATTTGTTACTGTCCATCTTATCTTTGATTCTGTTGCTGACCTATAATCCAATCAGAGTAGAAGCATTCTGTATGTGCGTTGGGAGTGTTCCTGAAAGCAAGAATCTAACCTGAGTAAGGATTAGTGAAGCCGGTTTAATGCTAAGAGGAAAGAGTTGTATTTACGGGAAATGCATGATAAAGGTAGGCAAGGCCTAGCACCCAGCTAGCTGCATCCTATTAGGAAGAGGAGCCAACTACATCTCCTCTGTGTTCCCAGGAGAAGGAAACAGGAAGAGATTTCAGATAATCACAGCACTAGTAGCTCAGTAATTATAATGCAGTGTTGCAGGCAAACTCTACCCGCAGTCTGGAGGTCGAACCTGACAGAGCTCAAGGTTGACTCAGCCTTCCATCCTTCCAAGGTGGATAAAATGAGGACCCAAATTGTTGGGGGGTAATAGGCTGACTCCGTAAACTGCTTAGAGAGAGCTGTAAAGCACTGTAAAGTGGTATATACGTCTAAGTACTATTGCTATTGCTATGAGATAATAATAGTGGAATGAGCGATAAATACATTTTAAACTCTCTATCCAGACCCTACTGACTGTTTGGACATAGGTTATGAGATGATGAAGAATTGGTGCCAATGGCTTTGGCTTCCCAATAATGGGAATATATCACGGTGCCTCGGAGTCTAAAATTCAGCAAGAAGAAACTTTCCAGAAGGTGACGAGCAGCTTTCAGTGATCAAAATTTCCCTGAAGTTCTGGAAGGGACAAACTCTGTGCTTCTCTTTTACTGCTGCAGTGTGTGTGTGTGTGTGTGTGTGTGTGTGTGTGTCTTCTGCCCTCGTGCATTCACCTCCACTCTGCATGCGTGACAGAAGACAAGTGTTTCAAAGCCAAGTCAAGAGTTATGGAAAGATGCCAATTGGCCAAGCCCTGAGGCAGATACTTCATTAGCAGAGATTACTTCGGACTCTGCAGGAGGGTGAGATAATTCAGCCCAGGCTGCCCACTTTTCTGCCACTAGCCTGGCTCTTAACAAGCTGGAGCGCTCAGATTGGGTGGGTGGGGGGAAACAGGACAGGACTGATTCAGGTTCCCCTCAGGCCGTACGAGGGTAACAACTTGTAATAAGGAGATTTGGAGTTCTGGATAGATGAGAGCCAGTGTGAAATAGCAAATTAAGATGTTTGAAAGTTTCCAGTTTGTTTCCTTCCGAGGTACTGTAGCTCAGACCAGTCCAGAACCACATCCTGTTTAAGGAACCACCCCTGCTAGTTTACTTAATTCCACCAGGCGTCTGGCACTAGATCTTGTATGAACAAATCAGGGGTGGGTTTCTAACAGTTTGGAACAGTTCGGATGAACCGGTAGCTCTGACTATCAGCTGGGAGCGAACCGGTTCACTCTGACTTATTTTTTTTAATTGCAATTTTTTTTTACATATTTTATGATTTCCAGATCTTTTCTTGTACATCCTCTCATATACATAATCCATTTTACATCATATCTATTTCCAATGTCAGTCATATTATTCTATTTCTGTATTTTTTATCTTAAATGTATTTACTCCTTAATGCATAAACAATATCGCTAATCACCCTGGTTCCAGGGGTGGGTTCCTACCGGTTCGGACCGGTTCGGCTGAACTGATAGTGGTTTGGCAGCCTAGGTCGCTGGAATCGGCAGCGACCCAGGCCTGCCACGCCCCTGAACCGGTTTTCCAGACAGTGCCGTGGGTGCCACCATCTTGTGTTTTGCTTCTGCACATGTGCAGAACAATTTTTACTGCACTATACATGTGTGCATAGTGAACTGGCAGTAGTGCCTGCCAGAACCCATCCCTGCCTGGTTCACTCTGACTTTGAAGTGGGGCCTGCTAAGTCCTCAGACTTAATATCAAGCATTCCCATTGGCTAAAGGTCACACTCAGTTGGGGCGGGAGAATTACAGGCTCTCTATTGGTTAATTGTCTGACAGCTGACTCTATATAAGAGCTGTCAGATGGGTGGTTCTTTGTTACAGTTTGGTTCAGTTCGTATTAAACAGTTTAAAGCAGCTCCCTGCCTCCATGTTTTTACCTCAGAGAACAGTCTTGAGCATGGCCCATCGCCTGCCCCTGCGCTATACTCACTTATATTTCCTTTTTCAAAGCCCAGCTGACTGGGGCGCCAGCAGTAATGCGAAAGCGCACGCTCAGTGAACCGGTCGTTAAACTGGTAGGATCCCACCCCTGTAACAAATTCAATATAACAACTAAGTGAATCTGTGGCCACAAATGAGACCTCCCTTTGTACAGAGCAAGCAAATTCTATAAGCAGCTACTAAAACACAAGGAAGCCTGCATATTCCGCAGCCCCCTCCCAACATTTTTAGAAAAGAGTTGGACCCAGAATATCTAAAGAAATGCATCTGGAATCTGCAGGGGAAGGAAAGGCAGATATAGGTTTGAAACCATTTTTTTCCTGTATTAGTATTATTTTTCTTTTAATATTTCTTCAAGCAGTATGAGTGGAGAACACATGAATATGCTAATATTTAATAATTCAAACTGTAGTTAAGTTGCCTAGTTATGCATAAAATAAACAATTCCCCTAGGTAGGGCTTCAACTAGTATAATGTCCATAAAGTAAGGGTGTCCCGGGTCAAATTACCACTCACGCATATGCATGCGCTTCCTGAGTAAATTTGGGCCCATCGTTGTAAAAAAAAAATTGTACATATACATAGTCCTACAACTAATTAAGCACCAGGATCGGATCCTGCCTCATACATCCTCACGGCCGATTCGCTCCCACAGAGAGGGGCTTCTCCGGGTGCCGTCCACTAGACTGTGTCAGCGGGCGACACCCAGGGGAAGGGCGCTCTCTGTGGCGGGCCCGGCCCTCTGGAACGACCTTCCCCCCGACATCAGGACAACTACGGACCTCCGCTCCTTCCGTCTTAAATTAAAAACTTACTTTTTCCGTCTGGCCGGCCTGGGATAGCCTCCTTGCCTTGGGATTTTATAGAATAGGTTTTAGTTTAATTGGGATTTTAGCACAGGGTTTATTTAATTGGTTCTTAAATTTTGTTGGTATATTTATTGTTGTTTGTTATTTATTGCTTTTATGCTACCTGTGCACCGCCCCGAGTCCCCATGGGGAGAGGGGGCGGTCTAGAAATAATAAATTTCATTTCATTTCATTTCATTTCACCAGAGACCATCCAGGTTTAAAAGTAACGTAAACCAACTTGTATTTTTTTTAAGTAAACTGATAAGAACATTCAAAAAGGATTACATTGCTTTCAATTCAATTCATGCTGCGTATTGCTCAATCAACCAATCAATAATAATAATAATAATAATAATAATAATAATAATAATAATAATAATAATAATAATAATAATAATAATAATAATAATAATAATAATAATAATAATTTATTAATTTATTAATTTATTAATTTATTAATTTATAGACCGCCCCCTCTCCCCCATGGGGACTCGGGGCAGTGTACAGGAAATTAAAAATCCAAAAATACAACAATATACAAATACAAAATGTTAAAACTGAATTAAATTAACCCCTGTGCTAAAATCACTATTAAAACCCTTAAAACCCTAACAATACCCCTAAAAAATGTTATACAATTTCATTCTGCGGCTAGGAATGTAACATTAGGCCAGGCCGGCCTGATGGAAGAAGTGAGTCTTTAGCTTCTGGCGGAAGGAATGGAGGTCCGTGGTCGTTCTAAGTTCGGGGGGTAGGTCGTTCCAGAGGGTTGGGCCCACCACAGAGAAGGCCCTTCCCCTGGGCGTTGCCCGCTGGCATTGCCTGGTGGACGGCACCCAAAGAAGTCCCTCTCTGTGGGAGCGAATCGGTCGAAGGGATG
This sequence comes from Rhabdophis nuchalis, assembly GCA_039707465.1. Taxonomy (NCBI): domain Eukaryota; kingdom Metazoa; phylum Chordata; class Lepidosauria; order Squamata; family Natricidae; genus Rhabdophis; species Rhabdophis nuchalis. Next base: position 187,990,251 of record CM077643.1, on the reverse strand, counting down.
TATGGGGCAGGATGCAATCCCGCAGATAACTAGGTCCCGTGCCTTAGTTAATCAGATGATTAACTAAGTGTAGAAGTGCTATTTTCTTTATGGAAAACATGATTTTTAAAGCTTTTAGGAGGAATTTTTACTACAAGTAGTCCTCAACTTACAACAGTTCATTTAACGACAGTTTGAAGTTACAGTGGCACTGAGAAAAGTGGCTTAGGACCATTTTTCACAAGTACGACCGTGGCAGCAGCATCCCTGTGGTCATGTGATCAAAATTCAGAATCTTGGTAACTGATTCATGTTTATGACAGCTATAGTGTCTTTGGGAGTCATACAATCCCCTGTTATGACCTTCTGACAAAGCAAAGTCAATGGGGAAGCCAGATTCACTTAACCACTGTGTTGCTAACTTAACAATTGCAGTTATTCAGTTAACATCTGTGGTGAGAAAGGTCGTAAAATTGGGCAAAACTCACTTAACAAATGTCTCGCTTAGCAACAGGAATTTTGGACTCAGTTGAGGTCGTAAGTAGAGGACTACCTTTACAATATGAGTATGATGAAGACCCATTTCATAATTGTTGTGCAGGTATCTCAGTTATCTCACTGAGTCAAATTTAGACAATTTAATACCTGTATTTATTTCCCATCAGTAATATATTCAGATCAAGATCATGCAAAGATACCACCATGTTTCCCCCAAAATAATACCTAGTCTTATATTTTTTTGCCACAAAAAAAGGCACCAGGTCTTATTTTGGGGAGATGTCTAATTACTGAATCACCTCGCGGTGGCGGCACCAACAACATTGCTCTGCAGCTTTTATTGGCTGCAAAGTCCTTCCAGTAGAGCCTCTGATGGCAAAACGGAGGCCGGGGGCAATGCGTGCATCAATTGGGATCTTGTTTCTCAGCTGCAGAGGCCTTTCTGACAGTGAAACAAGGTGCTGCATTCACATCCATCCAAAATCCCTGTTCTTGGTTGAAAAGGCCTTTCTGGAAGGCCCCTGACTGAGAAATGGAGGCTGAGGGCGATGGGCATGAGCGGCAGCAAATGGCTGCAGAAGAAGTGGAACTGCAAGGTGAGGCAGGTGTCAGGCCCTGATAAGTATTTATTTATTTATTTATTTATTTATTTATTTATTTATCAGATTTCTATACCGCCCTATCTCCCAAATGGGACTCAGGGCGGTGCACAGAAAGGATGAGAACACCCATACACATAATCACAGTATAAAATAGAATTAAATTAGTAAGTCTGTGCTAAAAAGTAATTAAAAACTATTAAAATGTTATATTTAAAATTAATCATTAATCTATGCCAGGCCAGCCAGATGGAAAAAGTGTGTTTTAAGCGCCCAGTGGAAGAGGCATAGGTCCGTGATGATGCGGAGGTCGGGGGGCAGGTCGTTCCAGAGGGCCGGACCCGCCCCTGGCAGCTCCCCCCACCCCCCCTCCCAGCTTAATATAATATAACCCCCCCAGTGTGCCTCACCCCACCCCTGCACCCCAGAGTGGGTGGGATCTTAACTAGGCCTTGTTTGTAAGTGGGGTAGGGCTTATATTGAGTGCACGTGTAAAAATCAAGCTAAGACTTACTTTCAGGGTAGATCGTATTTTTGGGGAAACATGGTAGGGCTGATTCCCATTCCCCTATAATGGAATATTATTACACTCAGCAACGGCAATGAAATGTACACACACACACACACACACACACACACACACACAAAACTGGAGCAGGTCAAAAGGAGGAACCCAACAATACAAGAAGGTGTTCTTTCAGGACAGGATCTGTGGTGAAATTCATATTTTTTAAACTACCGATTCTGTGGGCGTGGCTTGGTGGGCATGGCAGGGGAAGGATACTGCAAAATCTCCATTCCCACCCCACTCTGGGATCAGCCAGAGATGGTATTTGCCGGTTCTCTGGACTACTCAAAATTTCCGCTACAGAACCTGCTGAATTTCACCCCTGAACAGGATGCCTTTCTGCTGTAGGTCGGACACTCCCATCATACTTGACCAACTGACCATTCTGGCTATACTCGGGCCATGTTGATACAAATTCACTCAATGGCTAAATAGCTGGGGCTAACGGGAGCATAAGGTCAACCAATCTCTAGAAGGCTTCCTGTTTTTGCAGCAGGTAGGAAGGACATTTTCAATGGTGCTCATCCCTTTTTCATCATCATGTGTTCAGCTGGCAATGTTACCCTCCCAAGGCATTTGTGCATGGTACGGTGAAAGAAAAACGCACACAAAATCTGTAATTCGTTTTTTTTAAAAATATCTTTATTAATATAAAATTAAACACTCAACAGGTATAAGGTAGGGGTATCTGGATGAACATACAACAAGAAGGGGAGGGAGAGTGACATACCGGGGGTTTGACTACTCCCCTAATTTAAGAGTTGAGTTTTTCCCAATCTAACTTAACAGTTATAATTTACAATTATACTTAGATGTCTACATATATATATCTATATATTTCTCTCAAGTTCACTATTACCTTGTTTATTCCTCACATTTATTTCACAATTATTCTGTCTAATTGGTTTCCTTAATATCCCTTATTCTCCTATTATACCATGTATACCATTTATTCCAGCTTTGGGCATAAGTTGAGTTTTGCTTGTCTTTTAAAATATATGTTAACTTGTCCGATTCTGCGCAGTAGAAGACTTTGGATATGATTAGGTGCTCTGTTGGTGGGTTGGCATCTTTCCAAATCTGTAATTCTAATTCAGATGATGAATATATATATATAAAAAGACATGGCTCCTTGTGGCAAATGTTGAAATGGCTTTTTATTTCAAATAGAAAAAAATCATCCTTACCCAGCAGGGAAAATATAATACTTCTTCAGCAGAAGTACCACATTTAGGAAAGAAGTCTGGTATTCCCATCAAATGCCTAATAATTTATCATTTACTACCTAGAAAACCCGTCCTATCAAATCAGACCCATTCTTCTTTTATGCAGTTTAAAACCCACATGATATCTTAGAAGCTGACAAAATAACGGCATCAGCTTACTGTAATTTACATTTTGATACATTTTGTTCATTTTCCAGTTTCTTAAGTCATGGCACTGAGCCACTTGGACCTACTTACTTGGCTATTTCATTTGGAGAACTCCCAAGAATGCTTTTGTGATGAAGCCTGCAAAGATCTTTGGATAGGAGCCATCTGAAGGAGCTATACTAGATGTAAATTAACCGTGCTGCTAATTCTAATAAGTCTTGATTAAAACATTTAAAGCATCTCAACAGTTCCGGAGGGCAGCTGTGTTTTTTTATGTTCCTTTCTAGGATTTGGGATTGTTTTGTTTTGTTTCTTGTAGCAAACATAAGGCTAGTCCACAACTCTCAACCCATAATTTCTATCAGAAGAGCAAAGAGTCCTTGGAAATGGCTTAGAATGCATTGCAAAGACATGGATGATGCCTGTTGTGGCCTGCCAGCTGCCGGCTCCTCCAGCAGCTGAATTGGATGAGCAGAAGTTGTGTGAGTCAGAGCTGCAAGGGGGAAGAGGGAATGGAGCTGTCAGAGAGAGAGACAGAGAGAGACAGAGACAGAGGTGGAGCCTGGCCATCCGTCAGCCCTAGATGGAGAGTCAACAGCCCTCAGGTCTGGAGGTGGCTGATGAAGAAGAGGAGGAACAGCTGGGTCCAGTGCCTGATGCATGGACGCACAGAAGGAAGAGGAGAGAAGAACAGTGGAAATCTGTGGGCTGATCCTTAGGATGGTAGAATCTCCGCTGCTAGCGAAGCCCCTCCCTAGCTCTGGGTATAGAAGGCAGGGGGCAGAGATGAATAGATGTGGTAGACCAGGGGTCTCCAACCTTTGCAACTTTAAGTTTGAAGGACTTCAGCTCCAAGAATTCTCCAGCCAGCAAAGCTTTGCTTGCTGGAGAATTCTGGGAGCTGAAGTCCTTCAGACTTAAAGTTGCAAAGGTTGGAGACCCCTGCTCTAAAGCCTCAAAATGAGTCTTCCTCCTCCCCCAAATTCTGCCCTGTTGATTAAAGCCAGTTGTACATCCCACCATTTAGAAGGCTTGGTTTCCAAATCCTCTTTTGGTAAATTATTTTGGACATATATTGTCTCCTTTGAAGTTCATAGCCAAGACCTTCACAGGCAATTTCTGATTAGGATTTTTTGCTGGCTGCTGTATTCGAAAAGAGCAAGATGATGAAATGTGGTGAAGCTTTATTCAGAGTGAGAGAGAGGGGAGAGAACGAGAAAGGGGGAAAAAAACCCACTCTAACGTTTCCTGGGGCGGGAAGAAAAGTGAAGATTTTCCATATCTTCTCTACTGGGGATTTTTGAAATTTCTTTTGATTGAAACTAATAATAGAGGAATATACTAGCTCCAAGGCTTGCTTTGCACTCTCCTCCCCTTTAGATTTTCTGGGGGATAACGCTAGAGGGAAAATATGGAAATGGTCATTTTTCAACTCTTCTGCTTTCCGTTATAATTCTACTTCTCTGCTACCAACTTCAGATCTCAGAAGACTGCCTACAATGAACTTCTTTCTCTTGGACCCAGCAGTTCCTCCCCCCCTCCCCCCCTTTCCTGATTTTAGGATTAAAATCTTAAAAGCCTTGTAACAGTACTTTTCAGTTTGTATGAGTCTTATTTTTAACTTGTTGATAGGGAGAAGTGCTGCTTCAGGAACTCTTGAAGGTAGTTTTGTCTTTCCCCAGAGTTCCTGTGCTTTCCCTCTGTGACCACAATGGAATCCCAACAAAATAGGGGCTTGATTTAAAGTATTGCTGGCAGGGATGATGTACACATCCCTTGCATGCTTTGAAGCACCTTTCTCCTTTTGAATCTAAAGCATCACACATCACAGTCACACCGTTGTCTCTGTTCTTGTTTGTATTGATTGCAGACACCAGGATTTAGGACATCTGGAGAAGGATTACCTCCTCTGTTTCTCTAGATGGGCAAAGTATCACAAAGAGAGTCATGTGAGAGAGGAAAATACCAGCTATGGAGGGGAAAAAAGGGATGTACAAAAAAATGACAATTCTCCAGAGTTACTGTATTTTTCGGAGTATAAGACGCACCTTTTTCCCTCAAAAAAGAGGCTGAAAATCCGGATGCATCTTATACACTGAATACAGCATTTTTTGCCTCCCTTCACCAAAATGGCCATGTAGAGCTTGTAGGGGGCTTTCAAAGAGCTCCTGGGGGCTGGGGAGGGCAGAAATGAGTGAAAAACAGCCCATTTTTGCTTAATTTGCCCCCCCAGCTCCCAGGAGCACTCTATAAGCTTCCTAATGTCTCTCTTTTTTTACAACAAATGGGCCCGTTTTCATTAAAAACGGGCTGTTTTTTGCTAGTTTTTGCCCCCCCCTCCCGGAACACTCTACAAGCCTCCTAAGGGCTATTCATGCCCTTTGGGGGGGGGGGGGAATTGGCCTGTTTTTGGGAGGTTTGCAAACCTTTTTTTCAAATTTGCCTCTTCAAAACCTTGGTGCGTCTTATACTCCGAAAAATACCGTATTTATTTTTTATCTATTTAAAAATTTTACATTGCTGCCAACTCGTACATGGCAGCTAAAGGTGGCTTACAAGGACATAAAAACACAATGTAAAAGAAATGAAAATAATTTAAAAAAGAAACGTAATAAAATAAACGCCCACCCACCCCCTTTTATGCTTTATAAATAAATAGTAGCACAGTGGCAACAGTACAGGTAGTCCTCAACTTACAACCACAATTGAGCCCAACATTTCTGTTGTTAAGCGAGACAGTTCTTAAGTGGGTTTTGCCCCATTTTATGACCTTTCTTGCCACAGTCGTTAAGTGAGTCACCACAGTTAAGTTAGTAACACAGTGGTTAAGTGAATCTGGCTTCCCTATTGATGTTGCTTGTCAGGACAAAGAGGAATCACATGACCCTGGGACAATGCAGCTGTCATAAATATGAGCCAGTTGCCAAGTGTCCGAATTTTGATCATGTGACCATGGGGCAGCTGTAATGGTGTGAGAAACAGTCATAAGTCATTTTTTCAGTGCCGTTGTGACTTTGAATCAGTGGTGGAGTGCTGCCGGTTTGGACCGGTTCACCCGAATTGGCAGTTCCGAGCACTGGCTGGCCCCGCCCGCCCACCCTGACGCTATCCAGTCCTAAATATCTCACTTTCTGCCTCGCTTGCCCCACTCCACGGCCCAGTAGATTTGCGCATCCCTCCTGTTCCACTAACAGTGGCTGACCTAGCAAGTGTGCAGAAAGCCGCCCCCATTGAAAAAGCCTTGTTTTAGGTGTTGTGTGCAAATGCAGAAGATGTGTGCATTTTCTGCGAACCGGTTGTTAAAGTATGTGCAGCCCACCGCTGTGTTGAATGGTCACTAAATGAACCATTGTAAGTTGAGAACTGCCTATAGTAGGCTAAGGTTGTTATAGATCAGGGGGGATCAGGAGTTCTGATTTTTATTTTTTTAGTAAGTAAATTCTTTGACCTGGAAAAGTTTTAAAACTCTTTAGAGGTAACTTATTAATTGATCACAATTCCTTCAGCTGTGTTCCAATGACAAAGTCACAATCTGTAGCCAAGAAGAACTCAGATAATTATCTGGTGCCATCCCAACTGGTCTGCTTATTTTCTGGACAAGTATGTTAGGCATAATTAGGTTAATTGAATAAACTATTGGTTGAGCTTAGCCATCAGAATACATGCGGTAACAAATGCAATCTTATAACAATACTACACATCAGTACTCTTTGATTAACATGCATAGATTCTTTCTTTTTTCCATTTAAAATGGAACAAGCCCAAAGACAGAAAATGGATTTCAAGAAGCTTTTAATTCCAGCAAAGTTGCTTGATATTAGTTAAGAGGTGGGGGGGAGGGCAGGAGACCAGGCACTTGGAAGTTAGATAGCAACATTGGAGATAAAAGGAAGGAGAAAGAATGTGAGATCCCACAGTGCACCACAGAACGTAGCAATTGATGACAAGGATGGAAAAGTCAGACCACTTAAAGCTCTTAAAATAAGGAGCAAACGACTCAAACTTGATAGCATAGATAATCGGGAGCAAACTGGAAAGATGATGACATTTTCAAAGCATTGGATTACATAGTCAATGTGGGCCACACAATTCTGAATGGTAAAAGGGTGGAAGTGGAAAAGATACAAAAATAGGGCTGTGCATGCGCAAAACATTAAAAAAAGGGAAAAAATTAAATTTGTGCAATAACAATTGTTCTGGACTTGTGCAGAACCAAAAATCAAGATGGTGGCCCCCGTAGGAGAACCGGTTTGGAGACGTGGCAGGTTCCAGTGATCCAGGCTGACAAACCACTACTGATTCAGCTGAACCGGTCCAAACCAGTATGAACCCACCTCTGCTTCCTACTAACATCTACATCAGTGGTGGTATTCGGTCGGTTCAGACCGGTTCAGGCAAACCGGTAGTGATGACCTGTAGGTGGGGGTGCACCCACCCCCACTCCCCCGCTCTGGTGCTCTGCCATCCTACTTAGCCATGTTTTCTAAGCCGCACGCATGCGTGCAAGCCATGAGTGTGAGCAAATTGCATGTGTGGAAGGCTGCGCGCATGCATGGAAGGCACACTCGCAATCACAGTTTTGATGTGTGGTGAACCAGTGGTACAATTATGTGAAACCCACCTCTGATCTACACGGTGGGGGATTCCGTTGGCTCTGGCAAGGTTCACTCACTTGATTTTCCTTCTTTTGGTGCCCTTAATTGTTATGCCTCCCCATCAAAATATTTGGGATGGCATATTAACAAAAGATGGCTAGGCTAGGCATAGCAATGTCCATCTTGACCTGCAAATGCCTTGATTAGCCATTGACTTCCCTGTATAAGAGGAAAATTAGAGAGCGGAAGGAAGCAAGCAATAGCAGAACTCAATTTTTGGCCAGAGATCAAGTTTCATCAGTGTCCAGAATATGACAGACATTTCTCTGAGTTTCTTCGATAATTGGGCAGAAGAAATAGGTTCAACTTGAGGAGCCATTGGTAAAAATAAGAGAAAAAAGGCCATGCCTAGCCAGTGAAAGGCTGAAGAAGAAGGAAAGGGGAAAAAAGACCCAAAGGATAGAAATACTGTATATATAAAGTCTGCCCATGAACTTTCAAATTTAATTTAAGGAGAAATATATATCACCATAGTGAAGAAGTGACCACTCTGCTGCCGCCCAGATGTCACCCTGTTTCCTCTCTCTGCAAATACGACTTAATTTGAGCAACCCTCAATTAAAATTGATCTCCCTCTAAACTAGACCATATCATAGCCTCTCCTAGGAGTGTTCTGACCTAGGCTTCCTGAGAAAGTGTAAATCACAACCTTAGTCCCCAAACCCCTCTTTTATTTATACGGCTGTGAATTATGGTCACTCACAGCCCACAAGGCTTCACAAACATCCTATGAAGATTCCAACAGATGTCTGCTCGAGTAGCCATAGTCTTTCAGGAGAATGACGATAAGCACCCACCTTATCTCCCTTGAAATGCTGTCAGAGACCTAATTGCCAAATTAGTTTTGCAAGGCCAAACAGCAGAGACTCAAACAGAATTTCTCAAAACTTGAACTGACCAGATGAACTAATTGCTTCCTGCAAAAGCTCACGTCCTCTTTTATGTCCTTTGGGAGGGACCAATAATCTCCAAGCCTTATCACCAAGTTGACCCTGTTTTCATAAAACTGCCTTCTGGCAGTTTTGCACACGCGCATACTGGGAACAGGCTCCCTCTGTTCTTCTGCCTCACTGATGTCAGACTCTGGAAGCTCCGAAGGCAACACATAACTACTAGATGGCTTTGGCCCCCTCTCTGCCTCTGCCACAGAGTCCTCGTCCAAGCCTTCCCCAGACTCCAGGACTGGCCCATGTTCTTCCCCAACCTCCTCACTGGTAGGGGAATTCTGGGAGTTGAAGTCCACAGGACTTAAAGTCATCAAGGTTGAGAAACACTGCTCTAGTTGCAGTTATTTGTAAGTGATGAACTGATAGCAACTAACAAATACTACATTTTAAGGTTAATTGTTTGAGGAAGCGATTTGTGAGCAATTAACAGCTGGTACAATTCACAATTGTGGTTAATATATCTCGTAAAACATTGCTATATCCACATACTGTTGCATCTGTTTCAAACTGCACTGCACAAAAGTTAAGATACATCATTAATATTTCATTCATGGCATTAGTGGGAGGTTCAATTATATTATAACCCTGGCCTCTATCTTAAATACCAGATGGGCTCTATTAAAATATGTCAGAGCTTGAGATAAGGATGTGGCCATAGTCTAGGAACTATTAATTGTGAGATGTACCATTTATTATTCATTTCATTGAAATAATATTATATCTTGATTCTATGCACAGTACAATTTGCCCTTTAATATACATTCATGTTCAATGTGACATTACAAAGCCCACTTGAATGTGCCAGAATCTTTAACAAGAAGCTAAGGGAAAATCTGGTTATGCTGTAAGAATATTATCCTCAACGTTATTTCTTACTAAGTGACATGAAAACAATCCATTTAAAGCAATAGAGAGTGAAAATTAGGTTAGTGGTTAAGCAGCAAGTCCTGTTTGCAGAGTTTTTAATCTTATTCATAACCATGTTACAGCTTGTGTGGAATAATGTCCAGCAGCATTAAATTGAATTAATCAAAATATTTAAAAATCTTTCTTAGTTATATAAAATGTTACGATTAGGGTTTTTTCCATCACATTTTTTTCCTGAAATCTCCTTTTAACTAATACACTATCACAGAACTTTAAATAAAACCCATGATCCTTTCTTATTCCTGTTTTCTTCCTCCTCGGCAACCTTGAATAACAGAATAACAGAGTTGGAAGGGACCTTGGCAGTCTTCTAGTCCAACCCTCTGCTCAAGCAGAAAACCCTATACTAGTGATGGCTAACTTTTTTCCCATTGCATGCCAAAAGTGGGGGGAGTGCAGTGGGGTTATATGTGGACATGCCCTTGCCCACGATTCTATGCGCACAACCATCCTCGCACGTTATTTTATTTACTTATTTATCAAATTTTGACACTGTCCATCTCACTTGAGAGTCTTTGGGTGGTTTACAAATAAAACCATACGCTTATGTTGTAATTCCACTTATAATTTTAGACTAGGCTGAAGAAACTACTTGCAAAACCAGAGAAGTTTTTCAAATGCAAAAATTTGCCATGACTCCATTTCCACACAACTCATCTGGATGACTAAGACGCTTCATCGACAACTAGACTAGGTTACAAAATAGTCCAAATGATGAATATGAAAGGTAAGCAGAGTGTTTAAATTTAATATTATTCACCAAGAATACAATGTGTTAGATGGCAAGTTTATTCTCTTCGTGTATTTGACACTGATTTGTTAATGGTTATTATTATTATCTCTTAATGACAGGTAATTTCAGCAAAGAAGAATAAATAAACTGAGGATCGAGATAAAAAAAAGACAGTAGAATAAAATATATTTTGGAGCTCTACCTAAAAAAAATAACATTCTTGAGCACATGCCCTCTGTCAGGCATACCTCTATCCTGACTGAGGTAGTGGGTTGTGTACTTTGTACATGTCTTATGGTAAATGAGTGGAGATATATACTGGAATGTGGTACTTCTGATACTTTGATATGAAGCCCGACAATGAGCTCGGTAGAGCTTATTCCCAGATAAGTGGGAAAGCTCCAGTAAGTAAATTCAATTCAACCCACAAGTCATTATTTTCCTCAGACAAATGATGTGATTGTAGGTCAGTTCTTTCATGTTTCAATCACCCCATTTTCTTCCCTGCCATTTTCTGCCAAGGGGCAATTTAGCCTCCCTGTCTCCTCATTCCTGCTATATAATATTGCAGCATAATTATTTTATTTGCATTGAGAATAGGATTGGCAGATGAAAAGAAGATAATTGTGCAGGGGGGAAAAACAGAATTCCAACTGGGTGATTTGCGATAAAAACTGTATCTGTATTTTTCCATGTTGCAGATCAAGATGCAGAACCTCTGTCCTCTTTTGAATTGGATAAGTTTAACTGAATTATGTTCCTATGTACCCATGAGGTGTGAAAAAAATAAAAAAAAAATACCAACAGACGTTCATGAAATACATTTTATTTAACCAACACATTTTTAAATGTTGAATTTTTCCAGAGACACGGCCTTTGGACTCTGCTGAATTTTGAGACCACAGACCTTCTGAAATGCAAATGCCCTTTCTCTTCCCCACTTCATTCTTGACAGATGATCTACAATACATTTACAAAAGAAAAGGAAGGAAAGTAGTCACCAGGCATTAAATATGGGTCTTTGGTAGATTTCAATAGCCTAGTGTACTATTTAAGATGCTCACCAAGAGACTACAGCATTCTGCCTGAATTATGTGCTCATTCATATCAATGACTTTGGGGCCATAAAACCCCTCTAACTATTCTAGTTACAATCAATTACATCAAGCTTTAATCACATTTTAATGAAGTATTAATAAAGATTTCAACGGCAATTAGCGTAATGTTTTTTAAAGCAAACCTAACTTGATTATTCGTAGGTACAATTGAGGCGATGTAAATAAAGCGTTCCTTGAAACTTCTTAGTTGGTAAATTTCACAATTTTGTGGCTTAGATTAGAGACATGCCCAATTGCCAGTTATTCATTCATATGCTGTGAGGAAGAATAGACTTTTTAGCGAAGATATCAACAGAAGGACAAATTAAACGACAACTATTGTTTTAGTCTAAAGTTAGAAAGAGAGAGATACTACCTCGGTAAAGTGGCATTGAAAGAAAAATACATATAATATAGCTGCTTGAAAGTTCAGCAAGATAATTATGAATATTTTAATAAATCTGAAGAGCTCTTCAGTTTCAAAAGCACATCTTTTCTTTGGATATCTCAAACGTGCCAAAGTCTACGCGACTTTCCCTTTGAAGCTTTCTTTTAACACAAAAACAGATAAAGAAAAGATATTTCAAGCATACCTCTGCCTTTTTTTAAACAGCCATATTAGGACCGGTATACCAAACTTAAAGAATGTTGTAAAATGAGAATGGGGGAAAATGTACAAAATGAATTCATGCCCATTTACATGCTTTCAGCAGGCTACCAGATAACAAAGCCTCTATCTTTGTGTTAACACTGCAGATTAGGTCAAGATTTTACCCCTCTGAGCTCTTTTCCTGTAAATGACGGGTTTTGATGTGAAACAAGCAACATGTCAAAGCAAGTTGAAAGATGTAGGCATTTTATGCCATGTCACAATGACAGGCCGGTGAATATTTGGGCCATTAGGGGCTTATTAGTGAATAAATGACCAGATGGTTCAGTGATGCACAGAGATGGACAGAACTGGATGCTACTAATCAGCACTGTCTGTACTTGATGTCAAATCACATGACACAGTAACCCATGGATACCGAATAAAAGTTAGCATTAGCAAGTCAATTTGATATCTGTGCGCTGTAAACAGACTTATAACTGCACTTCAGAGCTGCCTATTGTTAAAGGGGGGGGGGGAATAAACAGCCATAGGTATTTAAATAAGCACTCTACTTTTTTACCAGGTTCTGAGAAATATAAATGCAATTTCAATGCCTAAAGTATTTTCATTGTAATCCCGCAGAGACAGATTGGCCTAGAAGGGTGAATTTACATACGAGGCTTCTTTCTGTCATAAACATAGTGGCATGAAATTGTATTAAAAACAGAAGCCAGAAGATAAATTGAAACGCACACATATACATATACGTTCCTGTACATATATATGTGCATATTGGCACCCATACCCACACACGTTTTGTATCAGAAGTACGGATGCTTTGTTGTTTAATTTGGCCATTACCACAAGAATAGAAACTCTGCTAGGTCTTTTGATAAATACCAACACAATAAAAATCAGATCCTGTCAGTTCAACCAGCAATGTCAAAATATGATATTTGAGGAATAAATTGATAAGTAGCACGTATGTATCATAACTGGTTTCTGTGTTGCTGTGGTGATAGTTTCTTGCCCTTCTTCTTTGATTGAAAGATGTAGTAATTATATTATTACTACTAGTAGTAATAGTAGTAGTAGTATAGTGCTTATTATTGCAAGGTATAGCAAGATACATCAGGTCCATTTGGCATGGTGACTAGTTAGGGTAAATTTGGGAGAACAAAGAACCCACATGGTCCATATATATTTTTTACTAACTAGCCTTTCATGTCCTTCTAGATTGTTCCACCATGACAAGATCATAACACTCTAAAAATAAATACTCATTTTTGTAGTTGAGTGAGGAAGACTAGAAAACAAACAAACACAAAGGAATTAAAAGACAAGGTAGTAGAGAAAATGAACAAGGATGAAGTTATATGAGGGCCATACAAAAATTGACCCAGGCCCTAACATGGCAATACATGAAATATTTTTCATTCTAGGAAGTTAACTAATCAAAAACTATAGCCACAAAGTCTATTTCAACCTTACATGTTTTCTCCCACAATCCTGAATATTGCAGGTAGTCCTCATTTACTGATTAAAAAAATAATTTCATGGCCAATCCTTGAATTTACTATCTTTGCAGGTCTGCAAAGAAAAGGAAAACTGAAGATAGATCAGAAGCACACTTGGGGTTTCTTTTGGCACCACTTCGCTTAACAATTGAGTTGCTGGTACCATTTGTGCTTGCTAAATAAGGACTATCTGTGTTTAATCCTCATAAATGTGATGAAGGGAAAAACAGAACCTGCAGGATGAATAGAATAGAATAGAATAGAATAGAATAGAATAGAATAGAATAGAATAGAATAGAACAGAACAGAACAGAACAGAACAGAACAGAACAGAACAGAACAGAATTCTTTATTGCCACACAAGGAATTTGTCTATGGTGCATATGCTCTCAGTGTACATAAAAGAAAAGATACATTCACCACTAATCATAAGGTACAACACTTAATGATAATCATAGGGTACAAATAAGCAATCAAATCATACTAGAAAACAATCAATATACAAGCAACAGGATACAAGCAACAGGATACAAGCAACAAAGTTACAGTCATACAGTCATAAGTGGGAGGAGATGGGTAATAGGATCGATAGAAGATTAATAGTAGTGCAGACTTAGTAAATAGTTTGACAGTATTGAGGGAATTATTTGTTTAGCAGAGTGATGGCATTCTGGAAAAAAACTATTCTTGTGTCTAGTTGTCTTGGTGTGCAGTGCTCTATAGCGTCGTTTTGAGGGTAGGAGTTGAAACAGTTTATGTGCAGGGTGTGAGGGGTCCATAAATATTTTCAGAGCCCTGTAAATGAACATTCTGATCCTGAACTTCTGAAACTTTAAAAAGGCCTTATTTTAAGGAAAGGGGGAGGGACACCATTCAAATCCTAATTTTTGAAGCAAAACAGCATGAGCTGTTTTGCTTCATGTCAAGATCATGTACAGTTCTGTAAAAAAAAGGATTATGCTGGTTAATGAAACTTTTTTTTCATACTGCAACATTGCATATTGAATGACTGTTTATGACATACCAAGCACTGGTGTTATTTGCTTGCTCAGGTTCCAGCTCATAGGCCCACGGGACGCAGAGGAACCTCTGACAACGTTCAGAAGCAAAGATATAACACAGTTATAAACAGGGTGAATACTTTTTTTACAGTTCTGTAACACAGATTTGCCATGTCTTTCTAAGTTAACATATTCTGAGTTGAAAGCTTTGTTTCCTACATTTAACACACTATCAGAAGCTGAGTTTGAGGACCCTAATTTTTTTTTTAAGAACTTCTCCTTATAAGTATGATTCTTCTTTTCCCAGTCACCCTCTAGATCAGGGGTGTCAAACTCTATTTCATTGAGGGCCACATCAGGACTGTGTTTTACCTCAGGGGAACAGGGGGGCCATGGCCAGAGTGGGCGTGGCCAACTTGATGTCACTCATGTTGGGGCACCTGTGGCCCAAGTGCTCTGCCAGAGAAAATGGAGCTTGGAGAGAGGTGCGTGCAGCCCTCCGGAGCTTCGTTTTCATTGGCAGAGTCACCATGGGCTGGACCTTCACTGTTTCCAGGGTGGCCCAGATCTAAGCACCCCATGTGCCAGATCCAGCCTGTGGGCCTTGAGTTTGACACCCCTGCTTTAGATATTTCAGAAAGCATAGCCAACATGATCCACCATTCATGGCAAATGAATCCATTCAAAATTCCCCCATGTACTTAAAGTTTTCCAATGATTAGCACATGCAGAGTTGGATTACTACTGGTTTGCACCAGTTCGGGTAGGGGAAATTGTGACTGGGTCACCGAACTGGTAGGGATGGCAGGCTAGCCACACCCCTGAACAGGTTCCCCGGTCGCCCATGCCATTGCCGGCATGTTTTTTAGTCCTTTTTTAATATTCTGTGCATGCACAGGACAATTCATAGGCAACTGCATGCATGCACATAGCAGCCCACCGGCAGTAACACTAGCAGCAACCCATCCCAGAGCACATGCATCTTCACTGAGTTATGACAAAGTATGAATCAGCCATTAACATCTTGGTGCTGTTGATGGAGCTTTGATTGTCACCTGAGAAGTGAGCAGCATTGAGCAGTCAGTCCAATACTGAAGGTAGAGGGGTAACCTCTGCGATATGCAGTACCATTTTGGCAACTGCTTTGTTGTTCATATCAGAAAATGCAATCTCCCCAATTGTCTGTGAATATCATTACAGCATTACAATGACACAAAAAACCAAGCAGCCGTGTTTATTTAACCATAAGATCTTTTCCGATTTTGTAACAGAGTAACTGAAGAGACATCAACACCCCACAGCATACATCATATTTACTAATTAAGTTACCTGTGCATTTGAGATAGTCTGTCCCCTGCCTTCCCCACCGTATGGCTTCCCGGCATATCCTTTTTGAGATGCATCTTTTGCTGTCAGTGTCAGAATATATGTGGGTGACTGGGTAGGCATGTTCAAAAGCCTGGTGGCTCCGTGGCTGCCCTTGTCATCAAAGGCACCTTCATTTTTCATTATTACCTGTTGTTGTGCAAATTAATTCAAGAACAGTTTCAGTTATTATTTGAATGGATAAAAGCACATAATTCGGGATTACACATTCAAAATGTATATGTTCCTCGGCTTCCATAGTCCTTTCAGAAATATATTGTCTTTTGCCTGCTCCTACTAATTGTTTCTAGCGTTGTCAACACACAGTATGTGTGATCTTTGGTCCCATCAGACTGTTGCCTAGGTATCAGTTAGTGAGAACTGAATAAAATTTTGGGAAATGCTATATTTGAATGCTACCCATCCAACCAGATCTAGCAGATTGGGCATGTTGCAGATCCTGTCAATCAAAGAGGGTCAGCTGGTAGGGGCTAGAATATGGGCTTTTTTCTGCAGTGCCTCCTGCTCTATGGAACATCCTCCCTTCAGATATTAGAATGGCCCCAACTCTGTTCGCTTTTAATAAGGCCCTAAAAACCTGACTATGTTACCACACCAGGGCTTTGAATGTGTTAAGGACCCCATTTCCTGGCTGTGGTACTAAGTGGCCAAGTATCTCATCTGTTATGTATATTGTTGTTTCTATTGTTTTTCTTGTTTAAACTGTTTTTAGTATTTTGATTTTAATATATTTTTTGAATTGTAAGCAGCCCAGAGTCATTCTAGCCAAAAGAATTCTGGTCCCCCTGCACCATTTTAGTTTTTAGATCTTAGATTTTAATAGAAAATGTTAATTCCCGTGTTAAAAGGCCTATTTTTATATACTTATATTCTATTTCCTATAGGAATTATTGTTGACTTCTATTACATTTTAACACTGATTGTTCTTTTTTAATTGGTTTTAGTAATAATTGAGATCATATCTGTAATCAATTAAATTAAAATTGGAGTATGTTGTTTTGTCACAGGACATATTTTTAAAACAACTTTCATCTTCTTGAAACTAGCTTCCGGGGGGCCAGGGGAGGCTGTTTTCTCCCTCCCCAGGCTTCAGGAAAGCCTCCGCATCTTGGGAAGGGCAAAAAGTGGGCCCAACGGGCCAACCGGAAGTTTGGAAATGATCCATTTCCAGCTTCCGGAGGGCCTTCGCGGAGCCAGGGGAGGCTGTTTTTGCCCTCCCCAGGCTTCAGGAAAGAGTGAAAACAGCCTCCCCTGGCCTCACGGAAGAAATACCAAGCTCAGCTTTGAGGTGAGCAATGCAATACACATGGGGCAGAGCATAGGGGTGGGTGGGTGTTGTGTGCAAATCTCTAAGTCCTCAAAATACTCCCACCTCAAAAACAGCCATTTGGAATGCTCTAAGAGTCAAACAGATGCTGTTTCTTTTGGATGAGAAACAAAACTCACAATTTAGTTTCAAAGCTGGATAAAAAAATGTGGCCATTGCAACATGAATACTTTTGAGACTGTTCCAAACATGCAGCCAGACTGTTTTAAATGTATCTTATCTTTGAAGGAGCTGTGAATTTTTTCCATTTCAGTTTTCCTTTGACTGTCAGGTTTTAGCAGGCACATTTTAAGCTGATTTGGATATTTTTAACCATTGTTATTTCCCAAAATCATGAATGAAGGAGAGGCTGAGTAATATGTATCTGCACTTTCATACTCTGAGGGGTTTGGTTTGGACAATCAAAGTTTCAAAATCAAAGAGTATAAATTTGTATATGAAAGAGGTTTCTACTATACAGTACAGTACTATACTGTACCTATACAAGGTACAGTATAGGTGGTACCTTGCTCAATAGTAGTAACTGTGAGACAGATCTTGGAGTCCTGGTGGACAACCATTTAAACATTTATTTATTTATTTATTTTTCATATTTATAACCCGCTCCCATCTCACCACAAAGGGACTCGGGGCGGCGAACATAGAATTAAATCAATAAACACAAAATACAGAGATATTAGGTGCCTGTGTTGTAACCATTTTAAAATCCCCATTTACAACTGGCGGTGCTGGGGTTAACATGAGCCAGCAGTGTGCTGCAGCTGCCAAAAAAGCCAACACAGTTCTAGGCTGCATAAACAGAGGGCTAGAATCTAGATCACGTGAATCCTAGTGGACAACCATTTAAATATGAGCCAGCAGTGTGCAGCAGCTGCCAAAAAAGCCAACACAGTTCTAGGCTGCATAAACAGAGGGATAGAATCTAGATCACGTGAAGTGTTAATGCCACTGTATAGTGCCTTGGTAAGGCCACACTTGGAATACTGCACTCAGTTTTGGTCGCCACGATGTAGAAAAGACGTGGAGACTCTGGAAAGAGTGCAGAGAAGAGCAACCAAGATGATTAGGGAACTGGAGACTAAAACATATGAAGAACGGCTGCAGGAGCTGGGTATGTCTAGTTTGATGAAGAGAAGGACCAGGGGAGACATGATAGCAGTGTTCCGATATCTCAGAGGGTGCCACAAAGAAGAGGGAGTCAAACTATTCTCCAAGGCACCTGGGGGCAGGACAAGAAGCAATGGGTGGAAACTAATCAAGGAGAGAAGCAACTTAGAACTAAGGAGAAATTTCCTGACAGTTAGAACAATTAACCTCTGGAACAGCTTGCCTCCAGAAGTTGTGAATGCCCCAACCCTGGAAGTCTTTAAAAAGATGTTAGATAGCCATTTGTCTGAAATGGTATAAGGTTCCTGCCCACGCAGGGGGTTGGACTAGAAGACCTACAAGGTCCCTTCCAACTCTGCTATTGTATTATTGTATTATTGTATTATTGTATTATTGTATTAAGTGTTAATGCCACTGTATAGTGCCTTGGTAAGGCCACACTTGGAATACTGCACTCAGTTTTGGTCGCCACGATGTAGAAAAGATGTGGAGACCCTAGAAAGAGTGCAGAGAAGATGCAAAGATGTTTAGGAGACTGGAGACTAAAACATAGGAAGAAAGGTTGCAGAAACTGCGTATGTCTAGTTTAATGAACAGAAGGACTAGGGGAGACATGATAGCAGTGTTCCAATATCTCAGGGGTTGCCACAAAGAAGAGTGAGTCAAACTATTCTCCAAGGCACCTGAGGGTAGAACAAAAAGCAATGGGTGGAAACTAATCAAGGAGAGAAGCAACTTAGAACTGAAGAGAAATTTCCTGACAGTTAGAACAATTAACCAGTGGAACAGTTTGCCTCCAGAAGTTGTGAATGCCCCAACATTGGAAGTTTTTAAAAAGATGTTGGATAGCCATTTGTCTGAAATGGCATAGGGTTTCCTGCCTAGGCAGGTGGTTGGACTAGAAGACCTCCAAGGTCCCTTCCAACTCTGCTATTGTGTTGTGTTGTATATGAAATAATATTTCCTTGAAAAGCTGCCTGTGGACCTCTTTCAGTTTGCATACTTTAACTTGTGCTGTTATTTCATTCATGAATACTTCCTTCTGATTCTTTGCAATTCTGATATAATCATGGCAATGTAATTAAATCTATACCACAGATCTGAACCAGTAAATACCACCTCTGGCTGGCCCCACCCCCATCTATTCTCTGCCTCCCAAGTCCCAGCTGATCAGGAGGGAATGGGGATTTTGCAGTAACCTTCCCCTGGAGTGGGGAGGGAATGGAGATTTTACATTATCCTTTCCCTGCCACACCCACCAAGCCACACCCACCAGGCCATGCCCACCAAGCCATGCCACGCCCACAGAACTGGTAGTAAAAAAATTTGAATCCCACCACTGGATTCCTTGAGATTCCCATCACTTAATTATCCTTATTTGTAAAGAACTCATATGCCAATTCCTTAGGACAAGGGTGTCAAACTACTCTGTGTTGCAGCCTGCCGGCCAGATGCATCACATACTAGCCACCCCCAACCCCGGTTTAGCAAAGGGGGGGGGGTCATGATACATCACGTGATGACAATAGACACCACAAATTTGACACTCCTGCCCTAGGATATAACAGTGTCCAATCTAAAACAGGACTTTTGGTCTTTACACCAAAGTTCCTAATTAGTTCTTTAGTTGCAAGTGAACTCATGTGGGCTATATTCTCAAGAGATCATCTAGAGCAGGGGTCTCAAACTCAATTTACCTGGAGGCCGCTGGAGGCAGAGTCTGGGTGAGGCTGGGCCACATAAGTATAATAATATACTTGATATGAATAATATACCGTGATATGAAAGTATAAATGGTGGGGGCCACAAGATATCATCCTGCGGGCCGCAATTGGCCCGCGGGCCGCAAGAATGAGACCTCTGATCTAGAGCAATGTTTCATGACCTTGGTAATTTTAAGATAGGTGGAATTCCCCAGCTGACATGCTAGCTGGTGAATTCTCTGTCAGAGTTCCAAGTAACACCCCCAATGAAAGAAGACTCCAAGGCTTGAATTTCCTCAAAGTTCCATTATTATTAGCAATGTCATATTGGCACATCTGGGAAAACCCGAATCTGAAAGTTTCCAGGTTTTCCCCACCCAAAGGAAAGTTCAAGTCCCTGACCCACATGTCCATTACACGGTCCAATCAAGTACCACCCAAAGCAGGAGATGCCCCCCAGTGACCTCATGGCAGCTGCAGGGCCAGATGGCCTTGACCTTCTGAGAAAGAATGTTATTTTGACTATATATCATCCACACGCTGTATAATCCCCCCTCCCATTTTCCCACAGTAGAAAATGTGGCAGGCCTGACGTCCCAAAGGTAAAAGATGGCTTCCAGGTCTGACATTCTCAACATTCTGGCTGGGGAATTCTGGGAGTTGGAATCCATACATCTTAAAGATTGCAAGATTGAGAAACACTGATCCAAAGCACTGCTTGTAAGTATTAACTTCACTTTAGTGTATGTTCCATGTGCATTAATTAGCAATTAGTCTCACTCCAGGTTTGGAGATAGGTTGAAATCTATTTCCTGCATGTAAAATCAATGTACATGTCATAACGAATCTCAGATTTAATATGTTATTTTCAAATAAAGAATTTTTATTTGCTCTGGGGAAATTGGAAATGTCTAATGACAAACTTAACATTGTTCAATAGTTTTAAATGGCTCATGAAATGATAGCATTTTAGAGGCACATGACTATTCTGTTAAAATGCACTTAAACCAAATTCTCTAGTGCTACATTAGTCACTTTGTAGGCCCTCTATCTATCCTCCTGGATCAGTTTATTTATTTGCAATCAGAGTTGGGTTCCTACATCCAGTGCGCACGTGACCGAACCAGCAGTAACACCGGCCGGAACCCACCCCTGTTTGCAGCAGCCATATTGATATAAATTGGGCTTTTATCATCACCCGTTAAAGATTTGCCCATGGCAAGAGGATTACCGTCAGGCAACACAAGGCGCCAATTGATAGAGTAGTCATTCTGTTTAAAGTGAGTTTTATAATTTTTACATCCCTTACTTTTTTGAACATTTTGTCCCTGTAAAAAGTGTATCTGTGGTAAATTTCATCAATAGCTTCCACAATTTTGAAGGCTTCTCGTAAGTCACCTCCTTGCCTGTTATTTTCCAGGGAGAATAAGCTTTACTCCCTTAACCTTTCTTCATAACTTAGATTTTAGAGACCTGATATTATCTTGCTTGCCCTGTGTTACCCCCCTTGCAAAGCAATCATATCCATCCTCTGTTGTGAGTGACCACCTTGCAGAGAGGTCCAGATCTATTCCCACTAATAAGGTTCTTAAGCAGAACCCCTCTCACCCCTCGGTTAGCATCGTATCCCCCTGCTAATACAACTCCAGATCACATTGCGTCTCCTTCGGTGGCTCTGCACTGGGCTGATGGTTTTAATGATTTTTTCTACAATAATTCCCCAAAGCAGGCAGCTACAATGGATTTGCCACTAGGGAAAGGACAGGGCTGTTTCAAGAACGGGGGAATTTGTACAGAGCAATCCTGGGAATAAAAGCAATGTGGCAGTCAAAAAAACAAAAACAAAAAAACCCCACCCCAAAATCCCAATCAGCTGGAGTTGCTGATGGTCGCAAGAGCCGGATGTCTAATAAGAGAACCTCTAAGCTCCCTCTAAGCTGAGACTTTTGGAAGCAGTTCAACGTGTTTTGCTCATCAGTGCATCATGATGACAGGAGAAAAACAAGGACCTGTCACTTACACTGTTTTTGCGGTTGAAATCAAGCAAGGATCCCTTCCCAAGGCGGTGCCTCTCTTTGAGATTCAAGCGAGTGAAAAGCTTTAAAAAAAAAGAAAGAAAGAAAATAGCATGAGAGCTTTTGAGTATGCTAAATTGCGAAAGCATTGAGCCAGCGATGGATGCTACAACCTCAAACACCAGGCGGGAGTCCAACAGAAGAACTTCATGGTTCTGGCCTCTGAGTGATGATGTTCATCCATTGTGTTAGAAGAGGACCTTGACATCTAAGAGGTCATGGGCTGTCCATGATGTGTCTGCAGATGGCTGGTAAGGCCTATATGGGCACGAAATGTTCTACCACATGTTGGGCAGACATGTGTGGACACCATTGTTGCACCATTTGCAGCTCTGGCTTTGCAGAGTGCTCGCTTCTCTTGTGCTGTGGTTGTTCTCCTGTCCTCAGATGTCTGGCAGCCTTGGTGAATCAGTGTGCACCATATCGATCAATCTTGTGCCAGGTTTCTCAGGAGATGGTGTCAATATCCAGGGACCTGAAGGAGGTTTTCAATGTGTCTTTGTATCGCTTCCTTTGTCCCCCATGCAATTGCTTTCCTTGAGGCCATAGAGGAGCTGTTTGGGAAGGCGATGGTCTGGCATCCTTGCATCAAGGCCTGCCCAGTGTGTCTGGGCTTTCATCAGCAGGGTGTGAACTGATGGCAGGCCTGCTCCGGAGAGGACCTCTGTGTCTGGCACCTTGTCCTCAGAATTCTGGGTGTCCTCCTGGACTCCCGGCTGACTATGGAGGACCATGTGGCGGCCGTGGCCAGGGGGGCGTTCCATCAGGTACGCCTGACGCGCCAATTGCGTCCTTTACTGGACCAGGGAGCCTTACGCACAGTCACCCAAGCACTCGTCACGTCTCGACTTGACTATTGCAATGCTCTCTACATGGGGCTTCCCTTGAGATGCACCCGGAGACTACAGTTAGTCCAGAATGCAGCCGCACGGATAATTACGGGAGCGCCCAAACACTCCCTTATAACACGTGTCCTACGCGAGCTCCACTGGCTTCCTGTGGTCTTTCGGGTGCGCTTCAAGGTCCTAACGACCATCTTCAAAGCGCTCCATGGCTCGGGACCTAGCTACATGCAAGACCGCCTCCTGCCCCATACATCCCTGGGACCGACACGCTCACACAGAGAGGGCCTCCTCAGGGTGCCGTCGGTCGGGCAATGTCGACTGGTGGCGCCCAGGGGGAGAGCCTTCTCTGTGGCAGGACCAGCCCTTTGGAACAACCTGCCCCCTGAAATCCGCACCATTCCTGACCTCCGCCTCTTCCGCAAATGTCTTAAGACTCACCTCTTCCAACTAGCCGGCCTTGCGTAACCCCAGCACTACCAATTGTAAATGGGGATTTTAAAATGGTTACATCACAGGCACCTAATATCTCTGTATTTATGTTTATTGATTTAATTCTATGTTCACCACCCCGAGTCCCTTTGTGGTGAGATGGGAGCGGGTTATAAATATGAAAAATAAATAAATAAATAAATAAATAAATTAATTCTACGGAGGCAGGTCATGTGGAAGTGGTTCACCATGGGATGAAGGGAGGTGTGAAAGGCACTAGTAGCTTCCAGCTCTTCTGGCTAGGATTGAACACCATTCAGGATGCCTATGGAGAATCTCAATCATCCAGGTCATGGTTATCCCAAGGGTGTTTTTCAAAAAACAAACTTGGACTTCCTTGGGGGTTTTTTCCCCTTGAAAATGTTTCACTTCTCACCCAAGAAGCTTCTTCAGTTAAGAACCAAAGAAGATTCTTGGGTGAGAAGCAAAACATTTTCAAGGGGAAAAAAATCCCAAGGAAGTCCAGTTGCCTTTTGAAAAGCACCTTTAGGACATCCAGGAGGTGGTCCCACTCAAACTGGGGCTCTCACTGGACAAAACCTACAAAGAACAAAGTAAAAAGTAATGATTGAAGAGGTGACTCTAGGCAAGCCAGCCAATGACTGCTGAGACAGGCAGGTCAGACTCCCAGCAGGGACCAGAAGGAGTTTTCAACTCAGCCACTTGCTTGAGGTCTTCAATGCTTTGAAAAATATAGGCTATTTTATGGGAATATCAGCCTCTTGATCTTCTGTGTCTTCTAGGAGATTGAGAGATCAATATTTCTATGACAATAAGTAGAGAAATATTGACACTACTCCAACTCATTGCTTAGTGGAGCATATGAGGGATGGCAGATGAAGGAGTACCTGGAGTCTCCCAACTCTTACCACACAGCTCCAACGGAATGGTTGGTGGTAGATGATACTGGATGGTAGGGAAAACAATGGTAAGGAATCCAGCAGTTATTATCCTAGGACTACCCTGTATTTATATGAGAGAAGCAGTACTGCCTTGTATTGTAGATGAAGTGAAGTGAAGGCTATGAGGGCAGTACAACTTATGTTGGTACACTTTCCTCCCTGCTCAAGGATGGGAGAAAGAGAACTTTGACTTACAAAGAACTCAAAAACAGTAGGAATTCCAGAATTCCACTTTATAAATACCTAAGTCCAATTGTTTAGTGTTTCCTTAAAAAAACAAAACAACTTTCTGCCTCAGTGTCAATAATACGAGATATGAAATTATCACTCAATATTGGAATTCATTTCATTCATTTCATTTCATTTCATTTCATTTAATACTTATAAACCGCTCCCTCACACCATGGGGACTCGGGGCGGTGCACAGGTAGAATAAAAACAGTAAAAAACATACAAACAACAATAAAATATACAAACAATTTTAAAAGCCAAATTAAACTCAACCTGTGCTAAAATTCCCATTAAACTAACTGAACTAAAATCTACCCAGTAAAACCCCAAGACAGGGGGACTATCCCAAGCCGGCCAGACGGAAAAAGTAAGTTTTTAATTTAAGACGGAAGGAGCGGAGGTCCGTGGTCGTCCTAATATCGGGGGGAAGGTCGTTCCAGAGGGCCGGGCCCGCCACAGAGAGAGCCCTTCCCCTGGGTGTCGCCCGCTGACACAGTCTAGTGGACGGCACCCGGAGAAGTCCCTCTCTGTGGGAGCGAATCGGCCGTGAGGATGTATGAGGCAGGATCCGATCCCGCAGATAGCTAGGTCCCGAGCCATGGAGCGCTTTAAAGATGATAATTAGCACCTTGAAGCGCACCCGGAAGACGACAGGTAACCAGTGCAGCTCGCGCAAGAGCGGTGTTACATGGGTATACCTTGCGGACCCCATAATTGCTCGCGCGGCTGCATTCTGGACTAGCTGAAGTCTCCGGGTGCACCTCAAGGGAAGCCCCATGTAGAGAGAGTTGCAATAGTCCAGTCAGGATGTCACGAGCGCATGAGTGACTGTGCGAAGGGCGTCCCGATCCAATAGGGGGTGCAATTGGCGAACCAGGCGAACCTGGTAAAACGCCCTCCTGGCCATGGCTGTCACTTGATCTTCCATGGATAGCCGGGCATCCAGGAGGACACCCAAATTGCGCGCCCCATCCACAGGGGCAAGATGTTCGCCCCCTATGGCCAGCGATGGAGTGAGCTGGTTGAATCGGGCGGCCGGAAACCACAGCCACTCGGTCTTGGTCGGGTTGAGCCTGAGTCCGTTACTTCCCATCCAGATCCGTACAGCTTCCAGGCACTGGCACATCACCGCTACGGCATCGTTGGGGTGGTTTGGGGTAGATATATACAACTGAGTATCATCAGCGTATAGATGGTACTCTACCCCAAAACCACGGATGATCTCACCCAGCGGCTTCATGTATGTGTTGAACAGGAGGGGCGAGAGGACCGACCCCTGAGGCACCCCACATACGAGGGGTCTCGCGGTCGACCTCTGCCCCCCTGCCAACACAAATTGCGATCGGCCAGAGAGGTAGGAGGAGAACCACCGTAAAACGGTGCCTCCCACCCCCAACCCCCCCAGCCGATGCAATAGGATACCATGGTCGATGGTATCGAAAGCCGCCGAGAGGTCTAATAGGACCAGGATGGAGGAACATCCCCCATCTCTGGCCCTCCAGAGATCATCAACCAACGCGACCAATGCCGTCTCGGTGCTATGCCCGGGCCGAAAGCCGGACTGGCGCGGATCTAGATTTCCAATGTCTTTTATTCTTTTTAAAAAATAGAGGGTTGCAGGCATCAAATTAATGTTGTCCCAGAATCTATGTTACTTTCTCAATTTTTCAGAATACTGGAGAATTTCTTTCAGACTGTCCTTGTTATTTTATCTTTGGTAGGGCATGCTCCTTGTGGTGGTGTTTTTGGTTGCACATTTTTCCTTCTGCGTCAACTCTTCCTGATTTACGCTTCCTTATCTGTAAAAAATGGAAAGAGTTTCCCTATGACTGTCTGGACTGTTTAGTATAATTTATAAAGTCCCTATTTTGCCAATTTGTATACTTCACACATCTGCATACCGCATCTAAAACATAAGTAAAAAGGTCACAATGAGAGATAGGGTATTCTTTTCCTTATAGGCTGCCTCAGGATGGAGGGGATACCTCTTAGAGCCCCCCCCCCCTGGTGGAAGGTTTTGGGAACAGAAATGAGGGGAATGGATTTTATAGGAACAGATTTCACTTGGAAAATAAGTGTAGGGAAACCACCCTCAAACTCAGGGCTGACACTAAAATTATAGCTGACTCTGTCTAAAGGTGGAAAACCCGTGGTCTGCAGGCCATATGTGGCTTAATCTTTCCATCTGCAGCTCTTAGATCTCTCCCACCAGCATTTCAGGGCTTTCTACATTTTGGAGGGTGGAAAAAGCTTTCAAAGGGGGAAAATGGGTAGCTCCAGCTTTTCAGAGATTAAAGGAATCCATTTCCCCCGTCAAAATATCGTCCTGCCAAAAACTTTTAAAAGGTTGATTTTTTCCCCATTAGAGGGAATTAAGGAGCAAAATGAAACATTTAAGCTTCCCAAGAAGGGATAAACAGAGGTCACCATTTCAGCTCCATCTATTGTAATGATTGGTAACACTTCCTTTAGTCCCAAGACGGGGCACAAAAATAGTGTAACCTCCGAAGTTGCATAACACTTTTAAAAAAGCAATGCGCTTTAACCGCATCAAAAGGAGAGAAGTATGAAAGTGAGTACTGAATGAGTAGTAATGGCAATACTTGCAATTCTTTTATTATTAAGTAATTCTTCACTACATGCACTGATAATGGAAGCAGCACCATTACAAGATGGGCAGCAAATAAATTGGATGGATGGATGGATGGATGGATGGATGGATGGATGGATGGATGGATGGATGGATGGATGGATGGATGGATGGTGGATGGATGGATGGATGGATGGATGGATGGATGGATGGACGGACGGTTGGATGGATGGATGGATGATGGAAGAGCTGGAGTATATTATACAGTCATCTATTTGTAACCCGGTAGTGATTTTCCTCAAGCAAACTATAATAGAGTTATAATTCGCCTTTAAATTTATATGCTGAAATGAACACTCATAGCGTAAAATGAAACTTGTTCTAGAGTTTGTATGGGCATACACAATCTTTACTCTGTGTTTTTGGAAATTCAAAGAGTTTTTCCTCATTCCCAACAGGCTTCCCTTATGTCCTTGAGCTGGTAAAAACAAACAGTATGTTGCTCCCATAGCCAGGTCAGCAATTGATGGAGTTTTTTTGGGTTTTCATTCTCTTCCCAAACCAGCATTATTTAACTGATAGGAAAGAAAAATCCATGATGGTGGGTGAGATCGCTACCATGGGTAAGATTGTGGGTCTCCAAATTTGTGCCTATAACTAAGGCTTTAGCCACCTTTCTCAAATTCAGGAACACATTCATTCATTGAACTGTGACCAAAATAAGCTAGCGGAGGGCAAAAATGCTGATGGTTGCATTGCTGAATTGCTAGTGATGGTGTCTTGTCTTGGAGAAGATGTTTCCATAATTGAGTTTGGAGCATGTCAATTCGTCCACAGATGACGGAAGATGTTTGTAGGGATACCTAGGAGGAATATTGAATCGTCACAGGATCAACAAAAGAAGGGCAAAGTTAGTTGTGAGGGACTTGCAAAGTGAGTAAGAGAAACCATCTGGTCTACAAGCACTGAAATAAAAGTTTACTTCCGCATGGCTTATCCATCTGCTGAAACTTGTTTCACTTGTGGCAGGGTAGAAGTGTGTTGAATAAATAAATAGAGTCAGAACTACAGTCTGAGCTGGTAGGCTAAGAAAATACCGTATAAAAAGGCCATGAAAGTGAAGGAGGGGGAGGAATCGCTACAGAATCGGGATCGGATTCTGCCCCATACATCCTCCCGGCCGATTCGCTCCCACAGAGAGGGACTGCTCCGGGTGCCGTCCACTAGACTTTGTCAGCGGGCGACGCCCAGGGGAAGGGCCTTCTCTGTGGCGGGCCCAGCCCTCTGGAACGACCTTCCCCCCGACATTAGAACAACTATGGACCTCCGCTCCTTCCATCAGAAATTAAAAACTCACTTTTTCTGCTTGGCCGGCCTAGGTTAGTCTCTACCCAGGGATTAGGGATTGTTAATTTTAAATGGGAATTTTAGTGCAGGGATAGTCAAATTTAATTTGTTTTTATTGTATTTATTGTATTCATGTATATATTTTATGCTGTTTTATTCCTCCCTGTACACCGCTCCGAGTCCCCTAGGGGAGAGGACGCGGTTATACAAATAAATATTCGATATTCGATATTCGAAGACTTAGAGAAGCAGAGGCAGGAATCAAAGCAGAACTGTGTATTATTTGAACTCATTTGATCCAGTTAAGAGAAAACTCTATAAATAACTTAAGAGATTTATAGGAAACTTTCAGGAGTGTAAATTAAATTGGCATAAGAGTTAAGATTAAGATTTCATTTTAGTAAAATTTAAGATTTCCCCCTCCCAAGCCTCTGTAAAGCAATTGCTAGAAATAAAACCTGTATCTTCTTCTCTACTATGTAACAAATCTATAACAACACTTATTTGCAAGATAAACATAACCTATTTATCTTATACACAGACTCCTAGCAATCTCTGAAGGGCCACTCTTTAAGAACAGATCCTGCTGGTCGGCCAAACAATCAGTTTCATGTTTGGCAGGTTCCTATTCTCCCAGCCTTCTAGAAAATATTTGTGACTTGACTTTTCCTCCAAGTGCTTAGATAGGGTGAGGTGAACAAGAGGATTTAACGATGAATTGCATGTGAAAGAGTAACTTAGTGCCAGTTATTAATGCCATGGTTTTAATAGATATGTGTACTATGTTATTGATGTTTTAATTGAGGGCTGAGAACTGCCCAGAGTTCGATTAAAGATGGGTGACTATACAAATGTTCTAAATCTAAAGAAATAAATGAGCACAAGGAGCCCATACAATGGCTAACTAGTGTCTTCTGGAGAATCTGTGATTGTATGTGCCAGGAGTCTAGTTTCTCTTCTATATGAGCCATGGTGGCGCAGTGGTTAGAGTGCAGTACTGCAGGCTACTTCTGCTGACTTCCGGCTGCCTGCAATTTGTCAGTTCAAATCTCACCAGGCTCAAGGTTGACTCAGCTTTCCATCTTTCCAAGGTCGGTGAAAATGAGGACCCTGATTGTTGGGGGCAATAGGCTGACTCTGTAAACCGCTTAGAGAAGGCTGTAAATCATTGTGAAGTGATATATAAGCCTTTGTGATTGCTATCTGAAGCCAGAATGACTAAATAGGACAGAATCCAATGACTGTAGAGTGAGGAAGTATGAGTGCAACCAAAGTGACCAACGGGAACAGGTCAACATCACCAGCAGCGTCACAAATACCTTGTAGGTTGTTTATTTGGTAGGATTTGTATCACAAGAAGGAAAGAATAACCGTAGCAGCAGAACAGCTAAAAACAACCTCAGAATGTTTCTGCAGTTCACGGACAATGAGACCATGTCACAAGGACAGTGAGTTGTCATCATGCTACAATAAATGGAACATCAGGAGGACTCTAAGAATCAGGTTTTCTGGGGAAATGGTCCATTGTTCACTGACTCTGAAAACCTCATCAGCACATTGTTACACATACCTGTCTAAAAAGAAGGCTCGGGTACATTTTATAAATAATTGTCAGGTAGGATTATAAGTGATTGCTAATTTAATGAAGCAGAAATAGATAAGAAAGAAGGAGACATAAAATGAAAGTCTAGATTTCTGGCACTTTTTGCTTATGGCAATAAATGCAAAGAATAGTCATTCATTCAATACATTCACCTGTACTGAATTGACAGTGAATTAATGTTTTATGTGAAGAAGTGTTACAGTATGTTTCATATGTACTCATTACTGTGCTTAAAAGCAAAGCAATAGCAATAAACGTTCTTTGAATTTCATGGGTTTAAACTTTAAAAGTACTTGGTCTGTATCTTTCCTCCTGTTTATATAAAGCAGTTGTCTGAAGTTGTCTGAAAACTTTTAAACCCACAATTAATGATAAGATTTGCCAATTCCACATTTCACTGACTACCATATAATAGAAGATACACCAGTTTGCTTACACCAGTGAGTGTTTAATTTAAATGCATCCTGACATAATGCAAATATAACCATTAAAGTCCTGTCCTCGATAATGGTTAGTCTTTGGATATTTTGCATCATGGCAGAACTGAACTGGGGGGGGGGGGGTTATACATCCCAGCTGTAGTTACATGACAGCAATTATTATGGAAAATTCAGAAGGGAGCAATGTGTGTATGTGGTTGAAATAGTATTTGTGTACGTCACATAAAAGATGAACAGACAAATTATCCACTGTCAGTGAATCCAGTAGGAATTAACTACATCTAAGATCGGCAGTTTGACAGTTCAGCAGTTCGAATCCCTAGCGCTGCATAACGGAGTGAGCTCCCATTACTTGTCCCAGCTTCTGCCAACCTAGCAGTTCAAAAGCACATAAAAAATACAAGTAGAAAAATAGGGACCACTTTGGTGGGAAGGTAACAGCGCTCCATGCGCCCTCAGCATTTAGTAATGCTGGCCACATAAACCACTGAGACGTCTTTGGACAGCGCTGGCTCTTCAGCTTTGAAACGGAGATCAGCACTGCCCCCTAGAGCCAGAAACGATTAGCATGCATCTGCGGGGGACTCTTTACCTTATGTTCCATAGAAATTAAGGAACTAACCATAGAATTTCATTCTTTTGAATTGATTGAACTTATTACTAAAGTAAACCAGTCAGATCCTATGGCTCATAAAAATCAGTAATAGTTCAGCAATAGGGTTCTGCAGATTTTTGAGGAGATTCCACAAAATGTCAAGCGAAGCTTAACCCCTGTGGTCTCCTTGCTTCCGAAAACAAAACACACTTGTTGCTTTGCTTCATCCTGTTCTAGCTTCATCCTGTTCCAGCTCTGCTGAAAAGGCTGCAAGGCCTTATATAATAGCCAATTTTTAACCACATAAAGTGGTTTATGTGGTTAAGATTAATGAAGGCAATCAAAAGAAATGGTAATTTCTCAGCTTGCATGCAATCTTAGAGTTTATAGATCTAAATGTCTATGGAGATTCTCAGTCATCCAGGTCATGGCTGTCCCAAAGGTAAGCAGGTTGGACTTGCAGAATTCCGTCTTCATTCATAACTGCCATAGCAATAGCACTTAGATTTATATGCCACTTCACAGTGCTTTTACAGCCCGCTCTAAGCGGTTTACAGAGTCAGCCTATTGCCCCCAACAATCTGGGTCCTTATTTTACCCACTTTGGAAGGATGGAAGGCTTCAGCCAGTGAAATTCAATCTGCCGAATTGCAGGCAGCCGGAAGCAGCAGAAGTAGCCTGCAGTATTGCACTCTAACCACTGTGCTACTGTGGCTCAATACATAGGTAGTCCTTGACTTACAGCCATTCTTTTAATGATTTATTTATTTATTTATTTATTTATTTAATTAGATTTCTAGACCACCCCCTCTCCCCGAAGGGACTCGGGGCGGTGTACAGGTAAAATTAAAATTATCAAAATCATAACAATACATATAAACTAAAATCGAATTAAATAACCCTCTGTACAAAGTTATAAAAATTAAAACTTAACCCATAAAACCGAATAAAATAATTTAAAATTACAGACTGAGGCGGGAAGCATGGAGTTAGGCCAGGCCGGCTAGATGAAACAGGTGGGTTTTGAGTTTCTGGCGGAAGGAACGGAGGTCCGTGGTCGTTCTAATATCAGGGGGTAGGTCGTTCCAAAGGGTCGGGCCCATCACAGAGAAGGCCCTTCCCCTGGGCATCGCCCGCTGGCATTGCCTAGTGGACAGCACCCGGAGAAGTCCCTCTCTGTGAGAGCGAATCGGCCGAAGGGATGATCATTCAGTTACAGCACTGAAAAAATTGAATTACAACCTGTGCTCAACATTACAATAATTGCTGTGACCCAAGGATCAAATGATCAAAATTTGAACACTTGGCACCTGGTAGGTATTTATAAAAGTAGCACATGATCACATGATTGACATTTGTGACCTTACTAGGGCCTTCCGACAAGGAAAGTCAAAGGGGAAATTTGAATCTGCTTAATGACTGAGTGATTCACTTAATGTCCATGGGAAAAAATGTATCCTCATATTAGGCACAATTCACTCAACAACCACATTGTTTAGTGATAGAAATAGGAGTCAACACATTGTGCACAAAGCATTTATGTATGTAAAGAGAAAATGTATAAACCAACTTTTTTTAAAAAAAAGAAGTAGGAATCCCAATTGTGGTTGTAAGTCAGGACTAACTATAGCCTATTTTTTTTAAAAACAAACAATCCTAATTTGTTAGCCACTTTTGGATTTAATTAATCTAAAATATAGATTAAATAAAATAAACTCTTGATAAAGAAAGCTATAAAGGGACAAATGGGGCGGTAACTTATTTTATTTTTACTATTTTTATTTTGGGTGAAAGTTTGCATATTTTCAATTAAACTAGTCAAATGGATCAGACCTCTGTAGGGATTCTTTCCGTTTATATCTAAAGCATGCAAGTAATTGGTCGATCGTTCAAAATGAAAAATAAGATAATATGAGCCAAAATGTGATACTTTGTTGCCAAGAAGATGTGGAATGTAATGTGATTTGAAACTTGAATGTGTTATCAGATATAATAATGTTAAAGGCATAGAAAGATAAAAGAGGAGGAGGAGGAGGAAGAGGAAGTTCATTTTTTTTATTTCTCCTTGCCTGAGTTAATTCTGCCTTTGAACTATCATAGTAAAATGACAACAACAAGACAAGCCTCAGGGATGGAAGGCAGGAGGGGTTTGTTAGAACAACCTGCAGAGACAGCAATAGCAATAGATTTGCTTCAAAAATATGTAGTAAGTTAGAATCTTTAGATAATAAGTTGACAGCTTTTGGGAAAAAAATAATGAAAATGTGTAAACATGAGAGAAGAGATAAAAGAAGTTAGGAAAGTGTAAAGTTCTCTAAAACAAATGACAGGGAAAGTTAAAAAAAATAATGAGAAAGTGCGAAATTTTGAAGAGCAAGGCAGAAATTATGGATGGAGATTTAGAAAGAGAATTAAAAACCTGGCCCTATTAGAATTAAGAGAGAAGAAGAGATTTGAAGTTGACATTCAAAACAATTCCTGAGGCCTGGGACCAGATGTAAAGCAATTCCTAAGAGCTCAGATGAAGATATTGGAGAAAGGATTATTAAAGTTTAGCAAACTTTTTGAATTGGAAAGAGAAGGAAACTAAGGCAGAAACTGTAAGTTTTTAGATTTTAAAATCCAATTAAAAGCAATCAGAAAAGTATTTCAAAACCGTATGTGATTTGGCATGGTATTCTTCTGACAAAGAAAGAAAAGGCAAGCATGCAGAAGCCCTTATAAATAGAGCATAGGTCTTCAGGGTTTGGCTCTTGCTAAACTTACCTCTGATTATTGTTATCAACATTGTCCCTACCACCATCATTTTGTTGCCTTCTGTATCCACAGCACTTTATTCGATTGCAAAGAGACTCATCCAGAGGTGGGCAGCTACAGTTTAGTCCAGGTTTGGGAGAACCCATAGCTAACTTTATGGCCCCTCCCACCCAGCCCAGCCCCTTCCACCCCATCACGCCCCTCCCACCTGCCCGCCCCTCCCATGTGGCCTGTTTTGGATGCAAAGTAAGTGCAGGGCCCTCGCGGAGGCTTGGGAAGGGGAAAAAACAGGCCTGCCGGAAGTTCCGGAAGGCCCCCAGAGGGCCTCCGGAGCCTTGTGGAGGCAGTTAACACCCTCCCAGAGGCTGGAGGAAAGCCTCTGGAGTCTGGGGAAGACGGAAAATGTCCCGTCTCCCTGCCATGTTGCAGGAGGCTGACTAGGCCACACCTACCATGGCCACACCCACCCAGCAACCGGGCAGAGAACTCATTGCTGAAATTTTTGAAGCCCACCCCTGGATTCATCCCTTGGGACTTTCTTTGCATTCCCAAGATTTCATTTGGAAAACAACAATGGTTCCCAAATACATCTGCTTTTATTTCAGCCTTAAACCAAATCTCTTGGAAACCACTGGGATTTATCATTGCTAGAGTTAGGATCAGGCTGCATATTTGCATATGGGGCCTATCAACATAAAGACGAGGCTTCCTGCACTCCATTTCAGTTCTGAAGGCATTCATTTCCTAAATGTCTTCAGCTTTCCCTGGTGTGTCAGACTTCCTAACTGGGTTCATTTGATTTGCCTGAGAACCTGGCGGCTGTTGTCATTGCAATTGGCTGGTGGCCCTCCTGCCCACTTGCTTCTGACCAGGCATTAAACCTTGACTGTAGGGGTCTCATCACAGATGAACTGTCAGATCATGACTACGTTTGATGCAGTATAATCTGTCTTGAAATTAGAATTGGCCCAGCCAGGCTTGGTTTCCTCACAGGCTGCTGCAACTAATGCACTCTTTGAATATGCATTCATGGAGCTCTGCCTTCATTGGGAACCCAGAGGGAGTACAAGTTAAGAGCAGATTTTCTGAATTAGCATGTCGGGTGGGAAGGGCCCTTCATTTTGCCTTCCGCAGATGCCTCTCCCGCCGGTTCATTACAATTGCATTTCATCAGCTTTATGATGTCCACATGTCAACTGCGTGTGAGGATTTTGCACACAAAAGAGCCTCAGGGAAAACGACTTCACCAGCTAATCAGCTGATTATCATACCTCAAATGGGTTGCAGTGTGCGGGCTCCAAAAAGCTGTATCCGTGAGAGCAGAATTGAAGATTAAGACAGAAAATGGGAGAGAGGGAGCGAGAGATGCACACACACACACACACACAGACTGAGAGGCAGAGGGAGGGAGGGAGGGGGAGGAGGAGGGAGGGAGAGTGGGAGAGAGAGAGAGAGAGAGAGAGAGAGAGAGAGAGAGAGAGAGAGAGCGCTTCCCATTTCAGTTTTTAAGAGACATTG
Organism: Rhabdophis nuchalis; assembly: GCA_039707465.1. NCBI lineage: Eukaryota > Metazoa > Chordata > Lepidosauria > Squamata > Natricidae > Rhabdophis > Rhabdophis nuchalis. The sequence continues at coordinate 187,954,850 of CM077643.1, read as the reverse complement.
AAGTGGAATTTGTTACAGATAACAAATATAGCCAGGACCTCTGCTTTTAAAGCAACCCAAAACCAATGGACCCAAATCACAGATGGCTTTCATCTAATAGAGTGGGAGAGCAAAAGGTTAATGAGCTTTATTAGTGGCTTGTTTATGCCCAGCTGTGTGAAGAACTACAGAAACTTGGTACCACTGTACATTATTGGGAATACTTTGTCTAAGTTATTCCAGCTGAATAACTGAGTGGGCTTCCAAAGCAGTAGGATCGGTGGTGGGATTCAAATTTTTTTACTACTGGTTCTGTGGGTGGGGCGTGGCTTGGTGGGCGTGGCAGGGGAAGGATACTGTAAAATCTCCATCCCCTCCCCACTCCAGGGGAAGGTTACTGCAAAATCCCCATTTTCTCTCAATCAGCTGGGACTCGGGAGGCAGAGAATAGATGGGGGCAGGGCCAGTTAGAGGTGGTATTTACTGGTTCTCCAAACTACCGGTTCTCCAGAACTGGTCAGAACCTGCTGAATACCACCTCTGAGTAGGATTGTATACTCTCCAGCTCACAGAGGGTCATTTCTGTCTCCCACTCATCAGGGGATGGTGGATGCTCTGAAAATAGTCCATCTTGCATAATCTACCATCAGTGCAGTGATAAACCCAGCAATAATGGTATGTTGTGCACTGTTTTATATTTCAGTGTTTTATTGTACACTACTCAGAGTCCAGCTTTGAGAGCGATCAGCAGTTCAGAAGCATGAAGTATAAATAAATAAATAAATATTTAAAAATAACTATGCAAGTCTGTAAAAATGTGGAGTGGTTGTTGTAGCATACATAAATGGATTTCTTCAGACTGATGGTGGCTAAGAGAAAAGAAAGACCATGCAGAGAAAGCCCCCATAAGAACATTGTCTTCCTCCTCCTCCTCCTCCTCCTCCTCCTCCGCCTCCTCCTCTTCTTCTCCTCCTCCTCCTTCTTCTCCTCCTCCTCCTCCTCCTTCCTTTTCTTCTCTTCTTCTTCCTCCTCCTCTTCCTCCTCCTCCTTTTCCTCCTCATCTCCCTCCTATTCTTCTTCTCCTCCTCCTCCTTTTTCTTCTCTTCTTCTTCTTCTCCTCCCTCCTCCTTACTCTCCTTCTCCTCCTCCTGCTCCTGCTCCTCTTCTTTCTATAATGTACCAACATTTCATCTTTTTCAATCTATCTCAAATGCAGTTGGAGCAGAAGCTGTCTTTTGCTCTGCAGAGAGTCTGCCTTATGCTTTCATCAGAGTAGTCTTAACTCACACAGATGCAGTATTTAGCAGTGCCATCTCCTGCTTCCATCAGAAGGGGGAAAGGTTGCGGAGCTGAGCCCTGTAGAATAAGGGGGGGGCAGGTCCCCAGTGATTGGCGAAAGCTGAACATCGGTGCCAGTTTCCATCTGTCAGGAGAGCCCATCTCTGAACCTTCAATCTGTCAAAAGCTGGCTGCCTAGCTGAAGGCTCCAGGAGATTTGGTGCACTAAACACATTTGACAAGAGCATTATCACTGCAAGAAGCCTCACGAAATGCCATCAATGTGTTAATTGTAGCCAGCTATGCAAAGTGTCACTTCCCATATCTTTGGCCTCCGAGCAGTGGTTGCAGATTCTGCAATTCCCCTAATTTTCTATACTTTTGCAAATGTAAAAATCGTTCATTTCTTTAGTCATACTTTAAAAAAAAAAAAACCCAGCATTTTTATAGTGGGTAGAGAAGCTTTTTTAAGGTTATTTTTTGGGGGGGGGGGGGGGGGGGAGAATTCTAACATTTTGAAGTGGGAAGCTAAGCAGTGATATTTTACATTAATATTAAATGGCCTACGGAAAGAAATTGGCTTTTTTTCCCTCCTGCATTTTTATTTCTCACTGGAGGTATTGTTTTTTTTTTCCACATGGAAAAGAAGGGAATGAGTTGTATATCCTTTAACAGCACAAATTATTCATTGTGCTGTTGGAATTCTTTTTGTCAAGAGCTATATATGTATGATGCGTTTTCATTTCTGGAAGTTTTCTTCCATCATGATGAAAGAATAGTTTTTTAATGAGAACATTAGAAAAGTGCATAAATAAATGAAAAATCTCCCTTGAAGATATGTAATGTGGTTTTTAGCACCCACACTGCTAATATTCAATTTCTGCTACTACCAGTGCCAGGTGTTAAATTTCTCCAGTTGCTGTCACTAATGCAAATGAGATTCTTTTTCTGCTCATAAAAAATCAAATCCACATTAGAAATTAGCTATAAAATGTAATGACTTAAATGCTATAGTTTTCTACAAATCTCCTTCCGTTTTCCTACCAGACAATGCTATAAAACAAAGGAAGCATAATAAACCTTACAAAAGTTGAGTTATTTAAAGGTCTTTTGGAGCTTGTTACTTAGCTGCTGATATATTCTTCTTTTTTTTAATGATTGCAGAAAGGAGCTTTTTTATACGCCAATTTTCTATCAGATTGTTTAGCTTTAAAACTAGCAGTAACTGAGCAGTGGAGAGTTAGCACTCCAAGTCATCTATTTTAAGTAGTCTATTTTTGACACTCAGGGGTGTACTTAAATAAATTCTAGGAACTTACTAAGATCTTATGATGTGGATATAAATTTAATCTGAACTAAGTATAATAATCCTCATAAAAATGTGGAGTATGTGCATTTTTCTACTGTGCCTCAGTTAGCTTCAAAACAAGCTGGTAAAATATTATCCATTTGATTCGATTGATTTAGAGTTCTGTCTTGTCCCTTACATTGATTCCCATGTTCTAGAGCAGGGGCATCAAACTGGATTTATTCAAGGGCCAAATCAGCATTGGAGTTCTCTTCTGCGGGCTGGTGGGGGGAGGTGAGATGGTATGGATGCCTCCAGCGCACTTTGCTGGCGAAAATGGGGCAGGGGGCCATGTGAGGCCCATTTTCGGCCTACACAGTTCCTGCAGCACTCTGCCAGTCCTGTGATATTTCCAGGCTAGCCACATGGGCCAGACCTAAGCACCCTGCAGGCTGCATCCAGCCCACAAGCCTTGAGTTTGACACCCCTGTTCAAGAGAGATAAATCAAAAGATCAAGGACCCAGCAGTATAAATTGCAAACGAGGACACAAGAGATTAAAAAGCTTCACATATTTACTTCTGTTTCAATCAGCCGAGTTCCAATTTTGCCACGTTGGGCAAACAAGTCCAGCGGACGGAAGGCATGAAAAGAAAATGTAAGGAACCTTATGATTGAAACCTCTGGCAGCACAAAGGCTGGTGGATAGTGGTGGGATTCATAAAATATTACTACCGGCTCTGTTGGTGTGGCTTGGTGGGCATGGCATGGCTTAGTGGGCATGGCTCGGTGGGCATGGCAGGGGAGGGATACTGTAAAATCTCCATTCCCTCCCCACTCCAGGGGAAAGTTACTGCAAAATGCCCTTCAGTCCTGATCAGCTGGGATTTGGGAGGAAAGATGGGGGTGGGGCCAGTCAGAGGTGGAATTTACCGGTTCTCCGAACTACTCAAAATGTTCACTACCGGTTCTCCAGAACTGGTCAGAACCTGCTGAATATCATCTCTGCTGGTGGATTTAAGGGTAATAAAATCACTCCCTATCTGAAGATGTAGGTGTTAATGTAAAAGATATCCAAAATAACGCAGTTCTTGCCCCAATGAAACCAATGAGATTCAATTGTGAGAGTAGACAGGAATGGAATTATTTGTTAATTTCATCTCCAAAGCAGCCATGTTAACAACTGTATAATGTGAAATGCTGCTGATATTTATTTCTTTGTTAAATTTATATGCCACTATTCAAAGTGCCTCTTACCTACAGAAATTATCAATTCATATGGCTTATGCATTCCTGCCAAAGAAAATGACAAGTTTTAAAAATGATTATCAATAACATCAATAAATTTGGATTTGTTATGTTGCAATATGATACAGTATGTTAATGAATAATTATATGCTTGCTGTGTGAAAAATACTTCATGAAGTCCACTTTCCCGGACAAATGAATTTCCTTTGTGGCTAATGATTTTATCCTAGAAAATATGATACAAAATGTATCATTTCAGGCATAGATTTCAAATACTTCTAAAAGACCAACCTTTTACATTTTCTCTTATAAATCAGGAATCTAAAACTGTGATCAGGGTTTTCCCCACCCAGTAAAATTATATTTTTAGGGAATTCTTTACAAGATCAAGGGTTGCAATATATTTTTGCACCTACAATTTGTTTGAATTGAAAATGTATAATTTATCAAATGAACATTGTATGTGTTTCTAGGATTGTGTTGTGAATCAGATTCAGCAGTTTGGAAATGTACTGATTGACAGACTTATCCAAATCATTTTTAATAGCTTTGCTATAGATTATCATTTAAAATCTACTAATAAGTATTCTTGTGTAAACATTTTTATAAACAAAAATAAATTAAAACTTGGAGACAAAATATGTTTTTGAAAACACGTTACCTGCTAAGTGGAAGAGAAATATGTACAAATGTCTACTTCCAAATAGAAAAACTATTTTTGAAGAATTCTTTTGCAGATATTAATGTCCCAAAATTTCATAGAGGTGGAAAAGTATTGTTAAGATCCAAGGTGCTAAAAATTCCAGCTTAAAAAAAAACCTCAGTTTAGGGTTGTTAGGATACATTTTCTTCTTCGTCAAAATTTTCTTCCACCCACCACTTCAACCTTACTGACAAGGTCCTTTGAATTGGAAGTAGTTGTACAACTCATGAAAATTATGTTGTTTATTAAATTTACAGCATTTGTATTTGCCATAATTATACAGATAACATTAATTGGTACAAAGAATGTAAATCACCTCATTTATGGATTTAACAGACATTCGAGTATAATCTACATCCTCTCTCCTGAATGTTCAATTAAACCAACAGTTTATTATATTTTTTAAAATCCTCTATTATCTGATGGGCAATAAATACTGTACAGCTGATTATTTGGTAAGTGGTTTGCCCAATTACAGAAAAAGAAAAAAAAATCATTAGTGCCAAGGGGCCTCATATTCTTATGGGGATGTCCTAGAAATAGATAGATAGATAGATAGATAGATAGATAGATAGATAGATAGATAGATAGATAGATAGATAGATAGATAGATAGATAGATAGATAGATAGACAGACAGACAGACAGACAGACAGACAGACAGACAGACAGACAGACAGACAGACAGACAGACAAATTTCTGTTCTCCTGTACAGAATTGATTTCCTGTTGATTTCCCGTTCTTGTCTAAATTGAATTCCATTCCATTCCTCTTTGTTCTTTTCTTTACTTTTAGGATAACTTTATTTACCATTATATTATACAGCTAAAATTAATACAATCTACATCAGGGGCGTCAAACTCGATTTCATTGAGGGCCGCATCAGGGTTGTGTTTGACCTCAGGGGGACTGGGGAGAGGGCACATCCAGGGTGGGTGTGGCCAGTTCAACGTCACTCATGTTGGGGGCGCTTGTGGTGGCCCTAGTGCTCTGCCAGTTAAATGGGCTCCTGAGCTCCTTTTTCAGCTACAAGGGCCTCCTGCAACCCTCTGCCAGTGAAAACGGAGCTTGGGACATCTGGCTGTGGCCCTCATGAGCTCCATATTTACAATACAATACAATACAATAGCAGAGTTGGAAGGGACCTTGTAGGTCTTCTAGTCCAACCCCCTGCGTGGGCAGGAACCTTATACCATTTCAGACAAATAGCTATCTAACATCTTTTTAAAGACTTCCAGGGTTGGGGCATTCACAACTTCTGGAGGCAAGCTGTTCCAGAGGTTAATTGTTCTTACTGTCAGGAAATTTCTCCTTAGTTCTAAGTTGCTTCTCTCCTTGATTAGTTTCCACCCGTTGCTTCTTGTCCTGCCCCCAGGTGCCTTGGAGAATAGTTTGATTCCCTCTTCTTTGTGGCACCCTCTGAGATATCGGAACACTGCTATCATGTCTCCCCTAGTCCTTCTCTTCATCAAGCTAGACATACCCAGCTCCTGCAGCTGTTCTTCATATGTCTTAGTCTCCAGTCCCCTAATCATCTTGGTTGCCCTTCTCTGCACTCTTTCCAGAGTCTCCACGTCTTTTCTACATCGTGGCGACCAAAACTGTATGCAGTATTCCAAGTGTGGCCTTACCAAGGCACCATACAGTGGCATTAACACTTCACGTGATCTAGATTCTATCCCTCTGTTTATGCAGCCTAGAACTGTGTTGGCTTTTTTGGCAGCTGCTGCACACTGCTGGCTCATATTTAAATGGTTGTCCACTAGGATTCCAAGATCCTTCTCACAGTTGCTACTATTGAGCAAGGTACCACCTATACTGTACTTGTGCATTTGGTTTTTCTTGCCTATATGTAGGACCTTACTTTTTTCACAATTGAATTTCATTTTATTAGATAGTGCCCAATGTTCAAGTTTGTCTAGATCCTTCTGTATCTTAAGCCTATCTTCTGGAGTGTTGGCTATTCCTGCCAGCTTGGTGTCGTCTGCAAATTTGATGAGTTCCCCATTTATCCCCTCATCCAAATCATTGATGAAGATGTTAAAGAGTACTGGGCCTAAAACAGAGCCTTGGGGGACTCCACTGCATACTTCCTTCCATGTAGATGCAGTTCCATTGAGGACTACACGTTGAGTGCAGTTGGTCAGCCAGTTGCGAATCCATTTGGTGGTGGTGCTGTCTAACCCACAATTTTCTACTTTATCTAATAGTAGGTTATGGTCTACTTTATCAAATGCCTTACTGAAGTCCAGGTAAATTATATCAACAGCATTCCTCTGGTCCACTGATTTTGTCACTTTGTCAAAGAATGCAATTAGATTCGTCTGGCATGATCTGTTTTTGACAAACCCATGTTGGCTTTTGACTATTACTTTGTTTGCTTCTAGGTGTTCACTTATTTGTTGTTTAATTATCTTTTCCAGAATCTTTCCTGGTATTGAGGTCAGGCTGATGGGTCTATAGTTTCCTGGATCTGTTTTTTTCCCCTTTTTTGAAGATGGGAACCACATCAGCTCTTTTCCAGTCTTCTGGTAGTTCCCCGGTGCTCCAGGATCTCTGAAAGATATAGTTCAGTGGTTCTGAGATCTCGTCTGCCAGTTCCTTCAGAACCCTGGGGTGTAATCCATCCGGTCCTGGTGATTTGAACTCGTCCAGGGCAGACAGGTGCTCACTTACCATTTTCTTCCCTATTTCAACTTGTGTTCCTAATCTGATTTTTGTGGTGCTGGCATTTGGTGATGGCCTCCTCCTCCTCCTCCTCTGCCAGAGAAAATGGAGCTCGGGAGGGCCATGTTCGGCCTTCCTGATCTCTGTTTTCAGTGGCAGAGGCACTGATCACCGTGGGCTGATCCTTGGCTTTTCCCAGGGTGGCCCCACGTGCCAGATCTAAGCGCCCCATCAGCTGGATCTGGCCCCCGAGCATTGAGTTTGACACCCCTGATCTACATAGTACACAAATATATGAAAAATACTTTTTTAAACACATTCAGACAAAAATAATAAACAAGAAACCTCTTCCTTTGCCCCCAGGAAGCATAATCAACATTAACAACTTATTACTATCTTCTAAAGTGTATCCAAGCATCTTTTCAACCCACACCTCACTCCAGTCTCTATAAACCTATCTCTAAAATCTCATCCTTCCATATTTATCAGCAAAATTCATTCAGGGTTATTAGAAATAACAATATAACTATTACAACCTATATCACCTAAACTTAATTTGAGTCCTGACATTTTAAACCCCCATTTCCTATCTTCAAATTAATGAAACCTTTAAACATCATCATCCAGTCCCAATCAACAAATAATTAAACATTGCCAAAAATAGCAACCCATTTATTTTGACCTTGATCAAATAAACTTATTTTATATTCTTTCTTCTTTCTCCCAAACTTTAGATCCATCAAACAGTTCTAACACGTGCTTCCTCATACTTCTTTGTCTCTTCTCCCAGAACTCTTAGCAATAGTAGCACTTAGACTTATATACTGCTCCACAGTGCTTTACAGCACTATCTGAATGGTTAATAGTGTCAGCCTATTGCCCCCAACTATCTGAGTCCTCATTTTACTGACCTTGGAAGGATGGAAGGATGAGTCAGTCTTGAGCCAGTCAGAATCGAACTCCTGGCTCTGGGTAGAATTAGCCTGCAAGTGCAATACTGCATTCTAACCACTGTGCCACCACAACTCTTTGGTGTCTTTGTCAAGCCCCTTTAATTAATTCCAGTAGAAAAAAAGTTATCCATGTCATTGTTCACAGTCTCGCCAGCTCTTAGAAAAACTTGGACAACTTCAATAAGTCCCATTTGTAAATCCTGTGTAGAGAAATTATCCACATCACTCTTCTAGTTTAAAATTTGTATGTTGCTTAATTATTAACTTATCATCCAATTTCATTTGTAAAGCTATTATTTACATGTCTTTGTTATAGGTTAACAAATTTGAATCTACTTTCCTTTCGATTTCAGTTTTACTCAATGGGGCTTGTCCTCTTCAGTAACACCTTCTAACTTTCTTATAATAACAAATAACTTTATTTTTCCTGAGCCAATTCATTGTAGATCCTGGTCCTATTAGACCTCTCGGCGGCTTTCGATACCATCGACCATGGTATCCTATTGCATCGGCTGGGGGGGTTGGGGGTGGGAGGCACCGTTTTACGGTGGTTCTCCTCCTACCTCTCTGGCCGATCGCAATTTGTGCGGGCAGGAGAGCAGAGGTCGACCCCGAGACCACTCACATGCGGGGTGCCTCAGGGGTCGGTCCTCTCGCCTCTCCTGTTTAACGCATATATGAAGCCGCTGGGTGAGATCATCCGTGGTTTTGGGGTAGATTACCACCTGTACGCTGATGACACCCAGCTGTACATATCTACCCCAAACCACCCCAACGATGCCGTAGCGGTGATGTGCCAGTGCCTGGAAGCCGTGCGGATCTGGATGGGAAGTAACGGACTCAGGCTCAACCCGACCAAGACCGAGTGGCTGTGGTTTCCGGCTGCCCGATTCAACCAGCTTTCTCCAACGCTGGCCATAGGGGGCGAACATCTTGCCCCTGTGGATGGGGCGCGCAATTTGGGTGTCCTCCTGGATACCCGGCTGTCTATGGAAGAGCAAGTGACAGCCGTGGCCAGGAGGGCGTTTTACCAGGTTCGCCTGGTTCGCCAATTGCGCCCCCTATTGGATCGGGACGCCCTTCGCACAGTCACTCATGCCCTCGTGACATCCCGACTGGACTATTGTAACTCTCTCTACATGGGGCTTCCCTTGAGGTGCACCCGGAGGCTTCAGTTAGTTCAGAATGCAGCCGCGCGGGCAATTATGGGGACCACCAGGTTCGCCCACGTTACACCACTCCTGCGCGAGCTGCACTGGCTGCCTGTCGTCTTCCGGGTGCGCTTCAAGGTGCTAACTATCATCTTTAAGGCGCTCCATGGCTCGGGACCTAGCTATCTGCGGGATCGGATCCTGCCCCATACATCCTCACGACCGATTCGCTCCCACAGAGAGGGACTTCTCCGGGTGCCGTCCACCAGACTTTGTCAGCGGGCGACGCCCAGGGGAAGGGCTCTCTCTGTGGCGGGCCCGGCCCTCTGGAACGACCTTCCCCCCGATATCAGAACGACCACGGACCTCCGCTCCTTCCGTATGAAACTAAAGACCCATTTCTTTCGACTGGCCGGCCTTGGATAGTCTCTCTGTCTATAGATTTTTAAATGTATTTTAATGGGTTTTAATTTTTTAGCACGGGATAACATAGTTTAATGGTGTTTTAAACTGTATATTTTGTATTGATTGTTTATATTGTTTTTAGTTTCTCCTGTGCACCGCCCCGGGTCCCTGTGGGGAGAGGGAGCGGTTAATAAATGCAAAGTTATTATTATTATAGATCTCTCTTAAGATGTAGATGTCTGTAGATGCCTCCTTTTTCATTTCAGGCGTGATTGGGCATTTAGCTTTTGCAGACAGAAGAATGTCTACCCAGTGCTATATAAAGCACTAATCTGGCTTTAAGCATGGTCATTCTATATACTAGTGTTTTTCTGGAAGGTATTTATTGAATTTTGAATTTGAATTTATTTATATTTATATCCCGCCCTTCTCCACAGAGGACCCAGGGCGGCGCACAGGAAATTTAAAAACATACAAAAATACAAAAATAAATACATAATTTAAAATATATATTAAACTATCCTAATCCTATGCTAAAAACCGAATTATTAAAATACCCAATTTAAAACTTTCTAAAAAGTCCCCGTGGGAGGTTAGGCTAGGCCGGCTTGTTGGAAAAGGTATGTCTTTAGACATTGGCGGAAGAGGCGGAGGTCGGTGATGGTGCATAATTCGGGGGGTAGGTCGTTCCAAAGGGCTGGGCCCGCCACAGAGAAGGCTCTTCCCCTGGGTGTCACCAGTCGGCATTGTCCGGCCGATGGCACCCTGAGAAGGCCCTCTCTGTGGGAGCGTATCGGTCTAAGGGATGTATGGGGCAGAAGGCGGTCTCGCATATAACTAGGCCCCGAGCCATGGAGCGCTTTAAAGATGGTCGTCAGAACCTTGAAGCGCACCCAAAAGGCCACAGGAAGCCAGTGCAGCTCGCGCAGGATCGGTGTTATGTGGGGGCATCTGGTGGCTCCCATAATCACCCGCGCGGCTGCGTTTTGGACTAACTGTAGCTTTCGAGTGCACCTCAAGGGAAGCCCCATGTAGAGAGCATTACAGTAGTCGAGTCAGGACGTCACGAGAGCTTGAGTGACTGTGCAAAGGGCATTGGTTTATCCCATCTCACCAAACAAGTGATTCTGAATGGCATACAACAAACCCATACAGTCAACAAGTACTTTGTTAACATTATTCATTATTGAAACCATAAAAATCTAAAAATTTAAATCTGATTTTAAGCACGTTTGACAATCTTTTGAAAGACAATGTGTTTTCAAGGAGCAGACTGCTTTCTCTGTATGGAAGGCCACTTTAAATCATAAACGAGATCTGGGCACTCACAAATGAGCATGTTATCGGATTGTCACTGCTTCTGCTAACAGGTTGTTATGCAGTGGCCATGCTTTCTATCCTTTTGATTACATTGGAGAGGCATCCATGGAAACTTTTTGGGTTTAGTTAGCAATAGCCACTCACTGCTAGCAGATCTGTTTCTTTGTGGCATTTATTGATTTGGGATATCTGGGAACTGGAATAAAATTGACAGGAGTTCTATCAATTTCTTTTCTCAGCAGTTAACAGGTCACAGAGGTAGCTGTGTAAGATAAGATATAAAGGAATGTCTCCAATACTCTTCATTAGAAGTTCTGTTTATATAAAGCAACACAGAGCAAGCAAAGAGTACTGTCACCATGTACTTTACTGCTCAACTATATAACTGTAAGAGGAAACAGGAAATTCTACTCAGAACAAAAGAGCATAGAGTACATACCATAGATCCAAACTTATAAATATTGCCATGTGCTGGCTGAATACTATTATAGTTGTTGCATAGAAATAAATTCCAACAATGAATTCCAACACTCTTTAGTACCTCTCCCCTGTGCCCATGACCTGTAGTCAAGCTATTGTTGGCATAGGGATTGATTATTTTTCCCACTGACTAGTGATGCTCTGGGATTGGAAATACATCTGAAAAATCCAGCCAGCACTATCCTCAGTTTCTCTTGGTTTAAAACAGCAATGACAGCTCCTCAATCCCTGGTCTTCTCAATGAAGTAGAATAAATCTTGGTCATTAGGAGAAAATGATGAGGATGAGGATGATGGCTGAAAAACTGGAAGAATGCACATAAAACAGCAATAGCACTTAGACTTATATACCACTTCACAGTGCTTTTTACAGCTCTCCCAAAGCAATTTACAGTTCCCCCCCAAAATCTGGGTCCTCATTTTACTGATCCTGGAAGGATGGAAGACTGAATCAGAATTAAATTCCTGGCAGTGGGCAGAGTTAGTCTGCAATACTGCATTCTAACCATTCTGCCGCCACAGGCAATGAGGAAGAATTTGTAGTCATTTTTTAAAGATCTCACTGAAACAATTTAGACCAATCAAAACCACAATGATTTCAAGAATAGAGGAACTGGCTGAACTTCAAGTCACCATTTGCCTAGCAATTTGATGGCTAATGGTGTTGCATACCATTTCTCAATTCTGTAGGAATGATCTCCTACTCTGTTTTATATATTATCTTTTAGGCATGTAATTATTCAGTCTTTCTAAAAACTATACAACTGCTCTTAATCATGATTTCCTATCATTAATGTGAGTGTTTCAAACAACAAGGGAAGTCAATTTATGCTGGATGATATGTGTGCAGGCCAGATTTTTCCTCTCAAATTCATGTGAAGAACAAAATGTACTATAGGTTTGTTGATTTAGAGAAAGCATATCAAGAAGTGAACAGTTGTGTAGAGTTTTTTGCATCAACACAGAGTTAAAGTTTGATGGTTGAACGTGATAAGAGTGGAAGAACATGGAAAGCATGTGTCAGAATAAATGGAAAGTTAACAAATGTTTCAACACTGAGCAGGGCAAAAGGCATGGATGAGTAATGTTGTATAAAGTATTTATGGTTAAATACCGTATTTATTCGACTATAACGCGCAAAATTTTGTACCCAAAAAAGAACTCAAAGTTTGGGTGCGCGTTATAAACGAGAGTTTGGGTTTCTGCGCGGCGGCGGCAGCGGCGGGAGAAGCGGAGCCAGAAAGAGACACGGTGGGAGAAGTGGAGCTCAGAAACAGACGCGGTGGGAGAAGTGGAGCCCAGAAACAGACGCGGTGGGAGAAGTGAGCCCAGAAACAGACGCGGGGGGAGAAGTGGAGCCCAGAAACAGACGCGGTGGGAGAAGTGGAGCCCAGAAACAGACGCGGGGGAAAAAGCGGAGCCAGAAACAGACGCGGTGGGAGAAGTGAGCCCAGAAACAGACGCGGTGGGAGAAGTGAGCCCAGAAACAGACGCGGGGGGAGAAGTGGAGCCCAGAAACAGACGCGGGGGGAGAAGTGGAGCCCAGAAACAGACGCGGGGGAAAAAGCGGAGCCAGAAACAGACGCGGGGGAAAAAGCGGAGCCAGAAAGAGACGCGGTGGGAGAAGTGGAGCTTTATAAAAATCGGTATAAAAATTTTATACCGATTTTTAATCGAAAATTAGGGGGTGCGCGTTATACACGTGTGCGCGTTATAGTCGAATAAATACGGTACCTAATAAATATATAAATATACAGTATACAAGGAGACAAATTCCTTGTGTACCTAATCACACTTGGCCAATAAAAAAAAAATTCTATTCTATTCTGTTCTGTTTTGTTTCTTTCTATTCTATTCTATTCTATTCTATTCTATGCCTGTAGTATTGTTAAAAGGCTGAGGGAGTGAATATACAGACAATTCAATGTTGCCCGAGAACCTGAACAATTTGCAGTGAATGTTAGGAAGATTGAATGATGCAGCAAAGAGCTTGGGTCTGAAAATTAGATATTTCAAAACCAAGAAAATTGTCAGAGGAAAAATGGAGTGAAGACTTGCAAGTTTTTCTAATGAAAAACTAGAATGATTAGATGAATTTGTGCACCATGGCAATTTTTTAAAAGCTAAAGTCAGGAACAGGGATAGAAATATTTCAAGATATGCAAATGCTGATGAAAAGATAGTGGGTAGTGATATGTTCTAAGGGAAGAGCTATATAAATCGAGAGACACATAAATGTGGGAATGAGGTACCTAAGAGATGTGGTAAAACAACAAGCAATAAGATCAAGAATGAAAGAATATCAGTAAAATAAGTGATTAACACTAAAGAAAATGAAACTTCTTTGCGGGCATATACTGTATAGAGAATGAATGAAACTAAATCATTAAAACAAAACCTGATGGAATAATCATGAGTCAAGAATGAAAAGAAAACCAAGAAAGTCCTGGCTGGAATGAGTCAATAAGAAGATTAAACAGCTTGGAAGGCAATGTTATAAAGTATTATATGGACATGGTCAAATAAAGGATGATTTGCAAGAAATAATGAAGGTTGCTGGTGTACAGTGTATTTAGCTGGGGTTTCTTTTTCTTTGCTTGCTTTTTCTGTTCTTTTCAGAATATCATTTATCCTGAAAAAGAGCAGTGTAATAGGTAGATGTGTATGCATTCATGTCTTGAAGTGATTGCTTTCAGGTTTGAAGCATTCAGAATAGAAAACTATATATATATAAAAGGCAAGTACCACTCATTCATCACAAAATCTCCAAAACCGTAATGCCTGCAAACTTGAAATTTGGCACGTATCTTCCTCTTGGCTTCTAGGTGCTCACTAAGAAAGGATTTTTCAAAATGATCATCGGATCATTAGCATTTCTTATACAGTAATTAATACACTCTGATGCTAAGGAGTTCTACACCCCCTCCTCACCTGAAAAGAACTCTGTTCCAACTGCCAGTTGACTCACATTCTGTTGCCTCAGTTCAAACTGGCAGACATTCCACTCCTTCACTCAGGTGCGGTCTGGGGCTCCTTACAGTACTAAATGTCGGTACCTCACCAAAATGTCTACACCTTCCACTTATGGAACTGCTTCCAGACTCAAGGCACCGATAGTAATATTCCCTTATGTGTTTCAATCTCCAACCACCACTAAGCCAACGGATTGTGAACCAAATTTCTCCTTTTGAATTTGGTTCACAATCTGTTGGCTTAGTGGTGGTTGGAGACTGAAACACATAAGGGAATATTACTATCGCTGCCTTGAGTCTGGAAGCAGTTCCATAAGTGGAAGGCGTAGTCATTTTGGTGAGGAGAAATTTGGTTCCGATCACATAGTTTTGTTGCGAAGCATGGGTACCCAGCTACTAGTATAGTATATAAAATTGGGCAAAATTGCCTTATAGGAACATTAAGACTCAAATATAAAATATGTGAATGAAAAAAACAGGCATGTGTTCTTTTTCTTCTTCTCCTTCCTAGCACCATCGTGTTTAAATGTCTACCTTTTTGCCTATAGCAGCACCTGTGCAGTGAGAACTCTGCTAGATTTAAGTTGCTTTCTACCAAATTCAGAACACTGCATAAACCAGCCAAAACGCATGGGCTTGAATAGATAAGCACAGGGTTACACTACACATCTTTAAATACCAGAGTACCTCTTAGCACTAATCAAACAGGCATTTTTTTCCAGTTGTCCTTATGAACTACTCTCCTGAAAAAGCCCTTTGTCTTCCTACTTCATTCTCTGTTTTCTTCCATCATAGCAACAGCTTTAAAAGCTCAATTAAACCACATTCAGGGGCCTAAGCAGCTTTTGTGAGTCTTCCTGGGATGGGATAGGGAAACTTGTGCTTTTCTGGTAGCTGATAAATGAAGATAGTGGAAGTTTGGCATAATAGGGAGCTGCTTTGTTACTCTCGGTAATTAAGGCAAGGATGACACCCGAACATGGACAGGAAGTGGCAAATTGCTCTATGCTTGGTGTAAAAGACTGCCTTTAACTCTGCCTCATTGGCTCTCCTGGGAACTCATCATCTTCACTAAAAGTCAAAATGAGATTTGGTCTCTCCTCTCTCCTCACCTTTCTTCCTCATACGTATCTGCTTTATTAAAACTACATTTGTCAAAAGGCCCTAATTTGTATCAATGTGTGAGAGAAAAAGGACATTCCTGGGCTTGGGATTTTTCCTCAGTTTTATAATAGAAAATTTTATATGTTCCTTCTCTGAAGTAAACTTGGTTGCCTTAAGTGGAGGTTACTCATAAATAACTCTATGTCAGATTACTATCCGAATCTTTAAACAGCACATTTCACACTCCCCTCAGGTTTGTCTTCCATTGTTTGTGAAACGGTATATTGCTCCTCTCTCCCTTGATATATGAGATAAGCAAATGGTTGTTGATTTAAGTTTTTATCCCAAATATGTTACTTCTTTAATAGCTCTTTGTCTGGTCCATAATTTATCAGTGTCAGACTTCTTCATCTTTATTGCTGCATCATCTATTGCACTGGAAATCTATCTTTTAAAAGGAGCTTCATGGATCTCCGATGCAGACACGGTAAATATATATTTTAAAGACTGTAACAGCATCCCAGTTCCACCCCTTACCTCCTACCCCCACCTCAAAAGAAACAAGATTGGGCTTTAAAAAAAATTGGAGTGTTTTGCATCTCTTTCCCTTCTATGCTATTTCTCTGCTTATCCTTCTAGACCGTTGCAAAATAAGTATCAAAAGTATCCTGGGTAATTAGCCATTACAGTACTGTCACTGAGGGTTCTGCAGTCAATACAGAGATAATTTGGGCAATGGTGAATGACAGTGCTGTCCAGAGTTTTGGGATAATCAAGGACACATCCAGATGCACTAGACATCTGTCAGACCCGTGAATCATTTCAAGGAGGTTCTGCATTGGCAGGCAATTCAAGCAGGGATCAGCATTCCATCAGCATTCAACTGCAGAGATAAGGACCGTCTCGCTAAAAGACTTTTGTTTGCCTTGTGCTGCAGAGAAGGATGCCCCACACTTTTCTGTGGCTGTGGTGGCTTGATTGCCTGGGTCGTTCTTAACTAAAGAGGAAGGACTCCTACTAGCTCTAGCATGAAGTAGGCAGGTGTCCCTGGTAACACTTGATTAATTTTCTAAGTGTCCGTCTGAATAACCATCCCCCTCTTCTGATAGCTTTAAGTGTGTTACGACTTTAACATTTGGAATATGCAGCAGTGGTGAAATGCAAAATTGTTTACTACCGGTTCTGTGGGAGTGGCTTGGTGGACATGACAGGGGAAGGATACTGCAAAATCTCCATTCCCACCCCACTCTGGGATCAGCCAGAGGTGGCATTTGCCAGTTCTCCGAACTACTGCTACAGGTTCTCCAAACTACTCAAAATTTCCGCTACCAGTTCTACAGAACCTGTCAGAATCTGCTGGATTTCACCCCTGATATGTGGCCTCTAGGAGCAACAGGTATCTAGATATCAATATATCTCTGTGGTGTTAATTGGGGAGAGTTGTTCTAAACATCTTTTGACCTCAGCTAAATTCATATGTTGCAGTGATCATTATCTAATTTGCTTGATAACATACTGGGTCAATTTGGCCACTGTACTTGTGTAAATCATGGTTCAAGGTTTAATGTTTCAGCTACCCAATTTGACAATCATAGTTAAGCAAATATAACCAGCCCTTTTCCTGCAGTAGCCTGGAGTTAATATAGACCAGATTAAAGCTCATTAGAAAAGTATGGGGAGCAGAGGGAAATTGCACAATATTTGTGGAGTGTGATGGTGGGCAACAGTATTTGAAGTATGCAATATGGATTCATATATAACACTGTAACTTATTTGATTTTTCTTTTGGCATGTTTTACAATTGAAGTTGGTAAATTTGATTCATGGTTTAATATGTTGTGTGAATCCAGTTATTATTTTTTAAAAAATTGTTTGCTCATGTTTATTCATATTTATTGATGTGTATGATTTATTCCTGCTTCAGGTACTCTAGGTAGTTTAGGGTATTAAAACAAAATGTCAACCAAATCATAGGAGTGTAATTTTGAGTAAGCACGCTAAAGATTATACTGTCTGTTATTTTAACCAGTTTTACTTTGTTACCCAGTTTGGGAGCCTTCAAACTGAATAGCAGGCTTCTGTTGTTATTTCCTCAACTGTAATATTATACAAAACCACTATACAATAAAGAAACTGGTAAATAATTTAAAATCAGGATTTTGCTTTTTCACCTAAAATGTATCAAAAGGCTTAAACCAATGGTAGTCAACCTGGTCCCTACCGCCCACTAGTGGGCGTTCCAGCTTTCATGGTGAATGGTAGGGGTTTTGTCTGATACTGAAGCACTTTCCTTTTTTTTTAATTTAATTGACTTCCCTACTTTATAAATCACCATTACTGTGGAACTGATGGGCAGTTAGAAAATTTTATTTCTAACAGAGATACAAAAGTATTTATTTTATTTTTATTTTATTTGATTTATATCCCGCCCTTCTCCAAAAGGACCCAGTGGGTGGTAGGTATAAGAAGGTTGACTACCCCTGGCTTAAACTGATGCGATCTTTACTTACTTCATCAGAGACAGAATAACTGGTTGTCACTGGTTGTCTTCTAAAGCTCATTATTACAAGAAACAACATAAAAATTTTCTTAACCTGGGTATTAGACCTACAACAAGCCCAGATGACTACGTTAGTCCCACATAACACAGCATAACACATGCCCAGCATATTCACATACAAAAGTAAAGGTGCTTTCACACGCTCTTCTTCCTTTGTGATATATGCCTTCATCTGATAACCTTCTGAAATCTACATTGGACAGTCAGGTCAGATTTGGCATTAAATAAGTAATGGATGCAACTTTGACATCAAGATGCAAAACAAGGACAAAGTAATATCAGAACATTTTAATACCCCAGGACACTCACAGATTTCAAAATTGCCATTTTAGAAAATGGAACTATGCCAGTATCAAAGAGCAACAGACTGCTGAACTCGTATATCAAAAGTTTTTAACAAACACAATGGGCTTTTAACACATTACTTTTATTAATTAATGAAGTTCTTGAAATCTCTCTCTCATGTATCTTCATTTGCCTAACCACCTTTCCCATTTCCCTCATCACATTTCAAAGCCTGCTTCACTTTTATCACTCGATCCATCTGGTGAAAGCGTATGCCTTTAAATGAAATCCATTAGTCAGAAAAGACGCTACCACCAGACCCTCCATGGTTTGGGGTTACCATAGACCAGGGGTCTGCATGGCTGGCTGGGGAATTCTGGGAGTTGAAGTCCACCAGTCTTAAAAGAGCCGACTTTGCAGACCCCTGCCATAGACTAACACAGGGTTACGTAAAGAACTTGTGTTTACTTTCTAATAAAGATCAACCTTTATTAACTTGCCCCCTCCCCCTTCTCTTGTATGATTTTAACTTCCTGGAGGTGCACCAGCATGTCAACTGCTGAGCATTCTGGGAATTGAAGTTTCATATCTGAAGAGGGCCTATCTCTGGAAAGGGTAATATAATAGAATTGGTACAAAAATAATGAAAAGATTTGGTGAATCGTTCTGTTGGAAAATTCACTTCAAAGTAAGATACTCATACTCATACTCAAAGTGTATTTTATTCATATAAACTTTAAAAGACAGTGATTTCTGGTTTACTAATTTCTTAGCCATACAAAAAAAACTTTAAATGTGTTTCAGATCCTCTATACAATACTACTGTAAAACTGTAAGAGAAAGATCAATATTATCTTCTTCCTTTTTTCCTATTGGCCATGTAGAGTGTGGATGCTTTTCATGGGCACCAAGGCTGAAAAAGAAAGGATAATTTTTTCCTTCTTTACAATTCTTTGTTAATGCAATGTAACATATATACTAATTACATGATATTATTAGGGATCAAAAACAATAACTGAGTTTACATCCCAAGCTGTTATTTGTAAATCAAGATTTGTTGTTGTTGTTGTTTTTAGTTGCGAAGTCATGTCCAACCCATCACAACCCCATGGAAAATGTTCCTCCAGGCCTTCCTGTCCTCTACCATCCTCTGGAGTCCATTGAAGCTCACGCCTATTGCTTCGATGACTCCATCCAGCCACCTCATTCTCTGTCGTCCCCTTCTTTTGCCCTCAGTCTTTCCCAGCATGAGGCTCTTCTCCAGTGAGTCCTTCCTTCTCATTAGGTGGCCAATGTATTTGGGTTTCATCTTCAGGATCTGGCTTTCTAAAGAGCAGTCAGGGTTGATCTCCTCTAGGACTGAACCATTTGTTGAGATTTGTTGAGTTGAGTACAATTGACAAAGCTATGGATCACACTACAAGTCATTCACCCTGGTATGCAAAGCAGAATGTCTAGGTTCACAAAGCCCAAAGCCACAAAAAGCAACCCACGTTTTGCATGCGCATAATCTTTAAAACAACCAGCCTGCGAGTATAAGGGAAACGTTCCTCCTGCTCCAAATTCGCGGGAAGGGTCTCATCAGATTTCTACTTCCGATTCCTGATTGCATCTGGACCTGGACTCTGCCAACAATGAGGCTGACCAGACATATCTTTAGGTCTGCTCTGTGAAGAAGATTAGCTCATCAGCTGGGCTCTAAAATTGAACAGAAGCAGAAAGAAAGGAACCGAGCATATGCACTGGGATCAGTCCATGCACTTAATGTTTGGGAAGTAGCATAGCCATTTGAACACCATCATCATCTGCCTGAAAGCCAATTACATTATAATTGCTCCCAGAATGAAGCTGATAACAGAAGTGACATGGAATTGGGAAGAGAACTGCACTTGTCCCAGCATCACAATGATGCCGGCGATTTCATTTTCGGTTCTTCCCATGATGGACTATAAGTAAAGTAATTTGAGTACAAATACTGAGAAAAATGCCTTACTGTTCCCAGGACGCATTGTCCATTGCCCCAGAACTTTTAGCACAGCAGTGTAATGAGCCACTGTACATCATTTAAACCGAGGATAAAAAAGATAATGCAAGTGAAATTCCACCCATCCAAAATATTAATTGTGCAAATTAAAATGATGCCATTTAGAAACTGGCTTGACATCTTTCCAAATTAGACTTTGGCCATTGGGGGGGGGGGGGGAATCCTGTCTAGTCTGTCCCCCACTTCATGCGGGCATGTCCATTGTATTCCCTTCACCAGCAACCAGGGAGAGGTTTTGATAAACAAAACCATCCAACACCAACATCTCAATAGGACATTGAGATGTGGGGAAATCTTGGTAGAAATGTGAGCTGGACTGCAGCTGATGTTCTGCAAGCCCAGGCTGGCTGAATGAGTGGGAGCCACCAAAAGAAAAATCAAAGGGAGCAGATGACATTGGTCCCTAAATAACCCTCTAAAGGCCCAAAGATAAAGCAGCTTTGCCGCTCTAACAGAGAGAACTAGAACCAACAGGTGAGTTAGCAAGATATCAGGCAAACTGTCCTAACATTAAGAGCTAATTTCAAAGCAGTATTTGAGGTGGCAATATTTTTCAACAGTACTTAGCCAAACACCACAGGCCTCATTGTTTTTATCACAATGACAATGTTGAGTTCTCATGGTTCAAGCTGTACTGCTTTGGTATACTAGTGACATCACAATGCTTACACAAAAGGGGCAGGACTTGCATTGCGTTGGCGCAATGTTCTTTTTACCTTGCCCTAATCCCAGCCCCAACCCTTCTGCAAAGGTTTGACAGCCATCACTCAAAAATGACATTTTCTTTCTCCTAAATTGCTGATCTTATATAGAAGGGATAAGGCTGGTTTATCTTGAAAGCCCCCTTCCTAATATTCTGGAAGGAGAATGGAGCTTTGCATAATAAAGATTATGTTTTCTACACTTTAGTCAGTGTTTCTCAACCATAACAATATTAAGAAGTCTGGATGTCAACTCCCATAATTGTCTGGCTGGCCGGGAATTCTGGGAAATGAACCCCACATGTTGTCATGGTTGTCCCAAAGGCGCTTTTCCAAAAGGCAATTGGACTTTCTTGGTTTCTTCCTTGAAAATGTTTCATTTCTCATCCAAGAAGCTTCTAAAATTCAATTCAGTTCTTGGATGAGAAGTGAGACATTTTCAAGGAAGAAACTAAGAAAGCAGTTAATTTTTGGAAAAGCACTTGAGGGACCACTATGACCTGGATGATTGAGAATCTCCATAGACACAAAGTCCACACATCTTAAAGATGCCAAGGTTGAGAAACACTGGCCTAAATAAAATAAGTTTGTCAATGAAAGGATTTATCTTACAAAAAAATAATAATAATTCAAAAACAGTTTAACAAGAACTCAAAGCTTCTACAGAGCAAGGAAGCTTGTATCATCCTGTTCACATATCACATTAAATAATATATTGTAATAATGTATTGTGTCCCCTATTTGTTTAACTGATTTCTCATTATTTTTCCTCTCATGAAGTCAAGCAATAGAATGTATGAACCAGCCCACCTCTTAAACAACATAGTTAAATAATACGGAAGTTGTATCTGTGATGTTTATTCTGTGATGACTTATTTACAAACTATATTATTCTATTTCAGCAAACCTTATGTTTCTCATTCTTTAAGATAGGCCATGATCTGCCAAAAGAGTTTAAGAGAACCCAGTAAAGACCCATTAACTCATGTGGAAATACAACAAAGATGTTATCTAATGGCCTAATCACAATTTTTTTTTTAAAGAAAACTGTAATAGGGAATAAATATAAACCATATAAAGTAGATTTTCAGACTTTAGGCACATTGGAATTATACATGTTACTTATTAGCCTGGTCCAAAGATAATGCTTAATCATAACATGATCTCTTTGTTTCCAACATCAGGCAATTAATATAAGGCTGCTATGATGCGTTTAACATGCCATGATTTGAAAAGAATGGGTTTTCATACGAGTCAAGCCTAAATCAAAATATTTCAAGTATCATGTCTTGCCAATATTTCCTAATTCTTCTTGGCACCACCAAGATGTATCCAAATTATTTATTAACCTTAAATGCTAGCTTTTAGGGAAGAGAATTAAATTTGTCTTCAACTTAAGCTCAACCCCTTAAATAAGCACATAATGTGAGGGAGGAGAATCTTTAAAGAGATTTGTTGAAGTGATTTATTTGTTTACAAGACAAGATAACATTCATTAAAAAAAAATATGCTTCACTTCAAAGAATCTTTTAAAGTAACCTTTGATCAACTATAGTGCAGATAAGCTATTTGGTTAATTAAAATGGAGGAGGAGCTGCATATTCAGGTTCAAGGGCAAGATTTGGATCTTCTAGTTGAGATATTCATTAATTCACAAAAAACCTAATAGAGGGAATTGTATTCTCAGAGGATCATCTCATTAAACAGATTTCCTTCTTCAGATGCTTATATTCCATGTACCATTCTGCCTGAACACCAAGATTAAAAAAAAACACTGGCTGTCATCCCAAGTTATTAAACTGGGAAAAGTTCCACAGAAGTAATTCTCAATAAATACATTTAGGATCTGGTTATGATTTTAATATGATTTAGAAATTAACAACTAGGTAATAAACTTGTCTAGATTACATCCATTTCTCAAGCTCTAAATCCCATAGTTCTTAATTTTTGATAATATTTAGCAAGTATCGATGAGTCTCCCCTCACTGTAATAATATAAAATAATATTATGTACAAAAAAATGTGAAATCACAACTGCTGGTTCTTTAGTGGGCATTGGCCTTCATGCACATTGAATTCTTCACAAGAACTTAGGATGTTGTTACGTATCAATGTAGTATATTATATGTGCAGATTGTAATTCACATATGGACATTTTATCAATGTGCAGATGTTCTCAGTACTGTCCAAGATTGTTGATATGGCACCCAATGTGCCAATAACCACTGGCACCACCATAGCCAGTTTATGTCATGATATTTCAATTTCAATGTTTAGATCTTGATACTTTGTGATATTCTGCAATCTTTTGTCTTCTATTCTACTATCCCCTGGTATTGCCACATCAATTATCCAAATTTTCTTCTTTCCAATCACAGTTAAATATAGTGTATTATACACCAAGACTGTGCCCATTCATGTTTTGAAATACAAATAGTATTTCAAAACAGTACGTAGTAATGGTAAATAGATACAGATCCTTTATTTGAAGTCAGGCAGCATTATTGATTTAAGACTCAAAGTTTTATGCAAATTCAGAAAAATGAGCCCAGTAATTCAGTAGACATGTTAAATATGTCCTGTAAAATAATTTATGAATGTTCATTAATTTGAAGATCTTGACCTAGATCTGGATCCATTGCAAAGAACACACTCAAAGAAAAGTAGTAAATTTTCAGTGCAATCCTGTACATGTCTACTCAATGGTAAATGACACTAGATTCACTTGGCCCTCCCTAATTTAGGATTGCAGTCTAAATAACAGTTTTCTGGGTAAATTGCCCTAAGAATAAAACAGAACCTACTGAATTCAAAAGCCTACACATACTGGGAAACACGTGGAGTTGAGAGTCCAATGAGTCCACCAAGTGTAGATGACTCGGGATAACACCAGAAAAGGTGCTAAAATACAAGGAAGAACTGCTTTTAAAGTAAACCTGGGTTTACTTAGGAGGAATCTGCCTGCCTATGTCAATCCATTGCTCATCAGAGCAAACTGAGTCACTTTGATGGGCTAAGCTGCTGACGCCTTCTCCCTGACCACTCTGTGGATATCTCCCTTAAAACTATGTGCTCTGTAGGATAGGACAATAACCAGTGGTGGGATTCAACTGGTGTAATAACCAGTTTGCTGAGCGTGCAGATGCAGTTCGTTTCAAAGCAGCTCTAAAACTTACTTTCTACTGCAGCCCCAGTGAGTAAAACAGCTGAAGCGCAGCAATTGCTCTGCTGTGTGTATCACCTGGGCTTCAAACAAAGGCTATATAAGACAGACTATCGCAGGGGCAGGTGGGCAGAGACAATTGATCATTGGAACTACTGGTTCACATGAACCGATCCGAACAGGCTGAGTCCCACCCATGACAATAATCCAGGGAGAAGCTAGGCACCATTCTTCTGCTTGTGTCTGCTTGGTTCTTCTGCCAAGGATTAAGCCCTCAGAGGCTGATGGATCATTAGCCTAATAATCAAGCTAAGACATAAGACGCATAGCCTGCAACTGGCTGGATTTGTAATAATGACAATGAAACAGCCTTTCTTTGGGCCTGAAATGCCATTTAACAGTGTTTGGGAATTTATTACTTGTGGCTTAGGCTACCTCTCTGGAGTTTGTTTCAGAGTTTGATATGCTTTGTTTACTTCAGTTATAATTTCATTCTCTGATGGTCTTTTGACTTGCTATATTACACTATAAGACCCAGTTTAGTGTAGTGGTTAGGGCACTGGGGGACCGTGACTTCAAGTTCTTCCTTGGATACTAAAACTGCTGGGTGACTTTGTCCCATTCAGAGGTGGTTTTCAGCTGGTGCAGACTGATTCTCCCAAACCAATAGCAGAAATCACAGTTCTGTGGGTGTGGCTTGGTGGAAGGATACTGCAAAATCGCCATTTCTTCCCGATCAGCTGGGATTCAGGAAAATAGATTGGGGTAGGGCCAGTCAGAGATGGTATTTACCGGTTCTCCGAACTACTCAAAATTTCCACTACTGGTTGTCCAGAACTGGTGAGAATCTGCTGAATACCACCTCTGACACATGCAAACATAAATACACACACACACACACACACACACAGAGAGAGAGAGAGAGAGAGAGAGAGAGAGAGAGAGAGAGAGAGAGAGAGAGAGAGAGAGAGAGAGAGAGAGAGAGAGAGTTATATCTCTATAAGCTATCCTCCACTCTGTAGACAATGCAATAATCATGGATTTTAAAAAAATAAAGATTAGGAGAAAATCATAGAATTCACCTATTACTATTTTAAAGAAATAGAAGAAAATGGTTATATTAACTCCTGAAATCACTGCAGAAACTATGCATGTGCATTTTGTTATTTTCAACTGGTCTTTATCAAAACTGTAAAGAAGAGTTCTAGCATAAAACACATCAATTTTATGATAGATTAGATCATGAGGGATGTCAGGGTTTTTTTTTTCAAAAAATTGATTTTCTAGCATTCTAGCGTTATGTTTGATTCCAGTTCATACAAACAGATGACATTTTGGGATAATTCTAACAATGAAAGGCAATTGCTTTTTTGGCGTATTTGGGCAAATATGGTACCATGCGAATGGGGCCATATCAGAATGGGGCTCCTAATCAGTTTACTATTGATTCGCTGAGAGAAGGTTTTTTGTGTGTGCGTGTGCCCACCGCGCATTGCTGTGCATGCACAGTTTACTGAAAACTGCTCTGCACATGTGCAGAAACATGCCGGCAACAGGAGAAGAGACCAGGGAACCGGTTCAGGGGTGTGCCGGGCCTAGGTCGCTGCCGGTTCCAGTGACCCAGGCCGCCAAGCCACTACCGGTTCGGCTGAACCAGGCTGAACCAGTAGGAACCCACCATTGGGCCATATATAATAAAGTAAGATATAGAGAAAACAAAAGTTTCAGCTTGGAGAAAACAAGACAAATAAAGAAATTGTCAAGAAGACCAATAGGGATTCATTTCCTCCATCTATGGATTACAGCACTTCCCAATACAAGAAGCAACTTGTCCTTTTGATCCTTCCTAAATTTATAAGATTTTGGTTTAGACTTGGGTTGGATTATTTCATGAATTATTTACTTGGATGCTAACCAGGTATGTCTCTCAGCCGTTCTGAATCAGCTGTATCTTAACACTATATTTTAATTGTCTTGTGTTCTTAACAATCCTTTGTTTTCCTTTGCTATGTTCTTAACCACAAATATGAACATGTTCCTTTCAAACACTCGCTGGGTTGGGTTGGGTTCTCTTCATACTTCCTATCAGCCTTTATGGCTTGTGCTCAGCTGCCACTCAGACTTCTGTGACAAGCCTCTGACCTTGTCTAACTTCTCATGCCTTTAGGTCCTGAAGCTGACATCTGATACCCTTTCCACACTCATCTAACATTGAATATCCTGTTCCACATTTATAATAGCTACACATGTGTGGAGGTATATGTGTCAACTTTATTTCAGTGTAGGCATTTTGGCCTTGACATATCACATCTTGCAGGGGTGACACTCCTCTGTTTAAAGTTACTAGTGTCTATAGTCTCTATGTCTTTAAATAGTAAAAAACATACTTACTATTATGATGATGATTAGTGTGGTAAGAGTTAAGTGTAAACAATTTTAAATAAATATACATTAATCAATTAAAATATTTGTTTTAAATTTTAAAAAGTATATAGGTATGCAAAGATCTCCAACGTACGATAAAATAGCCAATAATAGCTATTTTTCCAGTGTCTCATAATCAGAGCTGAACTGATGATCATTAAATTTTGATGTGAGCTCTTATTACTTACAGTCGTTACTAGATCAAACTTCAATCCATTCCTCTAACAGTTTCCAGACACCAGTTATACTAATGCATCATCTCAATGCCCTTTTCCCTTCTATTACATTAAGTTACTGTACTTTGCTTGTTCAGAATCTATTGCTAACAGGGTCATTGTTTAAGGCAATTGTTTGCTATAAGTGCCAACTGCTGGTTTCTTGGGGCTTCTTCTTCTACCCAGTAGCACCAATGGCCTTCAGAATCTGCAGTGGCTGAATCCACATTTTTAGCAGAGAGAGTGGCTGAACAGGAAGGTGGCATCACATCTCTCATGTTTGGTTATAAAAAAAAGTCCCCTGCTCCCCCCATTAATAGGAGGCAAACACTGCACCCCACCATCTATTACTGTACAAAGCTTTGGAATGTATTACAATTTAAAATGAAATGGCTTTGGTGTCAGACCTAGAAGCCATCTTTTACATTGGGCCTTCAGGCCTGCCACATTTTCTACTGTGGTAAAATGAGAGGAGGGATTATATAGAGCAGGGGTCCCCAACCTTTGCAACTTTAAGTCTGAAGGACTTCAACTCCCAGACTTCTCCAGTCAGCTTTGCTGGCTGGAGAAGTCTGGGAGTTGAAGTCCTTCAGACTTAAAGTTGCAAAGGTTGGGGACCCCTGATATAGAGCATGAGAGATATGTAGTCAAAATTACATTCCTTTCTCAGAGAGTCAAGGTCATCTTGCCCTACACCTGAAGTGGTGTGACTGGGAGGCATCTCCAGTTGGGACAGTGCCTGATTGGGCCATGTGATGGACATGTGGGTGCTGGGCAGGGACTTGAACTTTCTTTTGGGTGGGGAAAACCTGGACATTTTCAGATTCGGGTTTTTCCAAATGTGCCAATATGACATCTCTAATAAAATGGAACTTTGAGGAACCTCAAGCCTTGGAGTCTTCTTTTGTTAGGGGTGTTACTTGGAACCCTGACATTCTGGTTTTACCATGCTACAAAACTGAGTCACAAGGAAGGACTTGCCATTCTCTGTCCATACATTCCATTTCATGCAGTGCGCCCTTTTCCTTGTCACAACCACACTGATATTTCATTCAAATATTAATTTGTGACAAGTGAAGGTCAGAATGAGTGGAATAGCAAAATTGCAGAATCATGAAAGTGAATAGGGTTACAGATTTTTTTTTTTTTGCTTTGCTGTCCAAGCTTTATCTGTGGGGCAAAGGAACTTTGGGGGCGGGGCCAGCCAGAGGTGGTATTTTCTGGTTCTCCAAAGTTGTTAAATTTTTTACTATCGGTTCACCTGAACCATACCGAACCAGCTGAATACCACCTCTGATCTTCATGGAAGTATTATAGTGGCCATTCTCTGAAGAAGCCAGCACTTCCCTTGCAGACTACATAATGCACTTTCAAATATTCAAGTGTTCCAAGCTGCCATGAAGTGACACTGATTGGCTTAGAACTAAGGAGGGGAGGAAACCCACAGAAAAACAGTGAATTCTTATACAAACAGCCAAAATAAAATAGAACACTATATACCCTTTAGGTCCTCAAAAATGAGGAGAAGGAAAACATAGATGGAAAGCACAGATTTACAAAACTAAATATGGCAAAGCTTTCATTTAACCAACCCCTGTTTAGCAGACGTCAGATAGAGTCGGTCATCCTGCCCTCCACGCCTTCTTCTAAACAACAGCCAAGTTCCTTGCATCAGAAAACATCCAGGCAAGGCATTTAAACTTAGGTTAATTTTATGACATCTGTAGTGATTTCCATCATTTATGTAATGACTTCATTACGCAAATGACGTTTTTCTGTATTTAATGGTCACTTGAGAGGAACAGACACTCCTTCCCCAAGTGATCCATTAAAATTAGCTTTCCCTGTACTTACATATTTTTTAGCTCCACTCTTATCACTGTCACAATAATACCATCAGGATCACACCATAAGAGGAAAGGGAGGAGGATGAATTTTCCTGAACCCTGGATAGAATGCTAATTTTAAGATGATGCTTCTTGTGACATTTCTATGCATCGTATAAAGATGAATCAAACACATTGTATGTTTTAGATGTATTACTTAAAACACTGAATTATTATTAATCATTCAAAATGGGCATAACCAGACCTACACCCATGCTTTAAAAAGCCCAGTGCTTTCAAAATGTCCACTTACTACCCTGTTTCCCCCAAAATAAGACCTCCTCAGATAATAAGACCAATCGGGCTTTTGAATGCATGCACTAAAATAAGCCCTCCCCTGAAAAGAAGCCATCCCCTAAAATATTTAAACTCATGCGCAGTCGGTCCCTGCCATTTCCTAGGGAAATGGGGGAACATGTTCCATGTGCCCCACATGTATCTGCAGAGGCCACTCCTGCAAATCCTAGTTCCGTGATGGCGAACCTAAGGCACGCGTGCCACAGGTGGCACGCGGAGCCATTTGTCAGGACACGCAAGGCTTGCCCTGCCGGCTGACTTCGGCCTTTTTTTTGAAGCCATTTTCACCCTCTGGAAGCTTCAGGAGCTTCTCTGAAGCCTCCAGAGCACGAAAAATCAGCCCTACAGGCAAACCGGAAGTTTGGGAATGGACTTTGAGTTTGCTCTTAGGGTCATTTTTGCCCTCTGGAGTCTTCAGGGCAGCTCCTGAAGCCTCCGGAGGGCCTCCGGAGGGGGGAAGGCTGTTTTCACCCTCCCCATGCTCTTATAAAGCCTCTGGAGCATGGGGAGGGTGAAAAAAGCAGACCAACAATGGGGGTTGTGCACGCATGCATGCTGTGGTTGTGGGCATAGCATCGTGGGTGTGGCACACCCGTGCAGGACCCCCCTGCGCTCCCCCCGCTTTTGGCACGCGAACCAAAAAAGGTTCGCCATCACTGTCCTAGTTACCGTGCCCCTTCTCTTAGTGGCAGCCGCAAATAGAGCAACAAGCCCAGCAACACTAGGACTGGCAAGAGTGTGCCAGAAGCAAAGCTTCCGACCCTCTCTGGATCAGCTGATCTATGGGCCACGGGCTGAGGTTATGGGGCCTCCTCCACCTCAAAAGTAATAAGACCTCCCCCAAAATAAGACCAAGCGCTTATTTCAGGAATCAAAAGAAAATCAGACCTTGTCTTATTTTGGGGGAAACACGGCAGGTGCATTTTCCCCTAGTATGATAAAATTATAATATATGCACCACCAGATCCTAAAGGATTTCATCTGTGCAAGCCCTGCTATAGCAACTCAAGACTTTGCTGGTAGACGTTTGAGAAACTGAATCTCACTACAGTAAATATTTTAAAACTTGTTTCTCCTCCCAATTAATCTACAGGGTAATTATGTGCTTCCTTATTCAAGTACATCCCTTATTAACACTACTTTCTGAGAGCTTAATTGCCACCGCAGTAATATGGGATAGCAATCCCTTACATAAATACATGATTATTATGTACAGTCACTTATCTGTGAACAGGCTGTGCTCCTATTTTCCTTAATTAAGGATACAAAGAGCTCCTTCATCTTTGCATATTCCCTTGCTAGGACATTGATACTCATTATTTCCTAAGCCCGAACACTGAGACTGTGTCAAGAATGCATCCATCACTATCCCACTTAAGAGTCAGCGGATTTTTTTTTTTTGACCGCGTCAGCAGTTTGGCAATTTGCAATTTCTGTATGTCTGACGTGTGTTTTTATTATTGGTGAAGATCACTCTCCACTACCAAGATCATGAGAATGATTCCTCAGTTGCTCTCTTCAGCAGTCTAACCTAATGACAGTAATTAACAGCTTGTGATTAGCAGCCACTCCAGAAAGTGCTTGAATGCTAATTTGCTGCAACTAATATGTGGTGCTTCTGGGTAATGAGAACTGCACTACAGGTTCACAGAGAAAGTACTTTCCTTTTCAGCATTTAATCATACAAATGATCCTTATTTAATCACTTCAGCAGTAAACCTAAGTTTAGGGCATTTGTTGTTGTTGTTTTCCTGCTATTATGTTCCAGGCTGCAACAAGAAAAGAAGGAGCCATAACCTACTGAGAATGTGGAAGAATGTAGATGCTGACTTTTGAATGGTGAAGAACTATTCACAACATTTCTCTTGCACACTGTTGCTTTTTCGCCCCTTTGTCTAGCTGAAGGCTGTTGTTGGAAGAAATATCCATCTGGTTCAGTTCCAAGCCAGGAGAAAGACACTAGAAACATGGAGACTGATTGAAAAGATGGTTTCATGGTAAAGTAGAACCATCAAGCACATGGGTTCTGGGCAGCTGACCACATGGAGCTGAGAGTGAGGAGGTTTTATACCTTCTCTTGGGCTTTGAACTTGAGCTTCCTGTTCCTGTGCAAGAACAGAAATATTATATTGGTTGTTGTCAGACTCCTATGAAGCCATGTGAGGTCATGTTTGTCTGAGATAGGTTTGGTTGAAGTTTTCTGGGGGTGATGCAACATCCTTAGGAGATTGTGCCTTGTGGTGAGATCTGCTGCTAGATGGGTTAATCCTATTATGTCCTGGAGGGTCATGTCTTAATCCCATCACCTTGGAGCTGGAGGTCTTTTGTCTTGTAGATAGGCTGGCCCAGTCTTTCTTAATGGGCACCAAATATCTGCTGGGGGCAGGGAGCTGCTTTCTGACTATGACTTGATTTATTCACAGATAAAAGTATTGCCCATTGGTTTAAGGAGGAAATACACATTGCTTCAATATAGAACCAATTCCAAAAATGAGTCCTGCTTCCTTTTGTCGAAGAATCACATGCACATCCTATCCTGTTTCATTCTGCCTGGCAAGTGATAGCAAGACTAACCAAACCACTTGTGATTATCATGTCACAATATGGAAATATTGGAAGTATTACCAGTTGGGGGTGAAGGGAATAGTTAATACAGAAGTGCCATTTCAGTGACAATACTGTATCAGGAATAACATGTATTTCCATCCTTAAAAGTCAACTGATATAGTACAAATTGGGTAGCATAGAAGGAAAATGACAAAGATTAATGATTGCTAGGAAAACCTATTGCAAATTATATACATGACATATTTGAGGCCAACTTAATTGTCCTGGGTCACTTAAGATGGAAACAATGTATGTGAATTGCCTTTAGTTAATAGTATAAATGGCAGCTATGTACTCATCTAAAACATTAAGAAAATATTTAAATTTGAACATGAATAAGCATTATTGCTCTATCTCTAAATATTTGCATGATATTGGATATTCGTGAAACCGATTAAATGCAACTTGAAGCAGTGACTGAAACCACGGAAAGACCCAAAAATGCTTTTTTTTTGCAATGGAAACAGAATAATATCACTTCTGAATCTTTACATTATTTTATTATTTACTAGCTGTACCCGGCCACGCATTGCTGTGGCCCAGTCTGGTTAAATGGCCAACCAATCTGTGTGTAGATCTACACCTGCACACACAAACATATACACACAACCACCATATAACCCCCAACCTACCTACCTACTGTATTTCTTCCTCTCTCCCTCTACCTACCTACCTACCTAGTGTGTTTTTCCCTCTCTCTCTCTCTCTCTCCCTCTACCTACCTACCTACCTACTGTATTTCTCCCTCTCTCTCTCTACCTCTACCTACCTACCTACTGTATTTCTCCCCCTCTCTCTATCCCTCTATGGGCCACCTGGGAGTGTGCTATCCTCTGCGCTTTGTTTTGGGCCTCGTAGGCCTCCATACAGTGTGGAACATTGGATGCTTATTTGGTTGTGTGAAGGATCATAAGAAGCAGCAGGGTGGGAGGAGCTACAGGGAGGTGAAAACCTGAGAAGTGCGTACCTTTTACGTTTGTGCTGCTTGCACATGACACACGTGTGTATGTATGATTGTTACTCCCTTTCTTAGCAACATTGTGTGAAAATTTGGTGGCAATCGATGCAGTACTTTCTGAGATTAACGATTTTGAACAAACTATTTTAAATTTTTACTTATATATTTTTTTTATTTATATTTATATCCCGCCCTTCTCCACAGAGGACCCAGGTCGGCACACAGGAATTTAAAAAACATATAAACAATAAATACATAATTTAAAAACATATTAAATTAATCTAATCCTATGCTAAAACCAATTTTAAAATTCCCAATTTAAAACTCTCCAAAATAGTCCCCATGGGAGGTTAGGCTAGGCCGGCTTGCTGGAAAAGATGTGTCTTTAGACACTGGCGGAAGAGGCGGAGGTCGGTGATGGTGCGCAATTCAGGGGGTAGGTCGTTCCAAAGGGCAGGGCCCGCCACAGAGAAGGCTCTTCCCCTGGGTGTCGCCAGACGGCATTGCCCGGCCGACAGCACCCTGAGAAGACCCTCTCTGTGGGAGCGGATCGGCCGAAGGGATGTATGGGGCAGAAGGCGGTCTCGCATATAACTAGGCCCCGGTTATATAGATTTTCTATAAAATGTTTGCATCTTATGTATACATGTCACAATATCTGTAAACTTTCAAAGAGATATCAGTTCACGACATCCTTATCAATACTCCTTATTCTTCATTCCTTAACATGCTGTCTTGTTTATAGTGAAAATAATGTGTCACTATATAACCACTCCAGTGTTTTTGGACCTTTATCCATTCTCTAAAAACCAAGATTGCCAACCAAGAACTGAAAATGGCCACAGAGACTATGATCTAATTGTACTTTTTGATGCAATTAATTTTAAATGTTTGAATATGAAGCTGTTTTCTTTATTCATGTGATTTTGAAGTCCTGTTTGTCCACTCTTAGGTAGAAGTGGAATAAAAATGCAGTTGTCAGGGTTCCAAGTAACACCCCCAATGAAAGAAGACTCTGAAGATTGAAGTTCCTCAAATTTCCATTTTATGAGAGATATCATATTGGCACATCTGGGAAAACCCAAATCTGAAAGTTTCCAGATTTTCCCCACCCAAAAGAAAGTCTAAGATCCGTCCCCTGCACCTACAAGTCCATCACATGGTCCAGTCAATTCATCGTCCCAACTGGAGACAATCCCCAGGCATTCCCATCCGTGTGCAGGCCGAATGCCCTTGACTCTCAGAGAAAGGAATGTTGTTATGGCTAATCCTCCACCACTCCTCGCAACTCCACCTCCCAGGCACTAAATGTGGCAGCCCTGAACGTCCAATGAAAAAGATGGCTTCCAGGGCTGACAGCAGTTCCACATAGGACTGTTATTTTGACTAGATCTGAGGATTCACCGAAAGTTAAAAGAAAGGAGTGGAATTGCCCACTCTGACTGTATCACCAAAAACTAATTGTGCAGAAAAAATCCAGATTATGGGAAGTAAGAAAGAAATGCAGATCATATTTCTATAGCAAAGAGCTAGTCTCCATCAGTATTTATTATTGTCCACCAGGTTGATGGGAATTACAGATTAGATATTTTTAAAGAACCTTGAAGTAATACATGAGAAGCATGATTCCATAGAAGCTTTGAATAGACTGGTTTGCAAGATTTTCCCACAAAAACTTGCTTACTGACTAGAGTTTACTATCATTTGTTAGAGTTCTGTCTTTTACAATAAAATATCTAGCAGCATTTATTAAAGCAATGCAGTCTGTTCTGCCTTCACAAAAGAGGTGAGCTTCAGTCTTGTGTGTGTGTGTGTGTGTGTTCCAGCATAACTCTGGAATGCCTCAAGCAATTTCAACCAAATTTGGTACACAGATGACTTACTCTCTGGAAAAAAAATTCTGTGGGAGTAAGACACCTCTAACACCCCTTGGAGCGTGTGTTCTGTTAAGATACAGCCTGTTGTGCCTTAAAATGACTTCTACTGTACAGAGCAGTGGAGTTGCCATGGTAATGGCTTCACAGTACTCCACAAGGGAGCTCCCTCTGGTAAGGGGAGAAATGCAACATTAGAAATTATGTCTGGTCTGGATATTTTCCCCCTATAAATAAATATCTGGACAACCCGGGTTATTAGCTAGTTTGTAATAAAAATTAGTGGAATAGAAAAGAGTTTTACTGTCATATTGCCTATATAAAAGGGTCTCATTTGAAAGTAAATTACTCCTTAGAATTCTTGTGCTGTAACCTTAATCTTCTAATACTGTTAATCAGAGCTTCTAGTTTTGAACTAGACTGCACAGAGGGAAATCTGATGCATTTCACTTACAGGAATACGACTAGAAATGTTCTGTTAGTTTATGAATTTATTTAGACATAAATCCCACTCGTAAAGGACATCTCCAGTATTAATTAAAAATTTCATTTCATAAACCCTACTATTCTGCAGTTTTCTTATTAATTGTGGCTGGATGATTACCAAGAATAACCTCTTAATTAGCCTATAATAATTTCTGTTCTTTGGAAGAGCTGATTCTAATTTCAGACTCCCTTTGCATTATTGCTTTTCTTTTTTCAATTTATGCAAAAATTGTGTTAATTTTGCTTTTAGACTGTAACTAGGAAAAGGAGGAGGAGGAGGAGGAGGAGGAGGAGGAGGAGGAGGAGGAGGAGGAGGAGGAGGAGGAGGAGGAGGAGGAGGAGATGATGATGATGATGATGATGATGATGATTGGACTGAAGCCTCTTCCAAACCTTGCAGAAACAAAAGTTTTGTAATATCAGGACAGTTATAAATTACTCAGGGGATAGTTATGAATCTATTCACCATGAACCTCCCTAGCTATACTGTAGTCAATGGAAAGCATAGAAACACATGGCCAAGGCTTGCAAACAAGAAAAATTTAATTAAAGGCCCAGGAGCCCTGAAAGCTGGTACATAATAAACACAGCTTTGCAGTGAATTGATAGTAATACGATTTGTAACCTCCATAAGGGTAACTAAGGAAAAGCATGCAAATTCAAAGAAAGGGATAGGGTAGACTATTCCCCCAAAGTATGAGTGGAATACCTTTTCCCTTGAATGGAATAGTGGAGAGCAGGGGAGCAGCGTAATCCATCCATAGCCTTAAATACTGTAGAGTGGATGTTCTGCACTGTTCCTACATTCCTCCTTTGGATCCCGTCCATTTCTACCCAACAAGCAAACACTGCCAGTTCAGACAGACTTGTATCTTTTATTAGTAACGAATCACCCGGCTCAACAAGGTGGTGAGAATTCTTCTTGTAAGTCAGCATTTTCACAAGCAAGTAAAATAAATCGGGACAGATTCTAATCTAATTGCAAATGTATTGTTTTTTTAAATGTACCTAGTCAACGAACCCCTTCATTCACAAAGCACTGATTGCTTGTGGCACAGGCACAACACAAGCCAAGCATCAATTTTAAGGCAAACCGTCGTTTTTAAGCCTCAGCTTGTCAGAGAGGGAACAAGGATTTATTTCTGGGATGATGATGAAAATCAAGGAGCTGGCGATATCAGAAACGGAGCCGAATTCCCCAGCAATTGCCCAATACAGAGGCAACAAATTAAATGTATTTTAAAACAAAGCACCAACCCAAATGCCAAAGCGCCAACAGAAAGAGAAACATTATTAAGGTTTTTAACAGTCTCCACACATAACCTGGCAAACAAATGCTCTCCCTTACATCTCCCCCATATTCTTTGCTACAAATCAGGGGATCTCTCAACCACATCAGAGAACTCATGAAACATTCATCTGCATCCATGGAACCATAACTCAGCTGGATAGATATCCAGCCCTTTGACAAGCAGAGGTAGAGTTCAATCGTTCCAGCAGACTCTTGCCCGAATGGTGAAATGGCAAAGAGATGTGCTGGGATGCAGCCGAGAAGGACTAAAGGAGAAAAGGCAATAGGTGAGGTTTCTGAAGTCACTGTGGGCACGTTTAACTATTCCTATTAGGGTTTAGAATGGGTGAAAATAAATAAAATATTTAATTACTAAAAAAATGCAAATAATGACTGCTTTGTGTGTGTGTTCTTCTAACTAGTTGTTGTATGCCACCTAGAATTGATTTTGTGAGATAAAGGAATTGTCAGGGTTCCAAGTAACACCCCCAATGAAAGAAGACTCCGAAGCTTGAAGCTCCTCAAAGTTCCATTTTATTAGAGATGTCGTATTGGCACATCTGTGAAAACCCGAATCTGAAAGTTTCCAGGTTTTCCCCACTCAACTGAAAGTTCAAGTCCCTGCCAATCAACCACATGTCTGTCACATGGCCCAATCAAGCACCATCCAAAACAGGAGATGCTACCCTGTCACTTCATGGCAGCTGCAGGGCCAGATGGCCTTGACTTTCTGAGAAAGAATGTTATTGTGACTATATATCACCTACACTCTGTATAATCCCCCCTCCCATTTTCCCACAATAGAAAATGTGGCAGGCCGGAAGGCTCAATGTAAAAGATGGCTTCCAGATCTGAGAGGAGTCCCTGCAGATTTTACCTAGTTGCCAACTCTAGGGGGCAGTGTTCATCTCCATTTCAAGGCCATTGAGCCAGTGCTGTCTGAGGAATTTGCCATGGTCATGTAGCCGACATGACATCATGGAGTGCTGTTTATCTTCCCATCAAAGTAGTACCTATTTATCTACTTGCATTTGCATGTTTTCAAACAGCTAGATTTGAAGCTGGGGTGAGGACAGGAGCTCATCCCATTGCGTGGCTCTCTGGTCTCAAACGTGGGCTGCCAACAAGCCCAGTGTCTTAATCATTGACCTACTGTGCCATTCTTTTGTGAGATAAGCAGGCATATAAATCAATTAATTAATAGAGCAAGACTCATTTCAAACCAGGTTCATTGGGTGACCATGCGACATCACTGGGAATCAGCCAATCTCCCCTTAAGTTGATGTTAAGCCAGGTGAAGAAGTTAATCAAAATTGAGGAACAGCCTGTAATTGAGATCTGAAGTCTCAGTAGGTGGATATCCAAAGATTCCCAATAAGAAAGGTGAGTATCATGATAGAGCCAAGCCAGGGGAAAACAAATGATGAAGGGCAGCAAAGAAGGAGAAGACCTAACCAGAAAGAAACTATCCTGATCAGAGGTGGTATTCAGCAGGTTCTGACCAGTTCAGGAGAACCGGTAGCGGAAATTTTAAGTAGTTGGGAGAACCAGTAAATATCGCCTCTGACTGGCCCCGCCCGCATCTATTCTCTGCTCCCGAGTCCCAGCTGATCAGGAGGGAATGGGGATTTTGCAGTAACCTTTCCCTAGAGTAGGGAGGGGATGGAGATTTTACAGTATCCTTCCCCTGCCACGCCCACCAAGCAACACCATACCCACCAAGACATGCCCACAGAACCTGTAGTAAAAAAAATTGAGTCCAACCACTGATCCTGATATATTGAGAACATCAGATGAACATTGCTTGGTTTGATCTTCCATTTACCGTGTCTGTTTTGCAATGGGGTAGGGGGAGGCAGGAGAAAATATGTTTTCCCAGGGGAAAATGATGTACATATGTATGAACTTGAGGAAGCCAGTACGGTGTAGCAATTAAAGCACCAGACCAGAAATCATCATCTGATCATCCAGATCTTCTTTTCATATCAAAATAAAAAGGAGAGTTATCTGCAGTCAAAGAGGTGCTCAGAGATAAGAGCATGCATTCCAACAGCAGGTCTCTAGATGTTTTTCAACCCTCCGAGTTAACCCTAAGAGTTAACTTAAAGGTTATTCTTTCATGTGTATAAAATTTGCAATCAAAATATCAGGATGCTCCACTTTAAAATAGCACTTTGCTGCCTTCTCGTGAGCAACCAGATTTTTGCAGCTCATGTCTGGTACCTATTGATGAGTAAGATTTGGGAATTGAAAGTAATGAATCTGTAAAGCTGATTCTTTTGAAAATGTTAGAGTAATCAGATGCTTGTTTCATGGCTAAATGTGGACCTGCATCTAGGACTGCTTCGAAGGATTTGCCCCAGAAAAGTAGAAGCCATAAGGTTTTTCTGATGGATGAATCAATGTGGTGTTAATTAATGAGTAGACTGAACATTACCTTTAGTCTGATTTTTGTGGATGGTAATTTTTGCTTCCAAAATGTTTCTTCTAGATTTAATTCTGATCTTATTTTAAATAGACCATTTTAACATCTCATTTTGCAGGAATTCATCTGAAGATTTTATCTAATGCTATGCGAGGCAGGAGTGGTGAGCTACTGGGGCCAATTTCTTTATACGACTGTACCTGGCAAATTATAATTAAAAATAAATTCATTGAAAAGACTGCACCAAAAACAAAATTTTGTTTCACTGGCCTGGCGTAGTTTTTTAAATTGTTTTAGTTTTTAAATTGTTTTAGTAAGGGTTTTTTAACAGGATTTAGATCAGGCCAATCTATTTAATATATTTTTAATTGTATTTTTAATTGTATTTTATGCTTATATTATTGATCTTATTATTTCCTGTACACCGCCCTGAGTACCTCAAGGGAGAAGGGTGGTCTAAAAATTTAATAAATCCTAAATCCTAAAATTGATGTGGTCCATAGTGAAAGTCTTTTGTCCTTTGTCCTGTGCCAGAACGTGGTGAAGTTTTAGCCCAACGTGGTATAAACCCTAACCCTGATTTTTAAGTACGATCCTTTTGGTTTCACCAAACAAGGTTAATAGTACTCAAAACCACATTTCCCTATTAAAGATATAACTGGAATAGAAAAGAATCAGAGCTGAAACTGCATAACAGAACTGTGTTCTGAAACAATTGCAAGAGTTGAGTTATATGTATGTCCTCATCCACTTCTAATTTTATTTTTTCCCTTTTTGTAGGATTATCCTTTCAAGAAAATCACATGAAATATTCAATCAATATTCAGGTGGTTCTTACCAGATTTCATTTAAAAAAAAATCAGTAATAAGCAAGATTCTGTCTCACTAGCCTTCCTGGCCATAACAATCTAACGTGACACCGCAACTTGGACAAACCATGATTGATTAACATGAAGTAATACTAAGCCACAGACAAGGAAGCCACATTAAGATTTAGAAGGTTGTTATTGACCAGGTCTTCCTAATGATCATATATATTCCCTTTTCCGTCTGATTGCATTTGGGAATAGTTTCCCCTATATTTTTAGAGGGTCTGCTTTATATAATCCCAATGGTTAGAATTCATCTACTCTGTGAAGTGGAAACCCCTAATGGAAAAGTCGGGTTAGGTGTACTCTGTTGGGTCACATCTATTTTTATGTTACAGGAGAGTGTGACTGTTGAAACACCATGAAAACTGGGATCTGTTTTTACTTTATTTATTTACATATATTTGCTATAATGAGAGTTTGATCTGCATAGCCACTTAGCACCCATCCCACCTAGAATGAAAAATATTTTAGGAAATATTAAAAAGGAAGAATATTATATTTTCCTGGATGAGAAAAGGAGAAACAGGTTTTTAAAGACAAAGAGCAGCTCCCTGCCTTTAGCAGATAATTGCTGCAAATTAAGACTGGGCCAGTTTATCTACTAAACAAAAGACCTCAGCTTTGTTTATTTGTTTGCTTATTGTTTATTGGACTTATATGCCGTCCTTCTCCCAAAGGACTCAGACAAAGACTCAGCTCTAGGGTGATGGGATTAAGACATGACCCTCTAGGACATAATAGGATTATCTATCATCAGAGCTCACCATATGGCACCAACAAGCCCCTTCATTACATCACCCAGCAAAGTTCAACCAAACTTGATTCAGACAAACATGACTCCACATGGGAGTCTGCAACCAATAGGATACATGCTCTTGCCACAGGAACAGGAAGCTCAAGTTGAAAGCCCAAGAGAGAGTATAAATAACACTCACTCTCCACTCCATGTGTTCAGTTACCCAGGACCTAAAACCCATGTGGTCCTGTTCACCATTATACCAACCTTACAGTAGTCTCCATGTTTCCAATGTCTTTCTCCCCACTTGGAACTGAACCCAGATGGACACTTCTTCCAACAGGCAAAATACTTAGGATACATACTTTAGTGGAGAGTCTTCCTGTGCTGCAAAAACAGTTGGTTCCTGGTTTTCTTTAGTCATTATCACTGACAATACTCAAGAGGAGAGAAAAGGAAAATTGCTCCTTTCTTTCTTTCTTTCTTTTTCTTTCTTTCTTTCTTTCTTTCTTTCCTTCTTTCTTTCTTTCTTTCTTTCTTTGTCAGCCTTCATTCCAATTTACTAAGATCAGAGTGCCGTTTTTAGGGAGCAGTGATGTTTCCACTGGATGCTTTCCTTATAATCCATAATCTTTATTACAAGTGTACTTGCAGCCCACCAAGAGGGCCATGAGATTCACTTGTGAGACTCCGTAAATGCCAGCCAAAATCTATCTGCAGAAACATCTGCTCAGCAGTGCAAAACTGATGTAATTACCAACCATCATCTTTTTATGGTCCTGCTGGGGCAGCTGCACCAAAGCATGACTTTCTGCCCTAAACTTGTATGGTCCAAAAAATGAGCTGTTCTGCCCACAAAGCCAACACAGATTATACTGTAAAAAGGGAGCTCCTCAACCACAAAACATAGCAAGTGTCAAGATCTCTCCCCCAGCACAATTTCACACCACTTTTATTTCTTTCCTATGGTTAAGTTTGTTTGTTTTGGCTACTTCTTAAACACCACTCAGAGCACTTTGATTTAAGTCTAAACACACCATTGAATGGTAAAAGAATGTGGATTGTGTTGTGGCATCACAATGCACTTTTTATGCTATGGGCATCACAGGACAACTCGCCACAGGAGAATTCAACAAATACAAAAATTAATTTTGAGGGAACTGTGACCAACAATAATAAAATAAAGAA
Source organism: Rhabdophis nuchalis (assembly GCA_039707465.1). Lineage (NCBI taxonomy): Eukaryota > Metazoa > Chordata > Lepidosauria > Squamata > Natricidae > Rhabdophis > Rhabdophis nuchalis. The sequence goes on along the minus strand of CM077643.1, from coordinate 187,913,292 downwards.
AGTCAATCCAGAAATACAAGAGTTACAACAATTTTGATGAAAACATGGTCACCGATAATAAAAGGAACTGAATGAAATGATTAATATAGGGAGGAATTGTCTCGCAGCAAGTTGTCCTGCAGTGAGTTGGTCACAGCGAATTGGCCGTGGGGAGTTGGCCACGGCGGGTTGTCCTAGACTCACTTCTTGATACTTACACTCAATCTTGGCCTGTGCAACTTTTTGCAAGCTAAAGGTTGTTCTCCCTCAGCAGCTGGGCTCTGAAAACCAGTATATCCTTTTTGATTGATTGATTGATTGATTGATTGATTGATTATATGCCATCAAGTCTTAACAACCAAATAGATTTTCTCCAAATACTGTACCCAACCTGATCCTTCAGGTCTTCCAACAGTGCATGCATTGCACTGCAATTGAGTCCATCCACTTTGCAGTTGGTGGTTGTCTTCTCTTTCCTTCCACCTTTTGCAATATTATAGACTCCTTCTTATAGCTAGGTCTTCATATCATAAGTCCAAAGAATGATCATTTGAACCTTGTTGTTTCAAATGAAACATCTGGGTTGATTTGTTTATTTGATGTACTGCATAAAGCAGGAGAAAGAAGCCACAGTCATATTAGGCTAAGCTTTAGGAATCAATCACTCCCCAATCCCACTCCCCAATAAAGGCTGTTGTGAAAATAAGAAAGTTGGTAGCTGTTCCAGCCAAAAATTAGAAAATCTGTTTTATAAGAAAATTCTTTAGCTGATCAAATTTGGCTTAAATAGCAAAGCAGTCTAAATGTGTTAGCTTCTTAACCTACTTGTTAAAATCCTTAGGTTTCAAATTAATTCCCCCTTACAAATATTATAACTGCTCTATCTCTCTCTTTCATACAAAAGTATTTGTTATCCATCCATTCATTTATTCTATGATTCATAAATAAGATTTAACAAAAATGTAATATCTTGTTGACTAAACTAACATTTATTTGTCATCCCATACTTCCTATGTACAAAGTAGTCTAGATAAGTCCATCAAAGACATCAACATTAAACCATAGAGGCAGCCTGGAAAAATTATGATATTTTTTTGAGAAAACTAGGGAGGGAGCCGAATTATGAACTAAGCTGAATTGCTCATATCTCTCTTTTCACAGACTGCAGGATACAGTCCATGCTGCAAGAATCACCATTACAGATAATGGATCTGCAGCTACAGTCAAAATCAAATTATCTCAAACACTCTACCCAATAGATAATTAGACTACATTATGCTTCCAATAAAGATAGACATTCTACTTTATTTTTCTACCAAAATAAATCACTAACGAAGAGACGATGGTGAAGACGTTACCATATTCCTGCTGATGTTGCTGGTGTTGACATGTACCTCACTTTTCCATGTGATGTTGAACTGAAATCAAAGACAGGCCAAGGCTGCCTTGGCCCATTAATGGATCATTAGAAACCATTAGGAGGTAGCACCTTATGTAAAGAAGAAGTATTCTCTTTCTAACTCTTGAGGAGCAAGGTGTTTGCTTACCAGAAACTTGAGACTCAAATTCTGGGATTCTATTTTCTTTCCAGAGGTTCTGGAGATCTGCACTTTTAGCTTTTCTGTGTTACACTGCATAGACACCAAAAGCTGAATTCTTTGTAAATGTGTTGGTTTACACCAGCTAAGAAAAATTGCTTGCAGACCTTTTCATTTCTGTGACATACTGGTCAAAGAATGTTCTCCCCACAGACTTTCAGTTTGGTTATAATGCATTTCACAGCACTTGTTCAGCTGTCGAGGGCTATTTGTTTTAAAGTCCTTAAAAATGAACCTTATTTGCTGCATATCCTGTAGCCCTCGGTAAACCACCATTAACTTCTTAATGCACCTCTTTCAGTTCATTGAATGTAGTAATTATTTTGTGTGCTTCTGAATGCTGAGTATGCTTTGGCACAATTTAAAACAACCTTCCCCTGAATTGTATCATTAGCTTCAGTTACTTTTTCTGGCATGAGATTCAGATATTTCTTTGGGTCATAGCTTTATCTAAAGAATGACCTTAACAATGCTAATAAGAGGATGAGGAGGAGCAAGGTGGCTTCGCATTATCATTGATGACACAAGCAGAACTTGCAAGACCTCAGAGAAATTACTGGCAGACTCTTTCAATGAAATTATATCCAGTGGTCCCAAAGAGTCAAAAGTGAGTGAAAAACCAAATAATTTTGAAAGGAGAAAAAGGGGGTTAAAATAAAAATATTATAAAATGCAATTCATCCCATACTTTTAAAGATGCATCAGTCCTGTACACTGCACGAGTCAAAAAGAGGACTGTGAAAATATCTACAGACCCTCACATCCTGGACATAAATTGTTTCAACTTCTACCCTCAAAACAACGCTATAGGGCACTGCACACGAGAACAACTAGACACAAGGGTAGTTTTCCCCCCCGAATGCCATCACTCTGTTAAACAACTAATTCCCACAACACTGTCAAATTACCTACTAAGACTGTATTACTATTATTCTTCCTAGTGCCTATCTCTTCTCACTTATCACTATAACCATGTTGCTTGTATCTTTAAATTTTATATTGTTTTATTTGTATCCTAGTATAAATTGATTGCTTATTAGTAACCTATGGCTATCACTAAGTGTTGTATCTTATGTTTCTTGATGAATGTATTCTAGAGCATATGCACCAAAGACAATTTCCTTGTGTGTCCAATCCAGTGGAGGGTTGCAGGCAGTATGCCCCGGTATGGGTGTACAGGTGCCTGCCGGAAGCACCAGGTACTGTTCCGGTACAGTGCTCGGGAGGGCCCACCCACTCACCTGCCCATCCACCTGCCCACCCTCTTTACCTGTATTTGAGCTCTTCAGCACTTCCGTGCATGGAGCAGAGGCATCACGGAGTGTCGCAGGAGGTAAGGATGTATGCGGATGCTATGCACATGTGCACAGCACGCTGTGCACATTCATGCGGTGAATGCCGGGCCCCGTTGCACCATACTGGTTGCAACGAGATCCGGAACCCACCACTGATCCAATCACACTTGGCCAATAAAGAATTCTATTCTATTCTATTCTATTGTGATGATTCCTTAAAATCTCAATTCCTTTCCAAGGATTTCTCCTTGACACTATTTCTCCCACACAAACATTCGGGTGGAGGTGAATATTATGCTCTTAGGTCCTTCATGTGATCTTTGCAGTTTCAGTTAAAATAATGCTCATAAAGAAGTCCTCCATCCCACGTTTCACATTTTGAATATTTTGAGCTGCACGCCCACACAGACATTTGGCAGAGATTATTGCTGTTATTGGTGTTCCAGTTATTTCACTTATTGTCAGTTAAGTGCAATTTGGGGGGGGGGGGGGGAAACAGGCATAATATTGATCCAGAACCCTGTCCTAACTTCAATTGCAACATAGGCCATTCCGGCCAACAGAATCATTAGACTAAACTGCGGTCAAGGTCTAGTTGAAAAGTTTCAGGACAAACAACTCCAATATCTGCAACAAAGATCAAAGACTTAGGAAATTGTTTAGTCTGGGAGAAGTCAATCTGTCTGCGCATTTGCAGTAGGGATTGTTTTCTAGGTCAGGCTTTCTTAGATGTTGTTTCAAATTTGAATAAACCCTTTTTCAATAAATTAAAGGGTTTTATTCTGGTCTTCACCTAAACACATTTGCTCAATGCTGATAACATTAAAGTAAAGTGGTTGGCTTGCTTTGGAGCAATAGTTTACTCAAGACGAACAGCCTTGAGTTCTACCAAAAGAAGAATACTTTTTTCAAGAGTATTGGAAAGCAGGCTGACAATTCCAGCAGGGTTAAAGCAGAGGTGGTATTCAGCAGGTTCTGACCAGTTTTGGAGAACCGCTAGCGGAAATTTTGAGTAGTTCAGAGAACCGGTAAATTCCACCTCTGACTGGCCCCGCACCCATTTATTCTCTGCCTCCCGAGTCCCAGCTGATCCAGGAACTGAAAACTAAGCCCCAGCTCTTCAAGATTGGTGCTGCCTTGAGGTTTTATACTCAATTTTATTCTGGTCATATTTATAAGATTTCTCAAACCTGGGACTTAATTTAATTTATTAAAGTACCATCATAGGCCAAACAAGGATAATTTTTTGAAAAAATCATTACACTGCTTCCAATTTTGGGGGGTGGGGGGAAATCTTGTACATGCCTGCAGAAGATACACCTAGAAAAACAATAAAGTTCAAAAACTTCTGCTCAATATAGCAATGATACAATATTTGGATGCAGTTCTGGAGATTTTCTGATCTTAGTTATTATTACATTCAATCACCCACCAAGGCCCTTCTGGGTTGAAAGGATTAGCCAGTGACATCTCTGTTGTCTAGGGGATGCCTGTGGGGGCTACTTATATATACCTATTATTTTCCCACCAAAGTGGTGCCCATTTAACTACTCGCATTTGCATGCTTTCAAACTGCTAGATGGAAGGAGTTAGAGCAAATTGATGAGAGCTCATTCCATCTTGGTTTTTGAACCTTTCAATGGTCTTTTGACTCAGAGACCTAACTACATGAACCTATGCAACCCCTAACTCAGTAGTGTACTAACTGTATTAAATGTATATGGTTATGGTAAAGGAGATTAACCTTTAGATCAGGGGTCCCCAACCCCTGGGCCGCGGACCGGTGCCGGTCCGTTGCTTGATAGGAACCAGGCCGCAGGGCCGGAGAGGAGCAGGAGGGAGGAGGGGGCAGCCCCCTGGGCAGAGCACGCACTGGATGCGGGAGAGCGCAGGCGCGGCCATTCGTGCCATTGGAGGTCCTAGAGGACTGAGTGAGCCGACCACATGTGCGCATGCGCAGGCGTGGCCGTTCGCACCAGTGAGCCAACTCCCCCCTGCATGCGCATGTGCCACCTGTTCCCCCCCCCCCCGTGTGCGCATGCACCGCCTGTTCCCCCACCCCACCCCGCTCCTCCTCTATACCAGCCGGTCCGCAGAATTTTCTTGAAAATGAAACCGGTCCCTGGTGCAGAAAAGGTTGGGGACCCCTGCTTTAGATGACCCTGACTGTTGAATTGGGCTAAAATGAAAATAATCTTTGCATGACCTTAACTATTACTTTGTGCAAAACTGAAACTAACCTTTGCATAACTCCAGCTGTTGGAAGGAAGTTCAGAACAATTATATCGGGGTGGGTATTCTCTAGTTTATGATTGGTTAAGGCCCTATGGGCCTGGACTATAAATAACAGGCATTTGCCTGCAGTTCCTCAGTTCCATTTTTGAGTCAATAAAATCTGTTGCAGATAGGCCGGTTTGGTTCTTGCCTACTGAAGCTCACTACACAGCATTAACCATTAAGCAGTCTAAGCATGTGCTTAGGGCACCAAGCCCAAGGGGTCACTACAATTTGAGTATGGGGGGAAAAAACCAATGGAGATTTGTACATTATGTACAAAGGAGGGGCACCAAGATTTGTCAGTGCTTAGGGCACCAGTGAGCCTTAATCCACCACTGCCCTTACTTGGTCATTTAGTAGATAGCACTTCAGGACTACAGTTAGCATAGAGCAGGGGTGTCCAAACTTGGGAACTTTAAGACTTGTGGACTTTAACTCCCAGAATTCCCCAGCCAGCCATGCTGGCTGGGGAATTCTGGGAGTTGAAGTCCACAAGTCTTAAAATTCCCAAGTTTGGACACCCCTGGCATAGAGTGTAGAGGATATTTTTCAGTCCAGAGTGACTAAGGATTTTTTCATCTTCAGCCATGGGACTCACTGGGTGATTCTGAGGTAGTTATTTCTTCTCAGCCAAACTGAGAAGCTACTTCCCAGTATATTTATGGAAATAACATTGGAATAGAGAATATTATGTATGCTGCTTAGACTCCTAGCAAAACAGTAGGATTAAATCAAAGCAATAAGTGAACTAAAGAATATGTCACACAAAACAGTTCTGTGGGTTTGGTTTTTTTTTTTGCAAGTTGCAGTAAGAGCAAAAGCTAAATTATAGTTGTAGTTGTAAACCTGTATTCAGCAGTACTGCGCTTTGTCTTATTAAATGTAGGCATTCATGTATCAAAATTCTGGTACCCTTCTTCCTTTTCTCCAAAGAACTTGTGACGGTACATACAGTTTATCTCATTCTTTTAGAACAATAGCTTAGTCTGAAAGTTAGTAAACGATCTTGCCTCACTCGACAGGGGATTTCAACTCAGCTCCCTTTAGTCCAAATCTGTATCTATTATGTCACTTTGGTACTGAAAGTGATTTTTGTTCTCTGTTCTCAGTAGAAAGGTACAGCCAAAATATAATAATAACATGCCCCCTTGTTAAATTGGTTTCCTTTAGAGGGTTAGCGTATGCATCCCAAAGCATTTTAATCACTACTTTATTACAAGAAACTAGCTGTGGCCCAGTCTGGTTAAATGGCCAACCAATCTGTGTGTAGATCTACACCTGCAAACATACACACAACCACCGTATAACCCCCAACCTACCTACCTACAGTATTTCTCCCTCTCTATCTATCCCTCTACCTACCTACCTACTGTATTTCTTCCTTTCTCCATCTATCTACCTACCTACTGTATTTCTCCCTATCTATCTATACACCTACCTCCCTACCTCCCTCCCTCCCTATGGTATTTCTCCCTCTCTGTCTATCCCTCTACTTACCTACCTACTGTATTTCTTCCTTTCTCCCTCTATCTACCTACCTACCTACCTACCTACCTACTGTATTTCTCCCTCTCTATCTATCCCCCTACCTACGTACCTACCTACTGTATTTCTCCCTCTCTATCTATCCCTCTACCTACCTACCTATCTACCTACTATATTTCTCCCTCTCTCTCTCTATCCCTCTATCTACCTACCTACCTACTGTATTTCTCCCTCTCTCTCTATTCCTCTACCTACCTACTGTATTTCTGCCTATCTATCTATCCCCCTACCTACCTACCTACCTACCTACCTACCTACCTAACCTATCTACTGTATTTCTCCCTCTCTGTCTATCCCTCTGCTTACCTACCTACTGTATTTCTTCCTTTCTCCCTCTACCTACCTACTTACTGTAATTCTCCCTCTCTATCACCCTATCTACCTACCTACCTACTGTGTTTCTCCCTATCTATCTATCCACCTACCTACCTACCTTATTTCTCCCTCTCTATCTATTCCCCTCTCTACCTACCTACTGTAATACAATAATACAATAGCAGAGTTGGAAGGGACCTTGGAGATCATCTAGTCCAACTCCCTGCCGAGGCAGGAAGCCCTTTACCATTTCAGACAAATGGCTATCCAACATCTTCTTGAAGACTTGCAATGTTGGGGCATTCACAACTTCTGGAGGAAAGCTGTTCCACTGGTTAATTGTTCTAACTGTCAGGAAATTTCTCCTCAGTTCTAAGTTGCTTCTCTCCTTGATTAGTTTCCACCCATTGCTTCTTGTTCTGCCCTCTGGTGCTTTGGAGAATAGCTTGACTTCCTCTTCTTTGTGGCAACCCCTGATATATTGGAAGGCTGCTATCATGTCTCCCCTAGTCCCTCTTTTATTAAACTGTATTTCTCCCTCTCTCTCTCTCTATGGGCCACCTGGGAGTTTGCTATCTCAGTGCCTTTTTTTTTTTTTTTTTGCCTTAAGAGGCCTCCATATATTGCTGAGGAAATGACAGTTGAAAAGCAGCCTGATGGGCAGAGCTACAGGGAGGTGAAAACATGATCAGTGGGTACATTTTACATTTGTGTACCTTGCACATGACACATGTGTGCTAGGCCCAAAATGAGTATGTATTCTATTATCAGAAGTCCTTGGGAACATTGTGTCAACATATGAGGTAAATCGGTGCAGTAGTTTTTGAGATTAGCTGCTTCGTACAAACTATTTTACATTTTTATTTATATAGATGAACACTTAAACCTGAGTATGCTGTAAACTACAAGGCTGCCATATGAGATTTAGAAGCTTTAAACCACATCTGCTACTTCTGAGATGTATCCAAGCAGATTCTAACATTGGGTGTCAATGTTTTAAGCACAGGTCTATCCTTCAGAACAGATGTAATCTCTGCTAATGTTACACCTGGTACAGATATACAACCACACAATGTCTCCCAAGCAAGGCAGTGTTGTGGCCCACAAGCAGCTGGCATAGCTGCCAGCAGATTCGGACAGTGGGGAGGTTGGGGAGGAACATGGGCCAGTCCTGGAATCTGGGAAAGGCTCTGATGAGGGCTCTGTGTTAGAGGCAGAGAGGGGTCCAGAGCCATATGCCAGTTGTCAGCTGCCTTCAGTCAGACCTCAGAGAGGCAGACGAACAGCCGGAGTCTGATCCCAGTGTGCACATGCACAGAGTTGCCAAAGGAACAGCTAAACAACAGGGGTCAACTTGAGAATAAGGCCACAGGTGGATGATGAATGACCTTTCCCAGAGGAAATAAAAGAGGAACAAAAGGGGAGTGGAGTTTGCAGGAGACAATTAGTTTGATTCACTGGTTCATGACTTTCCAAGACTCCTTGAGACTCCTTGCCAAGTTTTGAAGATATCTGTCTGGAAGGGAGGGAGGAGAAGGCAGGGAGGGAGGGGGAAGAAAGGAGGGAGGGAGGGAGGGAGGAGGAGGAAGGGAGGAAGGGAGATTGAATTCATTTTTAACAACTAAGAAATATTGTCCACCACTTTGTATTTTCAGAAAAAGATAGACCTCAGCAACACATTTTTCCTTTTACCATCTTTCATCTTTACATATATATTAACTTGATTCTTTCTTAATTTTTAAATTATTAAAATTGATGGGCTTTTACATCACACCTAATAGTATCTTTCCCTTTATTATTATTTTTCAATTAATCTATTTTAAGCTTATGTATCATCAGCTGTGTTTTATATCTGCCTTATCCTCATCTTTGCTCTAAGTCTACCTTAAAAAAGACTTCTGGCGAAGGTAAAGAGCCTGCTTGTTGTTCCATTTTTTTAAACCCCAGAACAATATTATGATAACAATGCTATAGTAACTAATTAAAAACTAAATTACATTTCACGGGGAAAACAAATTTCCTTCACATTCTGCAGAGAACATGCTTTCTTTGATTTAAAAAAAAAATGCTGCTAAGCACCAGGGAACCAACTGCCCACTGCTCTTTTGTGCCTAGAAAATTGGGTTCCATTCTCCTACATCCTGGTATTTTTATTTTATTACACCTAGTGTATTGCTGTGGAAGGCCTGTAATTCTCCACATTGTAATTCTTAGCTGTTGGCAAATACAGTGTATCATTGACTGCGGCAGGAAAAGAGGACAACCAGATAGGTAGTTTTCTATTTTTATTAATAGATCTGAAGGCCAGAAGCATCAAAATGGTAATTTCAATCAGGGCTACTCTGGTGGTTCTGCAGACTAATGGAGCTGTAGGAGGTTGTAGATCTTAATGCACTCAGGAGACTGCAGTCTAATTGTAAGTCTTGCTGGTGTGGTCAGATCTGGTTGAGTCAAATCTCAGAGCCCCAAGTCATTAGGTCAATCTTGAAAAGATGCCGTCCATTTTGAGGCTGGGAAATAAAACTTGCGGTGGGGAAGGGAGGCGGTGTGCTGCTGAACAAGCAGAAATGCCGACATTACGGGTTACCTCAGTGAGGACTTTGCAGGAGATGGTGGGGAGCACCTGCCACAGTCTAATGTAATCGCATCAGACACACTAAATGCATTCCTGATACCTTTGTGGTGAGTGCCACCGAGGATCAGGGGAAAGCAATTCCTCACCCAAGCAAAGCAATGAAAGTAAACCAAACAAACCTGAGGTAATTTTTTTTTTTTAAAGAACCTTTGTTCTCCACACACACACACTTGGCTTGCTTCTTCTGCAGCTTTTTAAAGATTATATTGTCAACAGTAGTTGAGCTGCAGCAAAACGAGGGAGGTTTATTGTATTTATTCATTTCTTAAATATGCTACTTTGCATTTATGTAACTCCTGAAGAAATTTACCATTTTTGGTGTTAGTTTTTTTTTTTTTTAATATTGAAAAAGTTTTATTGGTTTTTACAATTTTCCAAAAGGGTAGGGTAAGGGATACAGAAACATTTTAAGAACTTTCACATCGGGATCATTGGCCCTTCCAAGGCTTCATAATAAAACATTAAAAAAACTTTTTTCAAAAATACTACAAGGTGGAAATAAGTACATGTTTCCTAAATTCTCAATTCTATGCTGGCAGTCATATGCAAACATCCAGATATAACGGTTATATAATGTTAATAAAAAAGCAAAGTTATTTTTTCGATCTAAGTCTCTTGGCAATTGTATCTTCTTTTTCTCCTTCCTGGCCCCCAGCGGGCGGGGCCGTGGCCCCCCCTGCCCCCCCTGAATCGTCTTCCAGGACAGAGGAATGTTTTTTAAGAAAGGCTTCCGCCTCAACAACTGTTTTAATCCTTACTCTTCCTTCATCCCAGAACACCAACATCCCTTCCGGCATCGCCCACTTAAACCAAATCCCGTGGTCAAACAATTTTTTGGATAAGAAGGAATACCTCCTTCTCATCTCTCTAATCTTTTTTGGGATCTGCTTCAAGATGGCGACTTCCTTTTGTTGGTAAATTAACACCCCCCCTCTCTGCGCCTTCAAAATTCCCTCTCTGCTAGACCTTCTAACAAATTTAATATGTATCTCTCTGGGTAAGTTTTTTTTTTTTAAGCTATCATAAAATACATTAATATATTTAAAGTTTTGGTGAAAATTGTTTCTGAAATGCCATATAATTTATGTCTTTGGAGACTAACTTTGGGGCATGGTCTAAAGGGAATTTCACAAGTTTTTGCCTTCCTGAAGGCTCAAAGAAAGCCTCCGGAGCCTGGGGAGGATGAACCCCCCCACCCCACCCCACCCCGCACCGTGGTGCAGGAAGCAGACTAGGTCAGGGGTCTGCAAAGTTGGCTCTTTTAAGACTGGTGGATTTTAACTTCCAGAATTAACCCACCATCGGGGCAGCAATTTTTGAAGCCCACCCCTGGAAATGGTATAAGGTCTCCTGCTTAAGCAGTCACCTTCAGTTGCAATCAACATTAGTGCCGGAAATGGCAACCATGAATAGTTAAAGGATTGCTTGATAGTGGGATAAATCCAGTGGTGGGTTCCAGATTCCGTTCCAACCGGTACCAGTTGGAACAGCCCCAACGTCACCCACATGGACGTGCATGGTGCATGCATGCACCGTACTTACCTGCGACACTTCCACAAGCCTCCGCAATGCTCCAGCTGCTTGTCAGAGCATCGTGCATGTGCTATACGCGCTGTGCGCATGTGCTGAAGTGCTGAAGATTTAAAAGTATGGTAAGGAGCGAGGGTGGGCAGGCCCTCCGGTGCTCCGGGCTGACTCGGGTACGCCTGTACCGGGGCGTACTGACTGAAACCCATCCCTGGATAAATCCATATCCAAATGTGGTTCATCTCTTCATAGCTCATTCTAGAATTCTCATATATAGAGAACTGTTTCTGAGTAGAAAATGAAGAAAAGAATACGAAAGAAAGACTACAGGACAGCAAAGTGCCTTTCTCCACTTGGCAACTTTCCGATGTGTGAGCCTTTAACTTTTATGATTCCTATAAGTCTTGAAATTTGGGGGATTGAAGTAGAACAGAACTGGAGAGTAATGGCCTAGGAAGACTTGCGGGACCGTCTCCTACCACACACCTCCCTTCGACCGATCTGCTCCCACAGAGAGGGCCTCCTCAGGGTGCCGTCTGCCGGTCAATGCCGGCTGGCGGCGCCCAGGAGAAGAGCCTTCTCTGTGGCAGGCCCAGCCCTCTGGAACAACCTACCTCCCAAACTTCGCACCATCATGGACCTTCGCCTCTTCCGCCGATCACTCAAAACGCACTTTTTTCACCTAGCTGGCCTAGCTTAGAGTCTAGATTAGATATAATTTATATTGATTAGGTAGTGGATTTTAACATTTTTAGTCAATATTTTAGCACAGGTTATTTAATTTAATTGTATTTTAACATTGCGACTGTATTTATTGCTGTTTGTTGTGTCATTTTAATTTCCTGTGCACCGCCCTGAGTCCGCTGGGGAGATAGGAGCGGTATAAAAATTGAATAAAACTAAACTAAACTAAACTATGAGTGCTACAAGCAGACATTCTAGTATACTTGTACTCTATCACATGAACACACGTGATAATAACATGGAGATCTGGAGGTAAACAGAAATAATACAATGTGCTTTTAAATTCCCAGTGTCCTGTCTTCTATTTATTTAAGTCCCCGCAGGATGCCATTCTTTTAAACATTACCAGCACATACTTGAATAGGAGTACAAGTTTTATAGAAAGAATTTAAAGCACTGCTAAAACGAGTGCTGGTAGCCGCACGTGAACCTCACATCTTTTTTCAAAGTACACTGAGTACACCAAGAATATTGTCAAATGGAGAATTTTCTCAAAAAACATTCCTCAATCCTGGATGATGACGATATGGAAACGGGAGGGGCCACGGCTCCGCCCACTCGTGGGGTGGAGGGGAAAGGAACAATAGCAAAGAGGCTCAGATCACAAAAATAACTTTTTTTGTCTTTTTTTATGTATGGTAATTCCTGTATGGATGTTAATAGAAACAAAGTAATTGAATGTATGAAATTTTACTTTTGATTATGAAACTTATGATTTAAAATGTATGTACCCCTTCCTATTTTTATTATTTCCTAATGAAACTTACTCAAGAAGACTCGGAGGCGGTCACCAACCCCGATGTGGAAGCTCTAAAAAATTGTTAATATACCTTACCTACCCCTTTCCTTTTATAAAATGTTAAAACTAATAAAAAAATTATTTCAAAAAAAAAGACTATTGTCAAGCACACAAAAGAAAAAGGACAAACAAAAGGGAAAGCAGGAAACAATTGTGTTGAATATTCATACATTAGAAAAGTAATACGGATTTTCACCATGATATCAGAAAAGCAAAGGAATTCCCAGGGCACAAAGTATGCAAGGGAGAGAGAAGGACCATCTGTGTAACTTACTTATATGCTCTTGTTTTTAAGGGAAACTATCACTATGTGCAAAACTGTGAATTTTTCTTCTTATTATGTTCCATTTAATATAGTACCTAGAATTGGTACATGAGCATAGATGGGATTCTACTGGTTCGGATCGGTTCGGCTGAACCGGTAGCTCCGAATATCAGCTGGGAGAGAACCAGTTCACTCCCACTAGCAAGTGGGTCAGTAGTGGGTTTCAAAAATTTTTAGAACCTCTTCTGTAGGTGTGGCCTGCTTTGTGGGAGTGGCTTGCCGGCCATGTGATCGGGTGGGAGTGGTTTGCCAGCCAAGGTACCGAGTGGGAGTGGCTTGGCAGTCATGTGACTGGGTGGGTGTGGCTAACTTGTAAAATGTGGTGAAACTCACTTAAAAACGCTCTTGCTTAGCAACCAAAATGTTGTCTCAGAAACTCTGGCATTTGAAGCACGCAAGTCTTAAAGCTGTCAAGTTACAAGTTGCACCCCTAACCCTTTAGAAAAAAAACCCCTGGGGTGTTCAAACTTGACAGCTTTAAGACTTGTGGACTTCAACTCCCAGAATTCCTCCTCTCGCTCTTCAGCTTGATGATGTGCGGATGGGTGAGGGGAGGGAGCTGGAACCGGTTCTAAACGGCACTGTAGATTTGTGGAACCTCTTCTATAGAAGAGGTTAGAACTGGCAGGAACCCACCCCTGAAGTGGGCCCACCTGCCCACCCCTGTGCTTTACCTACCTGTATCTTCTGCGACAGAGTGAAGCAAAGCGTGCGCTCAGCAAACTGATTGTTAAACTGGTAGGATCCCACTCGTGTACATGGGGTGCATCTTTACATAGGATTTTATGTACCTATATAACTTCTTGTTCTACTCAGAAAATATAATGACCATCAGAATAACAATTGGAAACATGATATATTTATTAGTTTTAATAAAGCCAATGTTCATATTACAATATTCTCTGGGTACTTTCGTTCCAACATGTGCACCATCACATACATACACCACACACCACACCTAGCTAAGATAGGTGCAATTAAGTTGTATGGTATCTGGGTTATAGAGTGACAACTATTTTAATTTGATGTCTTCTCTCTCAGTATTAGAGGCTTCATTATATTATTTGAGATATATTTTCAAAATAAATAAATATGATGTTCCTATTGATTAAGGACGCAGCAAATGAAGCTGAAGTTTTATAAACATTTCAAATATAAAACTTATTTTCATGAGGTTTATAGCTTGGCTATAAAAAAAACCCTTGCCTTTGTCTGCTATTTGGCATGTAATATCTGAATCGCTGCAGCATGTTAATTACCAAATTAAAATTAAATTTCACCATGCTTTGTTTTTTAACTAGTTCCCTGAAGAGATCATAGTATAAATGAAAACAATGTTTTTTTCATCAGTTTTGAAATGAATTGTATTAATTTTGTTACTCTTGCAAGGAAATAATGTCTTCTAATATAAATAAATGTTTGATAGCCTTCTTGAATTGAGAAGAAAAAAATATAAAATGAGTAAAGAGAGAGAAGCCTTAAGTGGAGAAGAATACCTTAAGTTTGAATGGATATTAATTTCTACCTTCATTCTACCTCTACTAAAATCAGATTTTTATAGGCTCTTTTCAAGTAATAGCCCAGAGGTTTTTTTTGTTAATTGAAGCAAGATCCAAATAGTCTATCTCCACTAGGACACCTTTCCTGTCCTCCTCATTTCTCTCCTTAAATCTGAAACAGGTCACTTCACCATGTTTCATAGCAAGATGAACTCTGTCTGAACATTAAAAGCTACCGCCACTTGTAAGAATTTAACACCTTTCAATCTACTATTCATCCCCAATCATTCCTCCCATTAAACAGTCTGCCAGGATAATCATAGGTATTTTAGCAAACTGATCTAGCACATACCAGCTTGTTGCTGTACAATAGTGCTGTGATCATTCGATTATCTGCCATCAATCTGATGTTGACTTTTATTGGCCACATAAAGGTAACGGTTCCCCTCGTACATATGTGCTAGTCATTCCCAACACTAGGGGGCAGTGGTCATCTCTGTTACAAAGCCGAAGAGGTAGCGCTGTCCGAAGACGTCTCCATGGTCATCTGGCTGGCATGACTAAATGCTGAAGGTACACGGAATGCTGTTACCTTCCCATCAAAGGTGGTCCCTATTTTTCTACTTGCATTTTCCATGCTTTCGAACTGCTAGGTTGGCAGAAGCTGGGACAAGTAACAGGAGCTTACTCCGTTATGCGGCGCTAGGGATTCGAACTACCGAAATGCCGACCTTTCTGATGGACAAGCTCAGTGTCTTAGCCGTTGAGCCTCTGCATCCTTCATTGACCACATAGATGTACATTTTTCAGGGTGATCTGTCCCCAACCACATTGTCAATTGTACGGCTAACTGTCATATTTGTTGTCATTGTTTTTTTTTTGTTTTTTTATATTTGATAATAGACCCATTTTTGTTCACTGCATTCCTTGACTTTCATTACTAGAGTTTCTAGATCATTGACATTTCCAGCTATCAGAGCAGTGTCATCAAGTAGAGCAAGTTATTAATGTTTCTTCCTACAATTTTAAAACACTCATCTTCTTCCAATCCAGTCTCTTTCCCTTTAGCATATAAATAAATATGAATAAATAAGGGGAGGACACACAACCTCTTCCAACCTGGAGTCATTCACTAGGACCGTGATGGCAAACCTATGGCACGCATGCCACAGGTGGCACATGGAGCCATTTCTGAGGGCATGGGAGGCATTGCCCTGTCAGCTCCAGCATACATGCATGCACTGGCCAGCTGATTTTTTCGCCTTGATTTTTTCGCCCTCCGGAGGTTTCCCTGAAGCCTTCGGAGGGCAAAAAACCACCCAACGCGCAAACCAGAAGTTCGCAGTTTGGAACAGTTTGCACATTGGGCTGTTTTTTGCTTCTGGAGGCTTCAGGCAAGCCTCCTGAAACCTCTGGATGGAGACAAACATCCCAACAGGCAACCCAGAGGTTTGTTTCTGAACTTCTAGGTTGCATGTTGAGCCCTTTTTCACCCTCCCCAGGCTCCTAGAAAGCCTTTGGAGGCTGAGGAGGGTGAAAAACAGACCTAGTTGGCCCACTGGAAGTCAGAAAATGGGTCATTTCTGGCCTCCGGAGGACTTCTGGGAGAGTGGGGGAGGCCGTTTTTACCCTCCCCAAGCTCCAAGCAAGTCATGTGCACATCCGTGGGGTGGGGGGGTGTCACACACGCATGTGCAGGGGTCATGGCATGAAGGGGCATTAAATTATGGGGTAAGCAAGTGCGTGTGTGTGATAGCGCATGCACAGGCTTTTGACACCCAAGGTGAAAAGAGTTCGCCATCACTGCGCTAGGATGTATCTGTACACTAGTTTCCTTTTTCTGGGTATAGGTTTCTCATAAGGACAATGGATTGTTCTGGGATTTCCATGTTCCTAAAGACATTCTACAACTAGTCCTTTTCTAAAAAACAGCTTAAACATCTGGCCTCTCCCTTTCCATGTTGGACATCCAATCTGAATTGGTCAATCTTATGGGCAGTTAATTTATATTAGATGATACTAAGCATTACTCGTATCATCTAATATTGAGCCTGTGTTATTTTCCAAATTTGCTGGTATAGTTTGGTTAGAGCTTCTACTGATTCTTCTTCCATTGATTGCATTCTGCTGTAGATATTTCATCTATTTCTATAGTCTTCCAACTTATCAATGGCCGTAAAGATTTAAAGGTTTCCCCTGTCCAGTTGTGAATGATTCTAAGGGGACAGTGCTCATCTCCTATTCTCAGCCAAGAGAGCCTGTGTTGTCTGAGAGATGCTTCCATCATCAGGTGGCCAGCATGAAAGTATGGAACGCAGTAACCTTTTCTGCCACAGTGGTACCTATTTATCTACTCACATTTGCATGCTTTTGAACAGCTAGGTTGGCAAGAGGCAAATCTAATTTCATTTTCTAGTACTAGAAGTTCTTTTAAATAGAAAATATCTTGACATCTCTACAACACAGAATTGCTGTACACTCCTTCTAACCAGTGGTGGGTTCCTACCGGTTCAGAACAGTTCAGCCAAACCTGTAGTAGCTTGGTGTCCTGGGTCACTGGAACCAGCAGCCACCCAGGTCTGCCATGCCTCCCAACCTCCACCATCTTGTTTTTTGCTTCTGCACATGCATAGAGCAATTTTAGTTGTACTGGCGCATGTGCGCTGTACATCAAGCGCACGCACAGTACATCCCTGAGCGAACTGGCAGTAATCTCTGCTGGAACCCACCCCTGCTTCTAGCTTTAATATTCTGTGAATCAGTCACTGTTTGTCCATTGGCATCCTTTAGTATACTAATTCAACTCAAATGTTGTACTGATAGAATAATTTAAGGAGGCACCACATGGAGGCAGTATCCATTGACTACCAAAATGTCCACACCAAGGAATCGAAGCTGGCTGAAGAATGTGCCCTGTATGCATATGCATCATTCTCACATTCTCCGTTGTTTATGCTTTAGTTCAGGAAGAGATATCTCTGACCTTCCAGAGTTGTTGAACTATAAATCCCATCATCCCTCAACTTTGGCCATACTGGCAGGGACTGCTGACAGTTGTAGTTCAGCAACACAGAAAGGACAAGGTCCCCCATCCCCAGTTTAGATATCCATTTAAAACTTCTTAGTTGTACAGCTAAACAAAATATAAGTGGCATGGTGCTGGAGCTTCTATCATTCAAGTCTATCATTATTAATTGTTCTTTCTAGGCAGTACACAGTGAAGGCCTGGAGCAATGATTAGAGGTACACCCAGCAACCTCTTCCCATCAACAATGGGCTTTGAATTTGCTGCAGCCTCAGAACATATTCAAGGCCTATCCCATATACAGTGTGTTCCTATTGTCTGCCCTTCAGGTGACTGAAAGCAGAAATGACAGTTATTACTTTTGACTCTGAGAGAAGCAGCTGAGCTCTCTGGCTAGATGGAACCTGTAAAAAAAAACACCTCTCTGAGTTACCTCTACAGTACAGGGAAAGGACATCAAAATTCCTTCAAACAGGTCTGTTTGCTTGATGTCGTTCTCAAGATGGGAAAGAAGCAGGAAAATCAAACCAACTTGCCATATTTTGTACATCTCCACTTTGTTATTATACATTCCAGTCAAGGAGGGATGGGTGAATATGTCAGCTTCAGAGTCCAAAAGTTCTCCTTTCTGCAACTATGTCAAATTTGGCTTGTTGAATGAGAGATTACACACACACACACACATCATGCTAGCATTTGAATGTATTGGGTTGTACACTTTTTTCCAGATATGCATTGCCTATTTTTCATAGAAGACCTGTATATTGCACAGATCAGAAGGAGGGCTGAGAAAATACCCTCAGACCCTTCAAATCCTGGGCAGAAACTGTTTCAAATCACGTCTTTGGGATGCCCCTAAAGGACATTGCATGCCAAAACAACTAGACACAGGGGCAGTTCTCCTCTCTCCAGGCGCTCTAGTCACTCTGGCCATTCTCTCTCTGGACTGGGCCCATAACCTGCCAGAGTGTTTGGCAGCATGACTAATATTATGAGGTAAACCTGGGAGCATAACACAGCACAAAGAGCTTTTAGACAATTAACAGTGGTTTACATACACAGAAATATATACAGACAAACACGTACGTGGTAGATCAAAATCCCTTACCACACAGCTCGGACCTGAGGAGAGAAAAACTGAGATACACGATGAGAGAGAGAAACGCCTTCTAACGGCCACCTATATATATATATAGACCAGGGTGTGTTCTGGCTGACTTTACTGCCGCTTCACTCTTGCGTGCATTTTGCATGTGTGCATGCGCTGGATGCACGCTGCACACACATGTGCAGTTCAACTTAAATATTTCTGCACATGCGCAGAACTCAAAAACAAGATGGCGATGACGACTGGGGAACTGGTTTGGGGGCGTGGCAGGCCTGGGTCGCTGCCGGTTCCAGCGACCCAAGCCGCCATACCTCTACCAGTTCAGCCTGGAGACAAATTTCTTGGGTGTCGAATCACACTTGGCCAAATAAAGTTGAATTCAATTCAATTAGTTTGATTCATATTTGTTTACCACTTTGCTTAGTATATCCTGTTTTACAAACATCGATATCTTATATATTTCATTGTATATTTCATATATAACTATTTCATATGTAAAATATTTTATTTTATATTACATTCATTTGGTATGATTCTGATTTATTAAAGGAATTTTCCTCCTTTGTTCATTGTAATGTTCAGAAAACTGGCTTCTGAAGGATAGCTCGGTTTGAAAATATGAAATCGGATGAACCAACAAACCAATAAAAACCAGAACTAGTGCATATGGTGCCAATATTAAACACATAATATAGCATGTGAGTTCCCCCTTTGCTGCAGGATCTCAAGGACTTCCTGGAGAGTTACAAAGAAGAAACCTAATTGCCATGGGGGAGTAGGGAGATATGTTCCAAAAAAAGTGGGGGAACTATTACCAAGAAACCCAGGATACCTGCAGAAAAAATCAGCCTGCCTCAGTCTCTGGATCTATTGCACCACCCATTTCTTTAATTTTAAGACAGCAAAAATACATCTCAAGAGCACAAGATTGCAGAAGATTGGATTAAGTTCTCATATCATAGGGGGATTTTGCTCAATGTTTGCTGGGCAGCTTGTTTGAGTAAGCAATGAATAAAGAAGAGAAAGAAAGAAAGAAAGGAAGGAAGGAAGGAAGGAAGGAAGGAAGGAAGGAAGGAAGAAAGAAAGAAAGAAAGAAAGAAAGAAAGAAAGAAAGAAAGAAAGAAAGAAAGAAAGAAAGAAAGAAAGAAAGAAAGCCTTCCTCTTGTCCCTCGATGATGGGTGAGTAGCATATTGTGAGCCCCTCACCATAATTGCCGTGATCCTGGATATGGCTGAATAGGTTTCTGTCAGCTGCATGTTCATTTTAGCAAAGATGAATTAGACACATTAAACAAATTAGGCAAATTACACATATTAAGATGAGTTACTTGATCTTGAGCTAAATGAAGGCAAATCAATTATTGCAAATTAAGCAATTATAAATGGAAAGCAAACGAAAAGTTTGTTTTCCCTCGACTTGGAAAGAGAGGCATAATTTTAGATCTCTACAGAGCGAACTGCTTTAGGCAATATACCCCTTTGGCTATGTGAGGGGATGAGCTCTCACAAAAGGTCCCCACACAATATAGAGAGCTGACTATAAAGCTTCCATATCCTTTGATGCACCTGAATAAGGTAAGAAAGGTCCCCACTGGAGAAGCACCTATCACTCAGAGTTCAGAAGGTGGAAGGATTGGGTAACCAAGATGTGGAGAAGAGCTAATGAGAGCTCTTCTTATTGGTCACACAATTCTTTTTTTTTTTTTTTGCTCACACAATTCTAATCACATAAGAAGGGTTTGGACGAAACAATAACGTCTAACTCTGAACAAGCATGCAGTAAATCCTTGGTTTAACTGACCTCAGTTTTAGCAGATTAAGGACAACATCTCCCCATAAATTATATGTTCTCCTTGTGCATAAAATTTTCATCTTACAAAATGTGCAATCAGTGCGTGAGCAAAACCCCGTCTGCAGTCACCAGACATTCTGCTTTAAAGTGAGCCTTCCACCACTCATCTGTTAAATTGAAGATTTATTGCATTTAAGATAAAGCTCTTATGAGTTCATCGTGTACTCTTGCTCTAATGCTTTCCTATCCCTTCAACAAGCTGGTCCAGGTTACTCAAAGTCTGTGTCTATGTGTGATCTCCATCTTTGTTGCCTATCACTGTTCTCGAATAGGGAAGCCTATGACTTTAGTCCAGAGTTCTCCGACCTTTGCAACTTTAAGTCTGAAGGACTTCAGCTTTGCTGGCTGGAGAAGTCTGGGAGTTGAAGTCCTTCAGACTTAAAGTTGCAAAGGTTGGAGACCCCTGCTTTAGTCCACACAGGAGTCTCTCTGGCATCATGAAGTTGTTTCCCTTTTTCACGGGCAGAATAATAACACATAAACTCCATCTTGTGCTGATTCTGAATATAATGGGATACTCCTGGGTTTCTATATGCTTGTCCTGCCCAGGACAACATTCTCACCTTCTGCCAATCCTGTCCAACATACTGCTACTGTGCATAACTATTCTACACAGCTGTTCATACATCTCCGTTTATCCTAGAATTCTAGAAATAAAAAACTGTGATTTTTTTTTAAACTGGAATTTTGCAACCTGAACTCAAACGTTTCCTTTTTTCCCCTGCCCCACAAATATATGTTCAGAAGCAAGATGATATGGAACATATTGTATCTGCCTTGGAATATTTATTTGTTTATTTGTTTGTCAAACATGTGCAAGATAACAAGTATAGGTATGAACATAAACATAAAGGACAGAAGTAAATACAGATAATTGGAGGTAGTGTTTGATGTATGCAAAACCTGTAATTAAAAAAAAAAGAACACCATGTAAAAATAACAAAATGCACTTTCTGAATTCAGCACATCCTAATTACTGAAATAACTAAAAAAAAGTATGTACATGTTGTATTATTCTTAGCATTTTAAATGCATATGGGATATAAAATCTAAAATCAAAATCCTAATAACATCTTTGGGAAATATAACCCAGTTTTTAAAAATTCTAGTTTCTTTCCTTAGCCCAAGTTAAAGTCAATGCTGCTGTTTAATTAAAGAAAACTATCTTAGGAGAGCTGATTGTGGCTCTTCCATGCTTCATCTAGCTTGGTCTTGTGGGTGGAACTACTAATTACTTCTGCAAATGTGTGTTTCCCATTCCACATTTGCCAAGATAAATCAATAGCAAGATGTATTTCTGGGAGAAATCGTAAGCTGATTTGATTTGAAGGTGCCTTAAGATTCTTCTTTTTATATAGTAGCAATGAAGCCATAAGTTACTGTCACCAGCTCCTCCTGTACCAGGTAAGTCAGCAACTGGTACGCTAACAAAGCTGGGCAAAGACCACCTCCAGCTACAGCTTGTACTGGCTGTTAAAACAGGTGCCATAAGTCCAAAAAAGACCACACACACAAACATATACAGAGAGGGAGGGAGGGAGGGAGGGAGGGAGGGAGGGAGGGAGGAAGAATCTGTTCTTTCACAGATAGTGGCTACCTATCCAAAGACAACAAGGGTATTGATGGATAAAATCAAAGTACAAGCAACACTACCCAATTGCTTGGATTCAGGCTTAGATTTAGATTTTATTTGATTTATATCCCGCCCTTCTCCAAAAGAACCCAGGAATTTAAAATAACATACAAAATACTACAAAAATACAAAAAATTTTAAAAAGTCCTGCGCTAAAACCAATTAAAATCCCCAATTAAAACTATCTATGCTAGTCACAGCGGAGGTTATGTTAGGCAGGCTTGATGAAAAAGATGTGTTTTTAAACACTGGCGGAAGAGGCAGAGGTCGGTGATGGTACGGAGTTCAGGGGGTAGGTCGTTCCACAGGGCGGGGCCCGCCACAGAGAAGGCCCTTCCCCTGGGTGTCGCCAGTCGGCATTGTCCGGCCGATGGCACCCTGAGAAGGCCCTCTCTGTGGGAGCGTATCGGTCTAAGGGATGTATGGAGCATATAACTAGGTCCCAAGCTTTGAAGATGGTCGTCAAAACCTTGAAGCGCACTCGAAAGACCACAGGAAGCCAATGCAGCTCGCGCAGGATAGGTGTTATATGGGAGCATCTAGAGGCTCCCGTAATCACCCACGCGGCTGCATTCTGCACTAACTGTAGCTTTCGAGTGCACCTCAAGGGAAGCCCCATGTAGAGAGCATTGCAGTAGTCGAGTCAGGATGTCATGAGGGCCTGAATGACTGTGCGAAGGGCAGCCCGGTCCAGTAAGGGGCGCAATTGGCGCATCAGGCGTACCTGATGGAATGCCCCCCTGGCCACGGCCACCACATGGTCTTCCATGGACAGCCGGGAATCCAGGAGGACACCCAAATTGCGCGCCCTTTCCACTGGGGCCGGTGTTTTGCCCCCAATGGCCAGAGTTGGAGTAATCTGGCTGAACCGGGGTGCCGGAAACCACAGCCACTCAGTCTTGGATGGGTTGAGCTTGAGTTTGTTACTACCCATCCAGATCCGTACGGCTTCCAAACACCGGGACATCACCTCAATGGCATCGTTGGGGTGGTCTGGGGTGGATATGTACAGCTGAGTATCATCAGCGTACAGATGATATCCCACCCCAAAACCACGGATGATCTCACCCAGCGGCTTCATATATGTGTTGAATAGGAGGGGCGAGAGGACCAACCCCTGAGGAACCCCACATAAGAGGGGCCTCGAGGCCGACCTCTGCCCCCCTGCCAACACACATTGCGACCGACCAGAGAGGTAGGACGAGAACCACCGCAAAACGGTGCCTCCCAGCCCCAACCCCCCCAGTCAGTGCAATAGGATACCATGGTCAATGGTATCAAAAGCCGCTGAGAGGTCTAACAGGACTAGGATAGAGGAATACCCTCTATCCCGCACCCTCCAGAGATCATCAACCAACGCGACCAATGCCGTCTTGGTGCTGTGACCGGGTCGGAAGCCAGACTGGCGCGGGTCTAGATAATCAATTTCCTCCAGGTGTCGCGGAAACTGTTGGCCCACCACACTCTCAACAACCTTCGCTAAAAAGTGAAGGTTGGAAACTGGACGGAAGTTCTCTAATAATGCTGGGTCCAGGGACGGCTTCTTGAGGAGGGGCATTACTACTGCCTCTTTCAAGATGGCAGGCAAGGACCCCTAACTCAAAGATGCATTGACAATGCCCTGGAGCCAGCCTCGTGTCATCTCCCAGGATGCCAGTACAAGCCAGGAGGGACACGGGTCCAATAAACATGTGGTAGCCTTAAGTCTCTTTGACAACCTGTCCATATCCTCGGTAGTAACAAAGTCAAACTCGTCCCAGAATGGTGCCTCAAGACCAACCTCGGACAGTCCAACTGGACCACTCTCGATGGAGGGTAGCTCATTCCGAATCCGAGTGATTTTCTCCTGCAGATAAGTCCCAAATTCCTCTGCTCGACCCTGTAAAGGGGCTTCCCACGGCCTCTGGTGAAGGAGAGAGCGGGTCACCCCAAACAGGGCGGCAGGGCGGTTATCTGCGGATGCAATAAGGGTGGCACAATACTCACATTTGGCCACCCTTATCGCCACTAAGTAAGTTCTAATATGGATTCTCACTAGTGTTCGGTCGGCTTCGGAGCGAGAGGATCTCCATCTGCTCTCTAGGTGTCTCTTGTGGCGTTTCATCTCCCTCAGCTCCTCGGTGAACCAAGGAGCCTGGGTGACTCATCGCCGCAAGAGAGGCCGCAAGGGCGCGACTCGGTCCAAGGCCCCCATGGCCGCACTTAACCATGCGGCCACCAGGTCCTCAGGCAAGTCACGGGGCAAGTCCACAGGCATTGGCCCAAGCTCTGTCTGGAACCTTACTGGGTCCATCAGGAGCCTGGGGCGGAACCATATAGGAATATTCAGCTCCGCCTCCCCGCGGTGGGGTGCGGCGATTGGAAAGTCCAGCCGAAGGAGAGCGTGATCTGTCCATGACAGGGGTGTGATGACTAAATTCCCTATTCCCAGATCACTACTCCACTGTCCCGAGATGAAGATTAAGTCCAGGGTGTGTCCACCCTCGTGAGTAGGGCCTAAAACTACCTGGGTCAGGTCCATGGCTGTCATGGAAGCCATGAACTCCCGAGCTGCTCCAGAGGTCTCGCCTACTGACGGCAGGTTGAAGTCCCCCATGACCAAAAGTCTGGGGGTCTCAACCGCCGCCTCGGCTATCACCTCTAGGAGCTCGGGCAGGGCTGTTGTTGCATAGCGAGGAGCCAGGTATACAACTAACACGCCCAACTGCCTCCCTAGGCCCCATTTCACAAGGAGGGACTCACACCCGGTCGTCTGAGGGATCGTGGTCTCCTTCGGCTCAAGACCTTCCCTAATCATAATCGCCACCCCCCCACCCCTCCCCAGGGCCCTAGACTGATGGAAGGCTCGGTAGCCTGGTGGGCACATTTCTACGAGGGGTAAACCCCCCTCGAGGCCCAACCAGGTTTCCGTTATACCCACCAGGTCCGGGTCCCCCTCTGACACAAGGTCACGAATGAGGGGGGCTTTGTTCACCATGGACCTGGCATTGCATAACATCAGCCTAGGGCACCGGCTCTGTGGTCCTTGCCCACCTAGTCTGCGATGGGAGCACGGGGAGTCGGAGCACATGACCGCCTGTAACCAGCAGCCACGGTCCTCCAACCCCATCCATCTCCCACCGCCCCTGCCCCTCCCCAGACCTGAACTAATGGTCAAAACCTCAGTGGAAACGACCCCCCTCCCCTTCCTCCATTTCTTCTCTTCCGCCGGCCGGCCTAGCTCTGTTCCGCCCCCTAGCTGGACTATCCCTCCCCTCCTCCCTGGAACCCCCTAAAAGCCAAATTAAAAATTTAGATAAAAAGCCCCTAAGTTTGCGCTTCGCCCACCTCTCTGGATCTATCAATCCTTCCTCGAGGTGGGCCCATGTTAGACTAGGGGGCCAAGCCTGCGAGAGGGGAACCTCCCGCAGGCAAAGGAGATCTAATCTTGAGTACCTAATAGATAATAAATATATTGCACGAAGGTATACTGGCCCTAAAATAAGCAAGAATGCCAAAGATATTTACAGCAAGGCAAAACAATTCATGATGGTTACTAAAAAATAATGATCTGGTAAAAGATGGTATTCCAGTCAATCAATAGATGAGGAGAGGTCAGTCATATCATATAAAAGAGGGAGGCTGATCTATTTGACACCATATTCCATCAATTCTGCACTTCTGCAGATTTAGATTAATTTGGAAGTGTGGACTATGATTTATGAGATTGTAGGATTAGAGGTAGAAAGCCTGGAGACCTCTTGCCCTAACCCTCATTCATTCAAGGAGCCAAGTATCTGCAACTCCATCAGAGTTGCTTGTCTGAGCAGGGAAGAGGGGGTCAATCTAGCCTCCAAAGCACCAGAAGGCAGGATAAGAAGCAATTGATGGAAACTAATCATGGAGAGAAGCAACTGAGAACTAAGGAGAAATTTCATATCAGTAAGAACAATTAATTGGTGGCAGGCCTTGCTCCAGAAGTTGTGTGTGCTCCAACATTGAAGGCTTTGAAGAAGAGATTAGACAAACATTGGACTAGAAGACCTCCAAGGTCCCTTCCAACTTTGATATTCTGTTAGTCAATGAGAGATCGTAATAAACCTCTTGCTCTCATTACCATTCAGATGGACTCATTCAAAGCTTTAGATGAGGCTGCCTTTAAAGACTACTTGGGAAGTAGAAGTGGTAGAGAATGCAGCAGTGTAGACACCATGTGTCTACAGCATATGTGTCAAACTCGCAATGTCACATTGTCATTACGTGAAGTATCGTGACTTTTTCCCCCTTCACTAAACCAGGGGTAGGGATGGCCAGCGTGTGACACCCTACAGAGTCCTCTACTGAGAATTCATGGCACAGATACTGCAAGCAGCAGGGAAGGTGAACAGACTAATTAAATAGGGCCACTGCAGCTCCAAATCCCGGCTGTCCATTGAGGACCATGTGACGGCCGTGGCCAGGGGGGCGTTTTATCAGGTACGCCTGATGCACCAATTGCGCCCCTTACTGGACCGGGCTGCCCTCCGCACAGTCACTCAGGCACTCGTGACGTCCCGACCTGACTACTGTAACGCTCTCTACATGGGGCTTCCCTTGGTGCACTCGAAGGCTACAACTAGTCCAGAATGTGGCCGCGCGGGTGATTATGGGAGCCTCTAGGCACTCCCACATAACACCTCTCCTGCGCGAGCTGCACTGGCTGCCTGTGGCCTTTCAGGTGTGCTTCAAGGTTCTGACGACCATCTTCAAAGTGCTCCATGGCTCGGGGCCTAGTTATATGCGAGACCGTCTTCTGCCCCATACATCCCTTCGACTGATCCGGTCCCACAGAGAGGGCCTTCTCAGGGTGCCGTCGGCCGGGCAATGCCGGTTGGTGACACCGAGGGGAAGGGCCTTCTCTGTGGCGGGCCCTACCCTCTGGAACGACTTGCCCCCCGAATTACGCACCATCTCAGACCTCCGCCTCTTCCACCAGCGTCTTAAAATGCACCTTTTCCAACAAGCCGGCCTAGCATAACCTACCGTTTTGACTGTTTTAGATAGATTTTAATCTGGGGGGATTTTATACGATTTTAGCACAGGGCATGGATATAATAGCTATTTAAAATTTTATATTTTGTTATATTTGTATTGTTTTTTAAATTTCCTGTGCGCCGCCCTGGGTCCTTTTTTGGAGAAGGTGCGGGGTATAAATTTGAATAAAAAATATCCCCATTTAATACAATAATACAATTTCTCTCAGGAACATTTTTGGCCAGAGTTAGCTGGTCTGTTCACCCCCACTGTTGGTCTGCAAGCCCTGCCCTAGTTACCAATCAGTGTTGGGTACCATTTATAGTATTGTTTTTAACCTATGCAACCTGCAGTACCGCATTGTTCAACTGGTAGCGGTTTCGTCTAGTAGAGCATCAAGGAGAAGCTCCTCAGAGCCCCAGACTTCCATCAGTGAAAAGGGGCTAAAGTCAGAATCCACTGCTTCTCAAGGGCACCATTGATGCAGTAGAATCCTCTCTCTGCAGAGATCAGATCAGGAGGGTTTTTATTTTCCCCCATTCTTTTTCCAGAAAGCATTCCGGTGATTCTTATCCAGTGTACCAACTTTCTTTCTCCTGCTTATTTGTTTTGATATGTATGTTTGTTGATTTTTCTGATCATTTGATTTACTTTGTGTTTCAACCTAGCCATGAATGTTTTAACATTTTTCTTTATGTTACATTTTCTGTAAGAGCCGAGTTAGCACAATGGTTAGAGTCCAGTACTGCAGGCTACTTCAGCTGATTGCTAGTTGCAGTTCAGCAGTTCATATCTCAACAGGCTCAAGGTTGACTCAGCCTTCCCTCCTTCTGAGGTGGGTAAAATGAGGCCCCAGATTGTTGGGGGCAAGACACTGACTCCGTAAACTGCTTAGAGAGGGCTGTAAAAGCACTGTGAAGCGGTGCGTAAATCTAAGTATTATTGTTATTATTGGTCTACTGTATATTTAACTGACTAATTCTTATAATGATGGTGCCTATCATGTACATTGCCACAAATTGCAGAAAGATATAAAATAAACACTGGAGCTTTTTTTCTGTGGAGTAATCTGACCAGGACATATAATGGACAATGCTGAAACAAACACTGATAGAATCAGCATCAAAAGCGTGGATCTCTATTTTGTAACATTCCTCTCTCTCTCTCTCTCTCTCTATCTCTCTCTCTCTCTCTCTCTCTCTCTCTCTCTCTCTCTCTCTCTCTCTCTCTCCCTCCCTCCCTCCCTCCCTCCCTCCCTCCCTCCCTCTTCCCCTTCCTCTTTCCCTCTTTCTCTCTCCCTCTCCCTCCCCCCCATTTCTCTCCCAAGTGGTAAGTAATAAAGCATGGAATTATACATTTAGCCAATGATCTCAACTGATCTTACACCATCATTACTGGAATTAGTTAATTAATTATAGACCATCAAAGATATAATAAATATTTCCCCAGAAGTACATTTAATTTCTTGTTAAAGCTCTGATTTTAATAACAATATATAAACACCTATTTTAGTGGCACTTGAGTCATTCAAATATAGCGAGGTGAGGAGTGAATCAACAGATCGTCTTGACAGCAACACAGAGATAATCGCAGAAAACAATCCCCGAGTCTTCTATCAAAGCTTCCATAAAAAACAATTAAAACCTTCATGGAAAATAGATTCTCCATCACCAAAGTAATAGGACATGGTGTAATGAATGAATGTATATAAATAATAAATTATTTATTGGAAACCTCAAACCGTAAAATGTAATGAGATGTTTTTCAAAAAATGGTACCTTACGAAATGTTCTGCATTTAACAAAATGTACAAATCAGCTGGTTTGGAATTTTACAAAATTGGCCATCTCAAACCATGAAGTAGAAAAGAGAAAATTTGGAGCCAATGGACCCAAAGTAAGCATGCTCAACCTACTACAGTGCAGCCTTGTGCAATTCGGGTGCAACTTCTGCTCACGGAAATATCTATGAGCCTTTCTCAGTAAGTGTATGAAGTGGTTAACTTCTAAGCCTAGGCAACAACCCTAGTATCCTTCAGGACTCTCCTATTAAATATTGGGCCAAATTATGCTTAGTTTCTGAATTCAATCAAGGCCAGCTTGAGCACTAATCTACACCAAAGAAATCCTGAAAGCATTCACCCTGAATCCTTTGCTTAATTAGTAATTTGATTGAATTCAAAACAAACATTAATATTGTGAGTCATTGCTCACTGGCACTTTTTAAAAGAAAATGTACAGTGGTACCTCGGATCACGAACTTAATTCGTGAAATGACTCTGGTCGCGATCCGATTTGGTTGTGATGCGAGGCACAATTTCCCATAGGGTTCAATGTAAATCCGATTAATCCGTTCCGACCTTGTTTTTTGGTTGTGATGCGAGGCACAGTTTCCCATAGGGTTCAATGTAAATCCGATTAATCCGTTCCGACCTTGTTTTTTGGTTGTGATGCGAGGCACAGTTTCCCATAGGGTTCAATGTAAATCCGATTAATCCGTTCCGACCTTGTTTTTTGGTTGTGATGCGAGGCACAGTTTCCCATAGGGTTCAATGTAAATCCGGTTAATCCGTTCTGACCTTGTTTTTAAAATGTCCGCGGCTCCGGTTCGTGAAGCGAAACGGAGGTCGTGAATCCGGGCATTTTTACGAACTTTTCCGTTCGTGATGCGAGGGCGGAGTTCGTGATGCGAGGCAGAGTTCATGAAGTGAGGCGGAGTTCGTGCAGCGGAGCATTTTTTACGAACTTTTCCGTTCGTGCAGCGAAACGGTGTTCGTGAACCGGGGCACATTTTTTGGGAAATTTTTGGTCGTGAAGCGAATTGGACGTGATGAGAGGCGTTCGTGGTCCGAGGTACCACTGTATTGGAAAGACTGCATGTATTGTATCTTGACAATATAATGTCAATGTTTCTAGAACTTCAACATGTTCCACTGGTTCTCTTCTGGCTCGATAGAGAAAGAATGTAGGTGTCCTAAGAATATATATTCACTGATGTCCTTGAAACGGGAGGTGTCCTCTCCAGTTATCTGCTACACAGGGCATAACTCAAATCCTTGAGCCAAGGGTGAAATTCATCAGGTTCTGACAGGTTCTGGAGAACTGGTAGCTGAAATTTTGAGTAGTTCAGAGAACCGACAAATACCACCTCTAGCTAGCCCCAGAGAGGGGTGGGAATGGAAATTTTGCAGTATCCTTCCCCTGGAGTGAGAAGGGAATGGAGATTTTGCAGTATCCTTCCCCTGCCATGCCCACCAAGCCATGCCCATAGAACTGGTAGTAAAAAAAATTGAATTTGACCACTGCCTTGAGTCCTTTTGCATGCTGCACTATTTGGCTTTCAAAACTTTCAAAATTTTCTTGTATGTTCCTATTTCGCACACATTGCGTGGCTTCCAAAGAGTTTTCATCTATTACCTGAAAATAAGATTTACAAGATGGCAACACCTAAAATAATAACTGAAGATTTGGCAGGTCTTCAAATCTGCTTTTAGCAATCTAAGCATGTGTCTTATGCCGCCTTACTTATCAACATCTTTATTTAAGGCAGGGGTCCCAAACTCAATTTACCTGGGGGTCGCTGGTAATATAAGGGATTCCTTATATTAATATTAATACTAATATTATACTTTCATATCACGGGGGGGCACAAGATACCGTCCTGCGGGCCGCAATTGGTCTGCGGGCCGCGAGAATGAGACCTCTGATTTAAGGGGACTTACTTTTGAGAAGACTTAAATAGGCTTGTGTCTCCCATCTTCGCCTAAATGGATGATTACACTGAGCAGAGAAGGTACTCTAGTAACTGTAGTAATTACAGAGATACATCATTTTATAACAAATACCTTTAGGACTATATAACATAATGTAAATCTCCCCCTTTCAACCATATATTTTCCCATTGCTTCATCTGTACATTGTGACCAATCTTTTTAACCCATTTTATCATTCTTTCATTTGTTCTTCTGTTTCACATTTCAATAAAGGTTTAAACATTTCAGCAATTACATATTCATGATTTGTACAGGATTCTATTTTAAATTCAACCTTTCAGCGTTCAGTACCATACATTCTTTTAAACTTTTCAAACAACTGCACATAGGGAAACCACTGATAAGCATATCCCTTTGCAGTTAAATTAAACTCATTCCCCTTTAAAAATGCTACTATCTCATAGTAAGTTAACTATTTGTGTTTCCTTATCATTTCTCTTCTATAAAATGCTTTTTGTGCTGAGGCGCAACACAGATGTTTTTTTGACCTGGATTTACTTATGTATTTATTTAGTATTTAGTCCATATTCTCAATATAGTATGTCTAACAAAATGATTTTTAAAATTTACACGAACCTTGGCTTTATTGTACCACAAATATCGATCCCACCCTAAACTCTGTTCAAGCCCTTCAGACTCCAAAAGTCTTCTATTTCTCAGCAATGCCAATTTTTCATCCAAACTAAAGAACAAGCAGCAAAAGTACAATTTCGAAGCAGGGAAATCCAATCTTCCTCTTTCCTTTGCATCTTGTAATTCCTTATATTTAACTTGTGGCTTTTTCCCCTGCCATACAAATTTGTAGCACATCAGTTGTCAAAGCAGGCATTGTCTTAGACAAAAATAACATTTCAAATAAAATGAATCACAGAAATCCTTCCCAGCAATGACAATTGTATTTCCCCCATAACATCAGATGTTATTTAACTTCATTCTATATCTTAACATAATTATTTTGAAATAACATACACTTCATATTATCAGAGTAGTACCCAAATATTTTACTTTCTTTTCAATTTTGTATCCTACTTCCTTCATCAATTCCATGAGGTACCCTAATTCAAGATAATTTAAAGAGTAACATACAATGGAAACTGGAGGCTTTTCTTTTGGGATGGGCAAATTAAACAGCGGGGGAGGGGAGTAGTTATGGAACTGTGCTTTTATATATTACAACTGCAGCAAGTTTATTTTATGCACGTAAGTGAAAAGACTCAACATAACCCACAATGGAACAATGGTTGGTGAAGTTGATAGAATTTGCAGCAATAGTTTCATTGACTTTCCTGATCAGAGAAAAACTTATATCTGTATTTATTGCTGACTGAAAACCCCTGATAGGTGTGTGTGTGTGTGTGTGTGTGTGTGTGTGTGTGTGTGTGTGTGTGTGTGTGTGTGTAAAAATGAAAAAAGCAGATAATAAAAAAGAGAGTTTATTGTGGTAAGTACAGAATAAGAGGTAATTTTGCATATGTACTTAGAAGCTACTCTTTTCTTTTTTCTTTCTACTTTTTCTTTCTATACTATTTCCTGTGCTCTTTTTCTTCCTTTGTTTTCTTTTTAGTTTATATTAATTCTTGTTAGTTTCTTTTTAAAAAAAAATTAAAATCATATCAAAAAAAGAAAACATACATTATACTGATTTTAAATATGCCACCAATCAGCAAAAGATAATTGTGCATTCTCCTAACTTAATATAAAGCATTAAAATACATTATTCTGTTGCCTATATTGCATTCTACTCTGACATTTACTCACTTCAGCTATACTAGGTTGTACTTAGTATGGAGGGGGTTACTTTCTCCCTGTTTAAGTTTGCTTCTAATGAGCACAAGCTGTTATACAAAGCATCATAAATCTAATGCCATTTATAATTAGACCAATTTATACTATACTCTCCTGTGCATGTTCCTA
Organism: Rhabdophis nuchalis; assembly: GCA_039707465.1. Classification (NCBI taxonomy): domain Eukaryota; kingdom Metazoa; phylum Chordata; class Lepidosauria; order Squamata; family Natricidae; genus Rhabdophis; species Rhabdophis nuchalis. Next base: position 187,880,458 of record CM077643.1, on the reverse strand, counting down.
TTATATTTATAGCAAAACACACACACATGTAGATGCATTGATAAAGATAACACAGTCTGGATTATTGATATTCATGAAATATAATGCAATTCCTGAGGAAAAAAATAGACGGAAGAAACATAGCAGTAAGAGCCAGTCAACGGGAATTGAATTGTTCGGCATTTCCCATAATTTACTTTGTTCCATACAATTTGAAAGGGCAATGTTAATCTGAGCTTCTGGCCATCTTTATCTATTAATTTATAATAAACCATGGCAACCTGTTTTTATCAACTTTGCTGTGAGGTGGAAAGGTCCAAAGCAGAACTTTAGAAAAAGTGGAAAGTGGTAAAGTTCGGAGACCCAACAATTCCTGTTTTCTGAGATTTCAACATTTGTGTTTCCTCTTTAAAAAGTCCTCTGAACATGCTTTTGAGTGTGGTATGCCACACTAAGTTTATCAGAGAACGGCAGAGATGCAGAAAATGCATTGCTAAAAATATTCTGTCTTTTTTTTTTTAATTTTCTTTCTTTTTGGAGATGATTAAAATTGAACAGCAGGCGTCATCTTGTTTCTTCTCTTCCTCTTCCTCCTCCAGTTTTCAGATTGTAGAAGCAAAAAGGATTTACACATAAGGGAGAAGGGCCGGGGCAGAGGAGAGAGAACAAACAGGCTTGAGGGTGACAGATCTTTATAGAACAGTGTTAGAACACCAGGTCTTATTAAAGAGCAGTGGGAGGCCTTGTACACAGGGTTTGAGGTCTAGGGGGACAATTGCACTTAAAATGTGATGAAAAAACGTGATTTAAAAAGCCCCTCATGGGTAGCCTTCAAAAACACAGACAGGGTTCGGACTGGATTAACATATATTGACTGTTTAAGTCTCTCCCTCTTTTCTTCATCTTTTTTTTTTTTTGCTTCAGGACAGAGATACACGAGCTTAATTGCAGAGGCTTGTTCTGCCAACTGATCACCAGAGTGGCAACCAAAGCTCTACTAACCGCTTCTTCATTAAAGCAAAGTCTCTATTACCAAACGAATTAGGCAAGTGGTGGTCCTTCAGCCTGCAGGTCCAACTGCCTCATAGCAAAGTTAAAGCGGTTAGAAGCACTGGGGTGGGGGGGAAGAAAACTTATTAAGGTTTTGTGCTGAGGCAGCACTTTTGTATTGATTTTGCAATACACAGGTATTATGATTTATGGAGTGCTGGTGTCACTCTAACAAGCTGAAGGACACACAATATCATCTCTAACATCATTAAAATTCAGAAGCCTCTAGAACTAACTCATCCACCACTGTGCATTGTCACAGCCCAGAAAACGGTGTCTGAGGTTTGAGATGCCCTCAAGCTTTGGGGATAGTGGCCCTATTTAGTAGCTTAAATCTGGGAGAGAGAAAAGTCAGCTGGGTTAAGAAATCGCCAGATCAACAAAAAAGAAGTAACAAGAAAAGCTTCAACTCGTTAACAGAACGTCAGCAGCTCCTGATTAATCAAAAGACTTCAGTCCACAAATACTGAGTTCTCATTTACCGAGATTGGCAAGTCCTATATTTGTGACAGGGCATTCTGCGTGCAAATACCTACTTGTTATATTGTTGATATCATCTACTGAATAGCATGTAGTCAATCAGAAACGTTTTGTCATCTTATCGGATCCAGATCACAAATCTATAATTTCATAATAGAGGCCCCAGCAGCCCACTGAAACCCATTGGACTGCCCCAATGAAGCAACCCCCTTTTAAAAGTCACCATAGAGTCACAAGATCTGGGTTTTTTTCTTTAAGAGACTCAGCCAATTCATTGGCAATTTATTCAGTGGTGTCCTACTGTGTTCAGTGGTACTTAGGTAAGTATTTAGGCTCAATCTGATCAATCCTTAACTAAATCCTGTTTTTTTAAATCTAATTTGCCTTTTGTAAGTGTCCTACAGGAGTTATCTAGAGCAGGGGTCTCCAACCTTTGCAACTTTAAGTCTGAAGAACTTCAGCTCCCAGAATTCTCCAGCCAGCAAAGCTGGCTGGAGAAGTCTGGGAGCTGAAGTCCTTCAGACTTAAAGTTGCAAAGGTTGGAGACCCTTGATCTAGAGGAGATCATCTGAATGTTTGTCACATGTTAAAAAAAATAAACAGCTAAAAACAGCTCTACCACAGCACTGCCAAACAGTCTGTGGTCTCTTTTTCTACCTCTCGTAGGTTGGGGCCACATTACAGGTGGTTGTCAGTTAATGATCTTTTGTTCAAACATATGATAGCACTGAATGAGTGATACTTACGACAGGTCCTCAAAGTTCTGACCTTCACAGTGTCCTACGTGATCTCAATTTGTGACCTTCCCTCAAAGCTTCCCACAAGCAAAGTCAATGAGAAAGCCACCAGGAAGTCAGAAGTCATGGTCATCTGAGGTCCTCACTTAATGATCTATGGTGATTCCCGTAACAACAGTAACTAGAGACTGCTAAAACTGTTGTTGCTAAGCGATACATACATGAGGTGTCATACTTTATGATCACTTAGTAATGGAAATTCCAGCCCAATTACCATAGTCAAGTGAGGACTACCTGAATTATAATGAGCTCTTGGATAACATCCTATGGATGAACTCCTCAAGGATATCCTCCTAACCCTACTTAAGGTTTTTTTTCTCACCGCCACAGGCTATTGGATGCTCTCCATCCATCTTTAAGTCCTGCTGTACTATACCTGCTGTACTAATACAGGATAATGTTTGTAGCTCAGGATTGGCATGAGGGGTCCTTGGTGCTCTGTTTATTTGCAGACCAGCACTGATGATGTTATCTAGTTTGGGTAATGAAACATCTGCAAGAAAATAAGCAAGCTCAGAAAAGCACCCAGGACCTCCCTTCCCCCTCGATATCCGCGGGCCCTGTTGTCAGTCTTGACTTGCCTCTCTTCCCAGTCACTGCCAGTCACCCAGCTCCCCTGGCTCCCCTTACCTTGGATAGCTGGTAACAAGCCCAATAGATTGTATGCACTTTGAGGCTGCCCTTGGACAGTCTAAAGGGAGAAGTACTATTTGAACACAAGTAGGTAGGTAGATTAAGCCTCTCTCGCTCACAGGCTAAGTAGATCATGGCAACAAAAAGATAAAATCCTGTCAAGGCACGTTTGTGTCACTGGGGGGGGGAGACACAATCCTTAGACTTGCTTCGTTCTAAATCTTAATACACTTTTACTGAAAATAGGTTCCATTAGGCTTAACAGGGCTTACTCTTACACCCATGTATTTTGTACCGTAGAATAATTAATATTTTAATATATTTTTCCACAGATACAACTCAATAATTTTGTAGAAGGAACAGGAGGACCCAGATGTGTTAAACTACATGCTGAGGAAATTCGTATTTATCGTATACATATAGAAGCTTTCAATATATTAGATATTTATTTACTTATTAAATTTAATGTCAAATAGCCAGGTACATAGATAGATCTTCCGTTCTTAGAAGACATTGAGTTTAAAGCAATTCCTGCGGCACCAGGTCCATCTCTTTTCTGCACTTCACTGATGCAATGCAGACCCTTGAAAATAGCACCATTATGTGAATTGCACTTCTCAGAGACACCCCTCATTCTCTCTGTCTCGCTTCCTCTCACCACATTTTATACTGTAAATAATCATGACTGAATTGTCCATGCCAGTAGTTCTGTGATGCACTGGAGACCCCTATTGGTGAGAATCTGACAGTGGCAATCTAGAGAAGAGCATTTTGGTTCTATCAAAGAGTTGCCAAGAGATCCTCCTGGTATTTTAACTTTTACGTCTGTGGAAACAAAAAGGAGCTCTCTTAAAATATATTCATACAACTTTCATTCAGCAGTGTCTCTCTCTCTCTCTCTCTCTCTCTCTCTCTCTCTCTCTCTCTCTCTCTCTCTCTCTCTCTCTCTCTCTCTCGCTCGCTCGCTCTGCATTGTAAAATTAAACAACCTTTCTACAATGAGGAAACCCAAAACAGGCAGCAAATGCTCAAAAGATAAGTTAAAATATATTAATTAAGAAAAGGGTGGATTCGTGGAAATCGCCTGATCACTTTCACCAAAGAGCTCCATATCACAATTCAATCCCTTGCCCAGCAACCTTTGCAACTGATAAATTCCATGGTACACCGTAACCCATGTGATTACAGAGTGCATCCAGGATCCGGATCAGGGTCATCTAGTTTTGGACTGCCTGCTGATTGAATACAATTATCCCTCTGTTAAGTAAGATTGTGCTTGGCCCTGGAAAATAGAGATGTAAATATTTTGGGAGAGTTGTTTGATATTGCAGATGACCTGCTGTTTCTAATAAATGTTATTTACTTAGATGTGTATCTTTTTTAACCTTTGATGTGTATTCTACCGAGTCCAATGGAGCTTATTGCTAAATCAATCTGAGTAGGATTCCAGGCTTCATTTAAAACAAAATAGCAATTTTACGTTAATAAAAAATATTATATTTAAAGCAACATTTTATTTTGTGATATGTCTAATTTAAAAACAATGGATTCTAACACAGCTGATGTAAACAGATAATTGAAGAATTGTTATCCAAGAGATAATGTGCTTGGACTGAAAGATATCTAGAGCAGTTGATATCTGGCACATGTTAATATCATGTGCATCCTATCAAAAGTCCACTCTATTACAATCTGACATAATTCTGAAATTAAAACCCCAACTAGCAAGAAAATCTGGGTTTCATATGCATTTTACCCTCTCGTTCATTTCATTTTAATGCAGCTTCATCCAATTAAAAGTTTTTTTTTCTGAAAGGAAATCTAGTTTTTCTTCCCTCCAAATAATTAGGTTTTAAAATGGAAGAGTTGTCTTAGATTTGCTGATATTAAATAATGAAGGCAGGTGTGCTTTTTCTGCTGCATTTTGCTTTTCTAGATGAGGATCATCTTAAATTCGGGGACAATTCTAAGTGAAATAAATGTGATATGCGCATTTTCTACATGATACCCCTCCAATATGCAACTTTACATGTGAAATTTGCCCTACAAAATATTCAGAACCCGATTTTAATGGATTCTATGATTCATATGTTGCACTGAATTGGACTTCAATTTATTAACCGTTGTGTAGTCTTCTCCTAACAAAACCATTTAATAAAGTGAAGTAATTTAATAAAGAGATTATGGTGAATTTTTTTTTCTTCTGAAAATGAAGACCTGTTACTGGCTTAAGCCCAGTAAAAATAAGCATTTCATATAATATTTTTATTTTAATGTCAAAAATGAAGGTTTGCATATATGGAAAGAATGCATATATGCATTCTTTTATTAATATTACTTTTAAAATAAACATGAACCAAATAAGAAGATTTATAAAACAAGATAAAAGCAGAAGGTCCTCGTGGGCAATTACTTATCTGTTAAAGGCTTTAATTTCATGAACTACTACTACTCATGGCAGATTCTGTATTTTTCAATTTCGATTTTCTCATTTGCAGTAGGAAATGTTTGTTGCATTGCTGTTCATTTATAGTTACCACTGAGTCAGTCTTGACCCCCTGCAAGCATATGTAGTTTTCCATGCAACATTTTCAACTTATAAAACTGTTATTAACAATACCTCAACCTAATTATCCCCCAAGATGGACTATGATAAAGCTTAAGATATAGGTGAAGAGCAAATGAAATAAACTGTCTTTAAGGATGTTCTAAAAACTATGAGTTACACACCTCTACAAACCCCAGGTGATTGGAATTCCAAAACATGGGACCTTCCACAAGGAAGAAGGAATGGGACAACTCGCTGGTACCGATTTGGCCTGGCCTACTCGCCTGACAGACTACTGTGTCCGACTCACCGCAGTCAATTGGCATGAACAATTCACCACAGGACAATTTGCCATGGCTAACTTGCCGGGAGGGAGGGGACAACACTGTGAAAGAATTGTGGCCTGGATCTGCACAGAGACTAACCAGGTGTGCCATGCTTGCTTCATGGCTTGGCCGTGCATGGCTTGGATGATTGGCCACTGGGATTCCATATTCAGGCTCATCTCAGTCTTAAAGGTAAAGGTAAAGTTTCCCCTTGCACATATGTGCTAGTCGTTCCTGACTCTACAGGGCAGTGCTCATCTGTTTCAAAGCCAAAGAGCCAGCGCCATACGAAGACGTCTCCGTGGTCATGTGGCCGGCATGACTAAATGCCGAAAGTGCACAGAATGCTGTTACCTTCCCACCAAAGGTGGTTCCTATTTTTCTACTTGCATTTTTAATGTGCTTTCAAACTGCTAGGTTGGCAGAAGCTGGGACAAGTAACGGGAGCTCACTCAGTTATGCGGCACTAGGGATTCGAACCGCCGAACTGCCAACCTTTCTGATTGACAAGCTCAGCATCTTAGACACTGAGCCACTGAGTCCTTTACATCTCAACCTTGAGGACTTCTAAATTAAGAAGTTTCAAAGCTAAAGCAAGGTAAGGCTCACTACTATTCTCCCATGATGAGTTGTCCCAGAGCAAGTTGGCCAGGAAGAGTCAGCTGCGACAAATTTCCTAGACCCTAGGGGAAATTGTCAACGTACCCACACTTCAGGGAGAGGGGGATTCTTGACAGGCCTTCCAGAGATGTCCTCATATGAGCTATAGATTTAGTTCTGGCAAGGCAGTGCTTAATGTAATCCAATGCTGGGCCTTACAGGGCTTTAGGGGGTCATTCTCAACTCTTGAAAAAGGGCCCAGAAACTTATTGGAAACTGGTGCAGAGAATAGAGAGGAATCGTTACTTTAAAATAAAGGAACCTCAGGAATTGAACATTCAGATGAACTGCTTTGCTTTCAAGAGAGGGGGGAGGGTGAAATGTATTTAACTGGAGAGCAAAACAATGGGGCCTGGCTGAAGAATGTGCTTGATGAACTTGGACAGAGGAAAGAGAGAATGGCTTGAGCCAGAATGTAGCTTTCATCTTTATGGTTGTTTTATTGTATGATTTCCATTTGTTCTGATTAATTTTGAACTACTTTGTTATCCCACTTGGTGCAGTAGCACTGGGCACATTAGATAATCAGAGAGATGAATAATAAACTATTCATAAAAGTGCTTAGCTCTCTGTTGCTCTTAAACTTAATGGAGCCTCTGCTGCATATTTCTAATTCTAATAGCTAATAGGTATATTTAAATTGGACATAGACCAATCAATTAGTTGCTTACAGCTAACTTATTGTTACAAATTGTCTGTGGTGAAAGCAATTGCATGTCTACAGAGTCTACATTTTATTTCATTCCTATTCCAAGGCAGATATAATCAGCAGGCAAGAGCTGAAGCATATGAATCTAGGCTTCAGAAATTGATCTCTGCATCACAGATCATATACAATAGATATATCTTGTTTTAAAGCCAAATAAAGTGTGGGGATTTTTTTTAAAAAAAATTGAAAAGCAAACAATGTATACCTTACATTATTAAATTACTCTTATAATAAATCCAGAACATTAATTGAACTTAGTTATTTCTGGGTTTTTCAAGACCAGCTAAACGAGATCTGGTATGGAAAACCAACTTCATTGCTGATGGAAGGAGAAAGTTTCATGATAACTCTTGGTATACTTTTATGGAGTCTTACAAATTTGAGCGTATCCGTTTATAGTAGCAATCTATGAAATCTTCTGAAATAATAGAGGATTTGCAAAGAGTTTTGCAAAGACAGCAGCCTGGATCAACATTTGTTCCTCTAAGCTGAAAAAGAAGGACCTTCATAGGGACATATATTGAAGCTACTGATGTTTTCACTGGCCCTATTGACTTTTCATTTAATTCTCTTAAACTGAAAATCTTACAGAGATAATAGGGGCCAGAAGTGTGTAATATGTGAGCCTCCAAATATTGCTAAACTCCACTGACTGTCCAAATTATAGGATTATTATGTCATATGTAGGCTACAGTATTATTAAATATCTAAAGAGTGTATGCTACATACTTCTAACGTACTACTGAGCGTAGGATTTTGCTATTTCATATTGATTTAGGATTGCAATCTCAATGTTTCTCCCTAAACTTTTCTCTGAAAAGTTCTCTGGCAGTCATTATCAAATAATACTTACTGAGTTATTATTTTTTTCAAAGTATGTATTCTACATTTCTTATTTATCTTTGCAACATTTCCGTGAGGTAGATTAAAATGGAAGGTGATACTATTACTAATAAACTTTGAACTTTGTATATCAACTAACCAAAATGAGATTTCTTATTATTATTTTTAGATTGAAGCTCCTTCTATTCCCTAAAATTATCCATATACAAACATGCTTACTTCCCAAGTTCTTTTCATAAATTTTTATAATTTATCTTGATCTGTCCTCAGAGTGAGATGTGGAAAAAATGGGTTAAGTACAAATTCACTCATATGGTAAATACAAAGATTATGTACATAATGCTGAGTTAATGTAGAACAATACGGTAAACCATAATATAATTGTTTGGTTTGAGCTTGTCATATTGTGTTGGCTCTGTGTGCGGTGACTCTGTGGTGAAGGTCATGGTTTAGGACTTAGCATGCTATACGAACCCAGCCAATTGCAGTTTATTCAATAAACATATCTTCAAAAGCATGGTTAACATGAAATGCAGGTCCCACATACTTCATTACAGCTCTAAACCTTAATGCAACGCTTTATTTATTGATCTGTTTATTACAGAATTCGTATGGCTGCCTCTCAACCTTGTGATTCTAGTGGTGAGTGAAATTCACTCAACTCTGTAGCAACAGTAATAACACTTAGACTTATATACCATTTCATAATGTTTTACAGCCCTCCCTAAATGGTTTACAGAGTCAGCCTCTTGCCCCCAACAATCTGGATCCTCATTTTACCCACCTCGGAAGGATGGAAAGTTGAGTCAACCTTGAGCCGATGAGGATCAAACTCCTGGCAGTGATCCTGGCAGCCTGCAATACTGCCTTCTAACCACTGCACCACCATGGCTCGATGCTAGGATAGGATCTTCATGAAAATAAATTGTTGTTGAAATAACCGGATGTATGGGGGCAGTGCATGGTTTGAAACTCAGAAAACCTTCATACACCCATATAGACATTCATTCATTCATTCATTCAATACCCACCTTCATTATTTTTACAAATAACTCAAGGCAGCAAACGTATCCATCACACCTCCCTCCTCCCATTTTGAGTATGCAAGGCAAAGAAGGAAAAGTTCCCTAAAGTGCATGTACCTAGTTAAATACAAACATACCCCTCCAGCCCTACTGTGACTTGGCATCACCCATTGGACAGCTGGAAACTGCAGAGGAATGGTGCAGCTGCAAGGAATGAGATTTAGTGGGTTTTCAGTGCATTCTTTCCTGGGAATCGGTGGCTACAGACACAATCAGTTCAACAGAACTGCTAGTGAGATACATAAGCACAGTATGTATGTAAGATAGTTAGGCATAATAAAATGTTGGTATCAGATGTACCGTGTTACCCTGAAAACAAGACAGTGTCTTATTTTCTTTTCACCCCCGAAATAAGCGCTTGGCCCTATTTTCAGGGAGGCCTTATCTTATTATTTTTGAGGTGCAGGAGACGGCAAGCGTGGTCATCTCATGGCTGCTGCTGTGTTGCAATATTTTCGGGAGAGGCCTTATTTTAGTGCATGTGCTCAAAAGCCCATTTGGGCTTATTATCTGGGGAAGTCTTATTTTCAGGGAAACAGAGTATATAATCAAAGGATTTCTGCATTAAATACTTTGGTGTGTTTTGGCATTAGGAGAGCAGGAATAGACACTCTGCTATCCTTATGTTTTGCTTAATATAATCCCCGAAAGCAGCTCTTGCCTCAAATGCCTTTTTATTAAATGCATCAAGAAAGATGAGCCATGCAACCTTTGCGGCTGTTTATTTATTTACTTACTTATTTATTTATAACATTTATATCGCTGCCCATCTTTCAGCCAACTCTGGGCAGCTCCCAAGCTGACTGTAGATTGATTGCCCACAGTCACAGTCTTTCATATTTTTACTCCCCTCCCTGAAGCTATTTACTATACAGTGAAAGCAGTTTAAAAGAAAAAGAAAAAGAAAGAAAAAGACGATTTCTCATTTTGGATGTATAAGATTGTATTTCAACAGCAATTGAGCACCGAGGCCATTTAAAGACGTAATTGAAAGGGATTAAGTCAAGGGCTCCATTTGTTCCCACACAATTAGTCCAACATAATATCACTTCTTAGTATAAAAGAGAGACACTTCCTACGGCTGTTTAAAAGCTCTGCCTGCTGAATGTTTTATAATAAATGTGTGCTATAAAAGCAGGTACGCGAATCCCATAAAGAAAGCTTATTAACCAGACTGCTAATGCTGCAAAAACCAGCCTCCAGCAAACATGACTGTTTCTGTTAGAATATAATGATGCATAGCTGATTTCCTTTTATACTGTGTGCTGCACTTTGGGACTGTATTCATTTACCAAAATAATGCCAAATTAGTAGTGTAAATATTGAAATCAGACTTTTCAGGCTAACTAGTGGCCTAATTTTCTCTTCAATCTGCTCTTAATCTCAATTCATCAATAACGCTGCCTTATTATAGGGGCTTTGACAGCAAGCAAGGGCATTTGATAAATTATACATCTCAAGCCAGATTTAAAATTTGAAGCTCAAGTGCTAATTATCTATACAGGCCTAGTTAATAACGAGATTCCTTGTTAAGTATCTGATCACAGCATGGACGTCATTTGTCAAGAACCTCAAATCTACCTTGGAGACCCGCTCTTCGAATTCTCCCTTGCCTACCATATGTAAAATGGGGACCTTTGTTTCTATAATAACCTTTTATTAGGAAGCTGACATAATGATTAAGTTCGCTGTAGACACACACAATGAATTAGACAATTACCCTTGCTGCTTTAAACTACTCAGGCTCCTAGCAAGACAAAATAATTAATATTGAATTTTAATTTGATGTGTTACACATTTAAACCCCAATTTGCAAAGTACACCTGGAAAGCTGCTGCTGTTTCCTTGCAGTTTTGTGCTGATGAAATCAAGGCCCCTGCCGTTCGAACGTAAAAGCACAGACGGCCTGATGCACCACAATCTCTCCGCAGTGGAGCAAAGAATTTTCCAGCATTAATGGGAAAGGTAATTACCTAGGTCTAACTTTATAGCCTTTTCTCTAATGAAACTATAATCTCCCAGGCCGACACGCTTTAAGCATTTACAGGATTTTAATGATTTCATTGCCATAATGGTTTGTTACTCAGGCTACTTTTAAACACACGGTGCCTTAAAAAGCCAAAGATGCCAATTGTGGTTTAACGTTTAATTTTGCAGGTGGATGTATGTATATGTTTGTTTGTTGTTGTTAGATAGGGTGAATGGAGGAGTCAGGACTCAGGCTTCGGTGTCAACAACAGCTCTTTCTTCAGCAAACTCTGTACAGATCCAGCACTGACCTGTCTTACAGCTTGCTCTTATATAGGGAACTGTTAAATGGCTCAGCCAATCAGTTTAAATATTTTCCCGCCAGAATGGAGGACCTTGGGCTCCAGTCTCAATATCTAACATTTATGGAGACTTGTAGTCATGGGGGACTTTAATCTGCCATCGGCGGGCGAATCATCCGCGGTAGCTTGGGAGTTCAGGGCTTCCATGACGGCCATGGACCTGACCCAATTAATTCAAGGCCCCACTCACGAGGGTGGACATACACCGGATCTCATCTTTGTTTCAGGCCAATGGAAGAGTGATCTGGGTTTAGGGGATATAGCCATCACGCCCTTGTCATGGTCAGACCACTCACTTCTCCGGCTCGACTTTCCAACCGCTGCCCCTCACCGCGGGGAGGCGGAACCCGAGTCGCCTATCTGGTTCCGCCCCAGGCGCCTGATGGACCCTGATGGGTTCCAGGCAGCGCTTGGGCCACTTCCTGTACCCCTGACCCGCACCCCGATGGAGGACCTCGTGGCCGCATGGAATACTGCAACCACGGGAGCCTTGGGTCGGGTCGCGCCCTTGCGGCCTCTCTTGCGGCGGCGAGCCACCCTGGCTCCTTGGTTTACCGAGGAGCTGAGGGTGATGAAACGCCACAAGAGATGCCTAGAGAGAAGATGGAGGTCTACCCGCTCTGAATCTGACCGGACACAGGTAAGAGCCCATTTACGGACTTACATTGTGGCGCTGAGAGTGGCCCAACGTCATCATTGTGCCACTCTCATAGCATCCGCAGATAACCGCCCTGCCGCCCTGTTTAGGGTGACCCGCTCCCTCCTTCAACAGAGGGTGCGGGAAGCCCCCCTACAGGGCAGAGCAAAGGAATTTGTGTCTTATCTGCAGGAGAAAACCGCTCAGATACAGAACGAGTTAGCCCCCATTGCTGGCCCAGTGGAATGCCACGAGGCGGATCTTGTTTGGGAGGAATTTGACTCCGTTACTTCCGAGGATATGGACAGGTTATGTGGGCGACTGCGAGCCACCACATGTTTACTGAACCCGTGTCCCTCCTGGCTTGTACTGGCATCCTGGGAGGTGACACGAGGCTGGCTCCAAGAGGTTGTCAATGCTTCCTTGAGTGAGGGTTCCTTGTCTGCCTCTCTTAAAGAGGCTATGGTGAGGCCCCTCCTGAAGAAGCCCTCTTTGGACCCAGCTTTACTATCCAACTATCGTCCCGTCTCCAACCTTCCCTTTTTGGTGAAGGTTGTTGAGAGTGTGGTGGCACAACAGTTTCCCCGTCACCTGGAGGAAGTTGATTATCTAGACCTGCGCCAGTCCGGCTTTCGGCCCGGGCATAGCACCGAGACAGCATTGGTCGCGTTGGTGGATGATCTCTGGAGGGCCAGAGATGGGGGTTGTTCCTCCATCCTGGTTCTATTAGACCTCTTGGCGGCTTTCGATACCATCGACCATGGTATCCTATTGCATCGGCTGGGGGGGTTGGGGGTGGGAGGCACCGTTTTACGGTGGTTCTCCTCCTACCTCTCTGGCCGATCGCAATTTGTGTTGACAGGAGAGCAGAGGTCGACCTCGAGACCCCTCACATGTGGGGTGCCTCAGGGGTCGGTCCTCTCACCTCTCCTGTTCAACACATACGTGAAGCCGCTGGGCAAGATCATGCGTGGTTTTGGGGTAGAGTATCATCTCTACGCTGATGATACTCAGCTGTATATATCTACCCCAAACCATCCCAACGATGCCGTAGCGGTGATGTGCCAGTGCCTGGAAGCCGTGCAGATCTGGATGGGAAGTAATGGACTCAAGCTCAACCCGACCAAGACCAAGTGGCTGTGGTTTCCTGCTGCCCGATTCAACCAGCTGATTCCATCTCTGGCCATAGGGGGCGAACATCTTGCCCCTGTGGATGGGGCACGCAACTTGGGTGTCCTCCTGGATACCCGGCTGTCCATGGAAGATCAAGTGACAGCCGTGGCCAGGAGGGCGTTTTACCAGGTTCGCCTGGTACGCCAGTTGCGCCCCCTATTGGATCGGGACGCCCTTCGCACAGTCACTCATGCTCTCGTGACATCCCGACTGGACTATTGCAACTCTCTCTACATGGGGCTCCCCTTGAGGTGCACCCGGAGACTTCAGTTGGTCCAGAACGCAGCCGCGCGAGCAATAATGGGAACCCCTAGGTTTACCCACGTTACACCGCTCTTGCGCGAGCTGCACTGGCTACCTGTCGTCTTTCGGGTGCGCTTCAAGGTGTTAGTCATCATCTTCAAAGCACTCCATGGCTCGGGACCTAGTTATCTGCGGGATCGGATCCTGCCCCATACATCCTCACGGCCGATTCGCTCCCACAGAGAGGGACTTCTCCGGGTGCCGTCCACTAGACTTTGTCAGCGGGCAACGCCCAGGGGAAGGGCTCTCTCTGTGGCGGGCCCTGCCCTCTGGAACGACCTTCCCCCTGACATTAGAACAACCACGGACCTCCGCTCCTTCCGCCTAAAACTAAAAACACATCTTTTTCGCTTGGCCGGCCTAGGGTAGTCTCTTTTAAGGTTAGGGGATTTTATAAGGGATTTTAGCGCAGGGTTATTTGTTTAATCTATTTTTATTTAGTTTAGTCGTTTATTTATATTTGTATTTTTAATTCTGTACTTTGTTGATTTTAGTTGTTTTTAATTCCCTGTGCCCCGCCTCGAGTCCCTTCGGGGAGAGAGAGCGGGTTAGAAATAAAAATTATTATTATTAAATTATTATTATTATTATGGCTTCTAGAAGGAAAGCTGTCTAAGCAGAACATGCAGAAGAGTTCTGTCTGTTTGAAAAGGCAGCAGGTTGTATTTCTTTGAGCTAAGGATGATGAATGAGAAGAGGTAGAAGGGTTGGCTTCTTCCATTGTATTTCCAACAAAAATTGTTGGACGCAAAGTCCCCTAGATGTTGTCTTCCTACACACTACAAGGCTTAATAGTATGGTGTTGAGGTGCTGCTCAAAAATGAATTAATCTGAAGATGAAAAAGCACCCTTCTGGATCAAGCCCCTTACCTGTCCCAGCATTTTGGTTATTCTATATCACATGGGGGCCAATAAAAACTTATCCAAAGTGCAAAAGCAGAACAATAACACTCTTCTATCCATGCTTTCAATAAACTGCAATTGCTCTACAGAACCAGAAGTGTGTTCCTACATGTTCGGACCGGTTCAGGCGAACCAGTAGTGGTTTGGCGGCCTAGGGCACTGGAATCGGCAGCAACCCAGGCCTGCCATGCCCCCAAACCTCCTGGACTCCCGGCTGTCTATGGAGGACCATGTGGCAGCCGTGGCCAGGGGGGCGTTCCATCAGGTACGCCTGATGCGCCAATTGCGCCCCTTACTGGACCGGGCTGCCCTTTGCACAGTCACTCAAGCTCTCGTGACATCCCGACTTGACTACTGTAATGCTCTCTACATGGGGCTTCCCTTGAGGTGCACTCGAAAGCTACAGTTAGTCCAGAATGCAGCCGCATGGGTGATTACGGGAGCCTCTAGATGCTCCCATATAACACCGATCCTGCACGAGCTGCACTGGCTTCCTGTGGCCTTTCGGGTATGCTTCAAGGTCCTGACGACCATCTTTAAAGCGCTCCATGGCTCGGGGCCTAGTTATATGCGAGACCGCCTCCTGCCCCATACATCCCTTCGGCCGATCCGCTCCCACCTTCTCAGGGTGCCGTCGGCCGGGCAATGCCATCTGGCGACACCCAGGGGAAGAGCCTTCTCTGTGGCGGGCCCTGCCCTTTGGAACAACCTACCCCCTGAATTGCGTACCATCTCGGACCTCCACCTCTTCCGCCAGTGTCTAAAGACACATCTTTTTCAGCAAGCCGGCCTAGCCTAACCTCCCGTTGGGACTATTTTAGATAGTTTTAAATTGGGGGTTTTAATTTGGATTTTAGCATAGTATTATAGTTTAATATGTTTTTAAATTCAGTATTTATTGTTTTGTATGTTTTTTAAATTCCTGTGTGCCACCCTGGGTCCTTTGTGGAGAAGGGCAGGATATAAATGTGATTTTTTAAAAAAACCAGTTCTCTACAAGGTCACCATCTTGATTTTCTGTTCTGCACATGCACAGAACAATTGTAATTGCGCAAATTTAATTCTTTTCTTTTTTTTTAATGTTTTGTGCATGCGCAGACCTATTTTTGTGCACACCGAACCCACAGTAATGCCAGGAGCAACCCACCCCTGAACTGAACTCAAGGTCACCTATTCAAATTCAAGATAGGGTAATTCAGAACCAATTAAAGTATATGTTTCTTAGAATAATGGACAGTTTTAATACAGCAATTGGTTGCAGTTAACTAGAAATGTGGATAGCATTCAAAGAAATATCTATGAGTATAGGTGTTGGGGATAAAGCCAGACTGCAAAACCTGGATAACAAACTCATCATACAAATGCCACAACTTGCATCTTTGTGACAGAAAGCACCATCTGCATGACAAAATCACCACACAATGTCATCATTTTGGCATCATCTGGTTGCTACTACAGCTGCTGCAGATTATTAGTTTTAATGGCTGCATGCAACCTACTGAATCAAAATAGCATTTCTTAATCTTTGGTTTTTGGCAAGCCACAAAGGAGAACTGCTTCTGCTAGATGCACCTGAGAGTTTCAGGAAGCATTTGATTAGGTGTCATGTGACACAGAATAGATGGATTATTGCCTTGATCCAGCAGGTGTCTTTTATTTATTACTATGAATACTGTAGTTCTTTTAGTTTCTTCTGTATAAACTGGACTTTTCACAGAACAACCACCATTTTTTGTATTTACAGTAACTAAATATTCGGTTGTGCAGTGATCAGGATTTGAAAGTAAAACATTGGCTTACATTGGATATGCAAGTTGTACTTTTTGTACATCTCCCAGAAAAGACATGCTTAATGAAAGGAAGTGACAATGGGTACAACATGCAGCTCATGCACACTCCCATTTCCTTTTCCCTTTGAATCCAGGGAGCATAATTTAATATTATTCATCACCATCGTATGAAGATAAACCACATGTACACATCATTCTAAAGGAGACAATAAAAAAACCTAGGAATCAAAAAGTCTAGAACACATTCCTCCAGGAACAGGCATTCAGATAGGCAGGGATTACTACCAGACAAACAATCAAGCAGAAAACGATATCCTAATCAAGGAATTACAAAGGAGGAAAAAAACATACTCCTGTCAACCCTGACAGGGTAAGCTACTGTAAAAACAGGGAGCAAATCCAGAGGTGATATTCAGCAGGTTCTGACCAATTCTGGAGAACCGGTAGCAGAAATTTTGAGTAGTTCAGAGAACCAGTAAATACCACCTCTGACTGGCCCCGCCCCCATCTATTCTCTGCCTCCCGAGTCCCAGCTGATCGGGAGGGAATGGGGATTTTGCAGTGTCCTTCCCCTCAAGTGGAGAAGGAATGACAATTTTACAGTATCCTTCCCCTGCCACACCCACCAAGCCACGTCCACCATGCCATGCCATGCCCACCAAGCCACACCCACAGAACTGGTAGTAAAAAAAATGAATCTCACTACTGAGCAAATCCCATATTCACTGTGATGATGTTACCTTGTTGATTAAAAAAACATCTTCACGCAAACAACCAAGCTCAGAAAGTACCAAAGAGTCCACCAATATCTAATCTACTTTTCCCAATAGACTTCCCCCCTCCCCAACCAGGAATTCCTCCTCCTGCACTTATTCCTTACAATATAAAGAATTTAATTTATTTTATTTTATTTATTTTCCACTTCTATACCGCTCCTATCTCCCCAATAGGACTCAGGGCGGTGCACAGGAAAATTAAAAAGAATACAACAAACAGACAATAATAAATACAATCATATCGTTAAAATGTAATTAAATTAAATATGGCCTGTGCTAAAATGTAGTTAAAACTGTTAAAACTGTTAAAATTCAATAACTAAATCTGTAGTAATTACATCAGGATCTAGGCTAGGCCAGCTAGGTGAAAAAAGTGCATCTTGAGAAAGCGGCAGAAGAGGCGAAGGTCCGTGGTGGTACAAAGTTCGGGGGGTAGGTCGTTCCAGAGGGCTGGACCCGCCACAGAGAAGGCCCTTCCCCTGGGGGCCGCCAGCCAACATTGACCAGCAGATGGCACCCTGAGAAGGCCCTCCCTATGGGAGCGGATCGGCCGAAGAGAGGTGTGTGGTAGGAGGCGGTCCCGCAAGTAGCTAGGCCCAGTGCCATGGAGCGTTTTAAAGATGGTTACCAACACCTTGAAGCGCACCCGGAAGGCTACCGGTAGCCAGTGCAACTCACGCAGGAGAGGTGTTACATGGGAATACCGTGAGGCTCCCAAGATCCCCCACGCGGCCGCATTCTGTATAACTGGAACCTCCGGGTGCACCTCAAGGGGAGCCCCATGTAGAGAGCATTGCAGTAGTCTAGGCAGGACGTAACGAGTGCTTGAGTGATGGTGCGAAGGGCGTCCCGGTCTAGAAAGAGGCGCAACTGGTGTACCAGGTGAACCTGGTAAAAGGCCCCCCGGGCCACGGCCGTCACATGGTCATCCAGGGATAGCCGTGAATCCAGGAGGATTGCGAGCCCTTTCCACGGGGGCTAATGACTCGCCCCCGATGGCCAGTGATGGAGTCAACTGGCTATACCAGGCTATACCAGGCTATACCTGGCTATACCAGGGCGTCGAAACCACAGCCACTCGGTCTTAGACGGGTTGAGTCGAAGCTTGTTACTCCCCATCCAGACCCACACGGCCTCCAGACACTGGGACATCACTTCAACGGCATCGTTGGGGTGGTTAGGGGTAGATATGTACAGCTGAGTATCATCAACACTTGTCCTATTCACTGATGATAATCACATTTAATTATACTCCCTTCTGCCTTTTCTCTATGATATGTATTTTTTATATACTTATTGTCTGTATCCACATTCTCTTTATTTCTGAACTAAACGGACCCATGTATTATGATTTTTCCACCTTAGGCAGTTGCTCCAGTTCTTAGGTTCTTTATTTTGTTTGGTTGCAGGGTGAAATCCAGCAGGTTCTAACAGGTTCTGGAGAACTGGTAGCAGACATTTTGAGTAGTTCGGAGAACCGGCAAATGCCACCTCTGGCTTGCCCCAGACTGGGATGGGAATGGAGATTTTGCAGTAAAATCTCCCTGCCACACCCACCAAGCCATGCCCACCAAGCCAAGCCATGCCACACCCACCAGGCCAAGCCCACAGAACCAGTAGTAAAATATTTCATTTCACCACTGGCTGGTTGTCCTCTTTTGCTCCTGGTCCAATCTGACAATAGCTTTTTGGTGGCGACAGGGGGGTGTAGGGAGAGGTAGAATATCATCAGATTTGATATATAATCATATCATAGGTCTAGAAATACAATTATGACTTTAGCAATTTTTTATTTCTTTTCCAAATGCTATCAGTTTACAGAGATGTATCCTTTCATATCAAGGCAGAGCTGTTTCCTTTAGCTGGAAAAATGGATGGAGCAGCCAATAATAGATAACTTATCCATTTCAAATGAGGGATGCCAGGAGCTGAACTTGAAACTTTTCCTCGTGAAAAGTAAATTTTCTCAAACTGAGAGCAAGTCTAACATACAGCCCTGACCTTCCCATTCTCTTCCCATAATAGGATTTCAATTGGCAAACCTCTTGGCCTCCAGGAGTGTCTCTCACCAAATATTCCAATCCAGATATATTCGAGTAGATCTTCCACCAGTCCAGATAATTTATCGGCTAAGAAGGTAAGAATTATGAACAGTATATTCTCATAAAAGGACAAAATGGAGCTTTTGCATTTTTATTTATTGTTTATACTATTTGCTCCAACAGGGTCAAAGTCCTGTCAGCTACACAGTGCCATCTAGTGGGATCAGGAAGCAAGCATGTTTTTTTAAGGGCACCACCTGTCCTTTAGAACAGGGGTCACCAACCTTTGCAACTTTAAGTCTGAAGGACTTCAGCTCCCAGAATTCTCCAGCCAGCAAAGCTATTTGCTCCGACAGAGTCAAAGTCCTATCAGCTACACAGTGGGATCAGGAAGCAAGCATGTTTTTTTAAGGGCACCACCTGTCCTTTAGATTAGAACATACGGTTCCTAGCTTTAATGGGATGTTAATTTATTCTGCTACAATACATGCGCATTTTTATAAAGTTGTATGCTTCTTTTGCATATAATGGTGTTCTTTAGCTTTTTAATCGTGAAAGCATCTGGAGCCATTTTTAGTAGTACTTTCAAGTTCTGGAGTACCAGTTTTTATAAATTCCAGTCAACAAAAGTATTGGTCATATTGGATGGGAATCACAAGAATGGTAGTCTAGTTGCGCAAAGGATCAATTATCTTGGAAATTCCTTTAGGTTCTATTGAAATTAAATTGAAATTAATGTAAATGATGCAAGGCAGGGGTGAAATTCAGCAGATTCTGTCAGGTTCTGGAGAACCGGTAGCGGAAATTTTGAGTAGTTCGGAGAACTGGCAAATGCCACTTCCGGCTGGCCCCAGACTGGGGGTGGGAATGGAGATTCTGCAGTATCCTTCTCCTGCCATGCCCACCAAGTCACGCCGACAGAACCAATAGTAAAAAAAAATTTGAATTTTACCATTGGTGCGAGGGTAGAATAAAATTCAAGCCTGCGTCCTATTTATTTCCATCATACCATCATTTCTGCTGCTCTGTACTTCTAGATATATCTTATTTAGTCATGTTTTGCTACTGTAGTTACTTTTATCCATTCATAAGGAATAAAACAACACACCATCCATTCTCCACTACAAGATGGAGACTATTTACCTAGGCCGTCTTCACATTTCCATGTCAAAATGAGTGAGATTCTGTAATGACTCTGCTGAATTTCTCAGGCGCAATCTAATTTTTGATAGTTAAGAGGTTGGCACAGAATTAATCCCATAGTCCCAGTCATGAAATGTATATAATCTTGCATGTTTCGATAACATCAAGTAAGCATCACAAGCTTCTAAGTTGGTTAACAGGATTGCAGCCTTAATTAGTTGCTCAAATTGAGTTGGCTTCAGGTATTGGTAGAAGTTGCCAAATCCAGACCCTAAGAGAGAGCTTACATTTTTAACAGTTGCGCTGAAAGTTACAATCCAATCAAAAATGGCTGCTCCTACCTTTATCACATTGCAGAGGCATTTGGTCCAAAGCATGAAGATTCTAGATTTCTGAACTGAAGATTCTAGATTTCTGAACTGAAGATTCTAGATTTCTGAACTGTTACTCCTGTTTTAAATATGCTTCTTGCTGTCAAGGTTCTGTGCTTGGGCTTGGAAATAAGTTTGGAAAAAAGGATCTTATATCAGAGGTGGGTTGCTCCTGGTTCAGCCCGGTTCAGTCAAACTGGCAGAGTGAGCTCCTGTTACTTGCCCCAGCTTCTGCCAACCTAGCAGTTCGAAAGCATGTAAAAATGCAAGTAGAAAAATAGGAACCACCTTTGGTGGGAAGGTAAGAGTGCTCCGTGCGCCTTCAGCGTTTAGTCATGCCAGCCACATGACCACAGAGAGGTCTTCGGACAGCGCTGGCTCATTGGCTTTGAAATGGAGATGAGCATCACCCCCTAGAGTCGGAAACAACTAGCACATACAGTATGTGTGACGGGAATCTTTACCTTTACCTACTAAATTTTAGTCACAATTGATTTGGCTTATTATAATAGATCAATGTCTAACTATCAAAGTGTACTTCATGTAGTTTTCATATAATTTGAACATTGTATATCTGTGCCTTCAAGTCAGTTTTTGACTCCTGACAACTATCTGGACTAGTCCCTACAATTTTCTTGGCAAAGGCTTTAGGAAGTGATCCGACATTTCCTGTTTCTCAGGACTGCCTGGCGCAAGTTCACCCTTGTGGTTTGTATTTAAAGTGGGACTAGAACTCACAATCTCTTGGTTTCTAGTCTGATAAATGTGACTTATCACCAATTTTCCCAGTTACAACCTTTGAAGCATCCCCATGTTCATGTGATTTAAAATTCAGATGCTTGGCAGATGGTTCTTATATGTGACCATTGCTGTGTCCCAAGGTCATGTGATCCCCTTTTGCGACCTTTTCACAAATCAGTGGGGAAGCCAGATTCACTTAACAACCGGGTTTGCTAACTGCTAACTTATCAACTGCAGTCATTCACTGTGACAAGAAATGTTGTAAAATGGGCAGAACTCACTTAACAAATATTTCACTTAACAACCGAAATTTTGGGCTCAATTGTGGTCTAAGTTGAGGACTTCCTGTATACCACATTGGTTCTTTATATATGTGTGAACTATATATGGTTACTTATAAATGTTTTAACAGTGTGCTGTATTTTTTAAATTACTTGGTTTTGGACTCTAAACAGCATGACAATGAGGGACAATAAAACAACTAATCACACTGCTTATTAGTTATGGTAATCACAAAACCCCAGGGTGATCGCAAACTCAGCAATCTGAAGTCTGAATTTTGCTGTGTGGGACTTTTAGAGAGTGGAACTTTTCAATCACTGCATCAGAGTTTAGGGAATCCTCCCCTTACCCATTTAGACTCTCCGGCTGCCATCTTTACTCCTCTTAAACTGCATGCTTCAAATCTGAGAATAGCCCATCACTTGTAGATTTGTAGGTTGTCCCTTTTTTAATAATTTTTTCCTCTAATAATGTGTTTGTGCGTAAGTGATTTTATTGATTTTACGTTTAATCAAATACATGTAAAACTTTATATTTTACATATTACAGAAGATGAGATTTGAGATAAATCAGTCGGTAACATTTCATTTCAGTAATAAATGTGTGTTGTATTTTTAAACAACACGGATAATATTTTGGGAAAATATGGGTTGTGGCAGACATTTAATATGTGTCAGAGTGGGGAACTATGGCCCTTTTATGACTTGCGGACTTCAGCTCCCAGAATTCCTCAGCTAGCCATTGTGGTTGAAGTCTGCAAGTCGTAAAGGGGCCATAGTTCCCCATCTCTGATATATATAATACATGGTTGATAGAAGTATGAAGCAGAAGTAAACATCTTATTGGCTTAGAAAATATGAAACTTGAGGGGGAGAACATGGAAGTAAAAACCTTTGATTACTTTTGAAAATAATGTGTTCAATAGATTCCCTACACATTTCAGAAACTCTTATGTTGGTGGTCCTCACTTAACAACCACTCATTCAGCAACCTTTTGAATTCATGATAATGATGAACAAGCAATACTTACTCCTAGTCCTCTAACTTATGGCTGTTGCAACAGCCCCATGGTCAGGTGATCACAATCCCACTGCTTGGCACCCAGCTCATAACATACCACAGCAACTTGCCACAGCCAACTCACTGTGGCCAACTTGCCGCAGGACAAGAGTTATGCTAATATCAAAAAAAACGGTGGCATAGAATCATTAAAGAAAGGATGCAAAAGAAGGGACAGAACGAAAGGTGAATGACAAAAATTGAATGTTTTATTTATTTTAAGTAATTAAATTGAATTGTTAAAGTGTCCCACAGCAAGTCGTCTTGGCGAGTTGGTGAGTTGGCCATGACAAATTGGTTTGTGGGGACTTGGCCATGGTGAGTTAGCCTATGGCAAATTGGCCATGGTAAGTTGTCCCATACCATCTCACAGTCACATGATTGCCATTTGCAACTTTCTGGGTTGACTTTGTACAAACAAAGTTAATGGGGAAGTTAGAAGAAGATTACAAATGGTGGCCACATATTCCCACCCAAGGGCAGTGCACAATTCGCTTAACGACAGACACCAGGAAGTGCCAAGGTATCGTTCCTAGGTGACACAATAACATGACATCACACTTTACAACCACTTCACTTAATTATGGAAATTGTACTCCTAATTGCCATTGGTAACCAAGGATTTCCTGCATTGATTTTATAAGTGTAATTTCATAATTGATACATTTCCAGTGTATGGCTATTGAAACACAATCCCATTGGCATTTTGTGGCTTTCATTCTTGTAGCACAATAAATTGCAATACATTTTTGTATCATTGGCTTTTAGGATACGTAAACAAATAATACTGCACCAGAAAGAAATAACCTGTTTTCATAAATCCCTTTCGAGTAAGGATTGCATTCAAATAAGAATCTAGTCTAAGTCTCCTCAGAATATGTTTCCATCTGTAGTCCCATAGAGAGAGTGAATTTTCCCACTACTGCTTGAACATAAATCCAGCATAATACCTGAATTTCTACTGATGAAGCTCCACACATGAAAAAGAAATAAGCTGATTTACTAACTGGTGCAGTAATTAATCTCGGAGAGGTTAGGAGATACTGCATTAGACTGAAAAGGTTATAGAGATGAAATCAAATGAACAAGTTGGTGTCTTTAATATCTTAACATTTACTCTTCCAGCTGTCCAAGTACATAAGAGATTTAATTAATTCTGAAATCTTCTGATCTGTCAAAGGTGGGGGGGGGGGAGGCCCAGGTATTAAGCAAGAGATTCCTGGTTGACCTCAGAGCCTGATACTCAAGTCAGTTAACAACTGAGAAGCAAATGCTTTAATAGTAACAGTAAATTTTGAAGGGGGCAGCGGCAAACAAGAATAAAAAGGTTAAACTCCAGTGCAAATGATCACTGGCACACTTAACTTGAAAGGCTTGTTGGCTGAGCCTGAATTTTACATAATAATAGCTCTTTGCACAAAATCTCCTCACCTGTTCAGTGAACCATGCCTTTGTTATAATACCTGCCTCTCCAGGCTTCCCCATTCCCACAGGTGAGAAAGATACTGCTAGAAAGTTAAGAATGTGTGCAATCAAAATGGGCTAGTTAAGAAGCTTTGAATTTTTTCATCTGGAAAGGAGCCTCACCCCATTTTCCTTGTTTGTTTGTTTTCCTTTGCTTTTTTTTTTTTTTATTAAAGCACCTTTGTTGCCTCGGGACATATCACTACAGAGGTACCTCAGTTTTTTTCTGGGCAGCTTCTCCTTTAAGTAATCTGCCATAGGCAATGGTTCACAAAGTAATAGATGGATCCAATGCAAAATCTGAGTTTGTTTACAATTTCAAATTAGTGGAAATTAAAGATTTTTTTTTTTTAAATCCAATTTAGTGACAACATTTGGGAGTTTTGAGAATATGTCTTAGAAGTTTGAGGTCCACATTCAGCCCATGTTAGCTCTGTAAAATAGTGCAGGCAAGAAACCAGGGGTGAAATTCAGCAGGTTCTGGAGAACCGGTAGCAGAAATTTTGAGTAGTTCGGAGAACCGGCAAATACCACCCCTGACTGGCCCCAGAGTAGGGTGGGAATGAGGATTTTGCAGTATCCTTTCCCTGAAGTGGGGAGGGAATGGAGATTTTGCCGTGTCCTACCCTTGGAGTGGGTGTATAATTATATATATATATATATATATAATTATAATTATAATTATATATATATAATTATATTTTCACATTATTTTTAAAAAAAATTACATTCCTTCTTCCATTCTGAAAACCAATATCAAACCATAAAAAAATCAGCAAAGAAAACTAGTTACAAGTGTAATTGCGCAACAATGCAGGTACATACATGTACAAGTATTCACAATGGCAATCAGTCATTCACAAAAATCAGATTATAAAAATCAGTAGAAAAGATGCCAGGGGAAATGGCATTCTTTGCAGCTCCAGGAATTCAGTGCTAGGGTAATTTTATCTGTCTGTCTGTCTGTCTGTCTATTTATTTATTTATATGCTGACCATCTCATTGTTACAATGACTCTGAGCGGCTTATAAAATGATAATGAAATATGAACAAGTTTCACACTTTTTACACATCCAGGAAAAAAAATTATCAATACAATCTATATGAACTCCTACATTGAGTTGCTAGTCTGTTTTTCGGCGAGAAAAAAAAGGCACAGATTTTTCTTAAACTTAAAACAAAAGTTAAAACTTAAAACTTAAGCTATATTCAAAGTGGGAAAATAAACTCATTTTGGAGGGACATCTGCAATAAAATTATTTTCCTTTCAGGAAAAGTAAGATTAAGATGTTAGCTGACATGTCAAAACTTTTCCGTTTTGATCACTTTCATCATCACCCCCACCAAATATCCACTAACATTTAAAAACGTGGCCTTAAAATATTCCACCCAAATAACTCTCACGTCGGTCAGTGGTTCCTTGGAAACATTATACAAATACTTTGCAATAATCATCATTTTATCCGAATATGATCTGTGCCGAGTTGCCAATTCAGCTTTGCCAGGCAAAGATTTGCAGCTGTGATTATAGAACAGAAAAACTTTTCAACTAGGCAGGTGCAAACAGAAGAATATTGAAGTAACTGGCACGGCTAAGGCACTTGTAACAATTTTCATACCAGTAGCACCCTCTGCTTATTCCTTCATTGAATGTAGAGCACTCCTTCATCAGGCATAAGTTCAATCCACAACACAATTTTTTTTATCATTTTTCACATCCCGACTTGTAGATGAATCTTTCAGGATTCAGTTTTGGTTGCCAGAAATGGGTCTTTTCAGAAAAAAACCAAACCCAATTTGGAATGGAAAAAAATTCATCATTGCCTCCCTGCTGATGGAATAGCACCTACCTATGAAATGGATTTCTCTTTCCCCACCACCACCACCATGCCATACATTTCCTAAATCTGCACTAAGGACTGCACTGAAACTGAGATATGCAGGGGAGAGGAGAAATCCCTTGCATGAAGAAAAGTACAGTAATTGTATAACCCTGGACATAACCCTGGGGCTGGCGATGGAAATCAGTGTTAGAAGAATGGAATGAGATAAGAAGGGTTTGCCTCCCAGTATATCTCACTGCTATCTCTGGTCAAGTAAGGGCTGGCAAATCATTCTGAATCCAGCTAGACTTATTTTCCAAAGACATTAAGATAGTCCTCAAGCTACAACTGCTTGTTCAGTGTTATTTCAAAGCTACAAAGGCGCTTACGAGTGGTCCTCAGAGTTCTAGCAGTTGCACACTGTAGTCCTGTAGTCATGTGCCCAAAATTCAAATGCTTGGCAACTAGCTCACATTACAACTGGTTGCAACAGCCCATGGTCAGGTGATCGCCATTTGCAACCTTCTTGGCTTCTCAATGGAGAAGCCAGCAGGGATCGTCACCATTTGCTAGGGTAAGCCTTCCTCACCCCTGGTCTTTCTTTATTCATAGACACCACATTTCATCTTCCTCCAGCCTCTGTGCTTGCACCCAAGCATGCCCATATGCACCCTATGTTCTCTTCCCTTGACCTCCCTTCACTTGCATTGCACCGTGTCCTCTTTCCCTGAGCCCTCTGCACTCACACATACAGACACCTCATGCCCTCTTTCCTTGTCTATCCTGTGCTTGCGCGCACCCCGAACTCATGCTCTTTTACCCCAGCCTCCCTGCGCTCCCCCAGGGGTGGGTTCCTGCCAGTTCTAACCTCTTCTGTAGAAGAGGTTCCACAAATCTACAGTGCCATTTAGAATCGGTTCCAGCTCCTTCCCCCCACCCGTCCACACATCATCAAGATGAAGAGCGAGAGGAGGAATTCTGGGAGTTGAAGTCCACGAGTCTTAAAGCTGTCAAGTTTGAACACCCCTGGGGGTTTTTTTTCTAAAGGGTTAGGGGTGCAAGGGTCTTGTAACTTGAGAGCTTTAAGACTTGTGTGCTTCAAATGCCAGAGTTTCTGAGCCAACATTTTGGTTGGTAAGCAAGAGCGTTGTTAAGTGAGTTCCGCCACGTTTTACAAGTTGGCCACGCCCACCCAGTCACATGACTGCCAAGCCCCACCCACCTGGTCACATGCCCGGCAAGCCACTCCCACAAAGCAGGCCACACCTACAGAAGAGGTTCTAAAAAAATTTGAAACCCACCACTGGCTCACCCCCTCCCTGTGCCCTCTTTCCACAGCTTCCCATCACTTGCACACCCAACATCAGCTGCTAGCAAGCACTTTGCAAATTGATAAGCACGGTGTCAGCTCTATCACTGTCCTGTGCCATGGAGATATTCCACTTCAGATTGACAGCAGACAATGCATGAGTATTGATTGACACATTTAAAGCAGTTAAAGCTGAGCTTCAACCAAAAGGTAAGTTTCAGTGTGCCATATATAAAGAGTGTTATGAGCTCCTGTTTGTCAGAGAGGCTACCAGGGAATGCATTCAGCCAAATCAAGAGTGTTTTCAGGGAATTCGTGCCAGGGCATTTTTTTATATATATAGATTTACTATGTTATGCTCTCCTACCTAATAAACTCTTCTGAGGGTGTATAATAATTCCTGAAACCTGGTACAGTTCAGATTTTGAGACTTTGCATCCTTTCAACTTATGTTTGAATTTGGTTTCACAGGAGGTGCACGTGGATAGAGCATATGCTATTAGAGAGGAACTTGGAGCTGTTATACCTAGTTGTGTCTTAGGTTTTACTCCTGGCACAGCCCTGATGCCTTGGCCCAAGGTTTCATTTCATTCTTGGAAAGGACATAAAACCAGAGGCATAGGAGAGTCCAGGAACAGGGATACAACTCTGGAGAAATGCTAAACGGTCCTACTTGCATATCTCTACCTATTTTCTCCAAGGAGTCAATTAAAAGGGAAGAACTAACATGTTCAAATGCCTGAGTACAGAGTCACCATCCATTGATTAACCACAAAGGCACTGGGAAATTGGCAAGAAGAATGGCCAAATACTTGAAGCATTTCCACATTCAGATCAATTGGTTAGAAGGCCAATTGGGTATGTTTCATAATAGGTTTTTCGTTGCACAATTTTTTTAAGTCCTGTGAAGGATGATTTTGGTACTTTTTCTGCCGTTGCCCCAATTCCCAGCATATTTGTGAGGTTCTCAGATTAACATTGCATTGGCATCCTTCACTCTCAAAAGATTATGGTATCGTGCTCTGGAAAGAGGTCAAAGCTGGAGTGTCCTCTCCAGCACAAGGCCTGGGTAGATTAATATGGAGGCTAGACTCTTACCCAAGCAGCAGATCCCCCCACTCCACATTGCTGAAATAGTCCAATGGAATGGCAGAGCCAATACGATTGGTTCCAGCTGCATCGCAGGAGAACAACCAGAACGTGGTTGTACACAGTCACAAACTGCTTCCGGGACTCCGGCTCCGGATTTTGCCTCGAGGTTGATTCCTGAAGCCTTTTCTAGTAGTGCATTTAGCCACAAGGCAGTTGGAGGTTTGTAATCAGAGTTTACCTTCTCCTAGAAGATGGTTCTGCCACTTTATCTGCTGTGGGGGCATAGAGCCCTCTTCTGCTGTATTCAGTGTATAAGACGCACCCAGATTTTCAGCCTCTTTTTTGAGGGAAAAGGGTGCGTCTTATACATGAAAATAGGGTAATATTGTCTTTTCTATTTTGGTAGTTAATTATGTCCATTTCAAAGGCCGAGGTGTCCAGTTTCTTTTCCTAAAGCTCTCTATTATTTTATTTGACTAGACAGTGGTTTGTCTTCTACCACTCATATACAATATACCAGTGGTTAGGACTGCAGCAGATACTCCTTTTGCCTCCTGGAAAACAGTTAACAATCATTAAAAAATCTTAAATTATTAAAAACAAATAGTAGAATCTCTATCTTACCCCAGCCTTCAATCCGCCAATGAAGAGATTTAATTGTTGGGCATTACTGCAATGTACCTTGGCAAATATTCATACTTTCTGAAATATTAAAGAGTCAGCTCAGTGGCTGCTAAGGTGAAGTGGACAGAGGAAGAACAGATAGAGAAAGTGATCACAAGGGGTGGTGTCAGGGTTCCAAGTAACAGCCCCAATAAAATAAGACTCCGAGGCTTGAGGTTCCTCAAAGTTCCATTTTATTAGAGATGTCATATTGGCACATCTGGGAAAACCCAAATCTGAAAGCTTTCAGGTTTTCCCCACCCAGATGAAAGTTCAAGTCCCTGCCCAGCACCCACATGTCTATCACATGGCCAATCAGGCAACATCCAAAACAGGAGATGCCTCCCAGTCACCTTATTGCAGCTGCAGGAACAGATGGCCTTGACTTTCTGTGAAAGAATGTTATTTTGACTATATCTCACCCATACTCCGTATAATCCACCCTTCCATTTTCCCACAGTAGAATTTGTGACAGGCCTGAAAGTCCCAACACAAAAGATGGCTTCCAGATCTGACAGGTAGAAGGAAGACAAAGAGGACCGGGGGGTGGGAAAGGAAAGGAAGATAAACTGGAGGATGGAGGGATCAGTTGTGGGCATCACTTCCAGAGCCTTCTTCACTATAGGAATAAAATAATGTAAAATATTACTCCAGAGTAAACATTTTCAAGACAGGAGATGCTCCCACTTAGACACTGTCAGCCCTATTAAATAAACCAGATTGAGAAGCAGACACCATGCAGATACCAAACTACATTTATTAGAACAGCTATACAGGTAGTAGCAGAATCCTGCAAGTTAGAATATGCTAACTTTCTTCCCTCTTTGATTTTATGTGAATTAGGAGGGAGCTGCTGGAAGCATTTTTTTTTTTTTACCCAAAACATAGCTCCTTGCCAGTGAATTTTGGGCACAAATGGATTGTGTACACTTATTTCAGTGCTTTCACCCTTTTATTCTCTCTAAATGGGTTAAGGTTGTCAATCAAACTTTGACAGTTACCTCTGCAAATTTATGTATCCACATCATAATTGCAACAAGGATGTTTCACCAATCTAGTACATCTGCAGTAGGGCTGGCAAAATCTTTTTGAACATTTGCTGGCCTCAAGGATAATAGCACAATATTATCTGGCATGGCTCTGCCTGGCTTTTGCTTTGACATCCTGATTCTCTTTTCCCTCCTTGCTCCAATGCATATTTTTTAGTAGGGATTTTAACTAGGTTTTAAGACAGGCTCCATTATTTAATGTATTTTTAAAGGGTTTCTATGTTTTTATTCGTGTTTTTGCTGCTGCCTGTACACCGCCCTGAGTCCTGGAAGGGAGAAGGGCGGTATAGAAATTTAACTAATAAATATATATATATATATATATATATATATATATATATATATATAAATGGCTGCTTAAAAGTTTAATCTACAATAAACATATACATTTTCAAATAAAGCAACTCCAGTTGTTTAGTCCCCATAACATGCACATCACATTTTTGGTACCTTTGCAACATCTTCTATTTCCACTCCTCAACATACAAGAACCAACAAGAAACCCAGTTTGCAATCTGTCTCGTTGATACTAAAGACAGTTTCCCCAGCACTGGAGGTCCTGTACACACTTAAATTGTATTTATTTTGAGATGGTAGACTGTAAACACTTCTAATGCATCATCATTAATGTGCTTAGGGAAGGAATCTATTGGTGTCAGAAAAAAGAACATAAATTTTCACTGCAGTATCTCTTTGGCCCACTTGTTTATATTAAACATACAGCTCCTTTCTGGAAAAGCTATAGGAGATATTATTAACTTGCAAGTGATTCACTGCTAACTCTGAAAGGCATATTGTATCTAACTTACCTATTTGCTTCTGCCCTTATAGTTCCATTTAGAACTGACATCTCAAGAACCTTTACATAAACATTATTATTATTGCAGGTTTTTTTAGGGTGTCTTCTCTAGAGGAGAGCCACTAAAATGGAGGGAGAGGGTGGAATCGCTCAGGTAAAGTTGCGAGCAGAAAACAAAATGAAAGCCACCTTCATTTTACACAACTTCATTTTACAGAACATTTTACGTCCTCATGCCGAACTCTTCCAGTGCTCAAAATGTTGAGGAGAAGTTGGAAAGCCAATAGGCAAGCGTAAAAGGCCATCTCAAGTAGTAACATATAAAGCAACTACATATAAAGAGAATTTATATCAGATGTTTTTTAGATGGCATCTTACACCAGCAAGATTGGCAAAGATGTTTAAAGATAAATCAGCAAAATGTTGGAAGTGCCACAGGTTACCTGGATCTTCTTATCATATGTAGTGGGCATGTGGAGAAGCAAAGAAGTATTGGACAAAAATAAAGATATGGTTGGAAAAGATGATAAAACAATGTATTGATTTTAAACCAGAAATAGTTTTGTTGGGGATCTTGTCTGAAACTTATAACAACAAATATATATATATAATTATTCATGTATTAACAGCAGCTAGAATTGTATTTGCACAATTTTGGAAAAGGGAAGAGATTCCTACTGAAGAGAAAGTGATTAGGAAAATATTAGAATGCACAGAAATGAATAGACTAACACTAGCAATTAAGGAGAAGGAACAAACTGATTATTATATGATATGGGAAGCTTTTTACCAATGACTAGAGAATAAAAAAGGAAATTGGAAATAAAGGAAGAAGACAAGAGGAAGAATAGAAGATACATTAAGATAGAGATAAGAATAAAATGGCAACTGATAATATGAGTATGATGAGAATAATTATGTTTAATGTTATTATTGAATTTTTATTAGAAAATAGGTTATGAAGGAAATGAAGAACACATGGTATAATTGTTCAATGTATATAATTTGTGGAAGGATGTTGCACAGAAATATTTGTACCCAGATGGCACACTGCTTAAGGGGAGATGAAATGTTTATATTTTTTAAAATGGAGAATAAATAAAAAACTCAAGTAGTAGATGCTGAGAGTTACGAAAGGGCAGCATTTTTTTTTAGTTACTTTGATCTTGTCAGGGATGGATCAGGAATCATGAGGGTTTTCCACAGGGATGCTGTCCAAGGGCCACACAGGATGGACTTTGTAAATCTTGAAACATGGTTCTTGTAGTACTGTTGAAAACATGAGTTTTCTTGTATTTTAAATTTGGTTTTTTTTAAAAAAATATCTTGCTAATAATTTGCCATGAGCCTTAACCTTAAAGAAAAAGATTATGTCTGTAAAGCTATTTAGGCTTTAGATATCCAAACCAGTACATGGGTATAAACCATCATCCTTATGTACTAATACTTAATACATTGTAATTTGTAGGTACGCCAGTCTTTAATAGTAATGTACAAGATTCTTTCTGTGTTTTGCTTATAAGTTGTTTGGATGGCAATTTATAAATGAAGGCTATAGAACTCAGATCTTATTTCATTTATTATTCACATATTAATCATATGTGTATGTACCGGAGTCTGCCTGGAGTACCGGATACCGTTCCGGTATGGTGCTCCGGAAGGCCCGCCCGCTCGCCCAAGCTCCTTACCGGTCTTGTAAGTCTCTGGCAGTTACATGCACGTGCACATGCATGGTGCATACAGTGCCTGCGTGACGCTCCGTTGAGCAGCTGGAGCATTCCGGAGGCTCGGGAAGTACTAAGATGCATGTGTGCTGCCGGGCCCCATTGGTGTGTGTGTGTGTGTGTGTGTGTGTGCATATATAATAATAATAATAATATATTTAATTTCTAGACCGCTCCCTCTCCCCAAGGGGACTCGGAGCGGTGCACAGGGAAATTAAAACAATAAATATACATAGATATACAAAACAGTTAAAAAACACATTAAACAATAAGACCCTGCGCTAAAATTCCCCAAAACCAATTACTAAAACCCTAAACCCTATAATACTATGGTAAGAGGCTACCCTAGGCCAGCCAGGCAGAAAAAGTGCGTTTTTAATTTCAGACGGAAGGAACGGAAGTCCGTGGTAGTTCTAATATCGGGGGGGAGGTCGTTCCAGAGGGCAGGGCCCGCCACAGAGAGAGCCCTTCCCCTGGGCGTCGCCCGCTGACAAAGTCTAGTGGACGGCACCCGGAGAAGTCCCTCTCTGTGGGAGCGAATCAGCCGTGAGGAAGTATGAGGCAGAATCCGATCCCGCAGGTAGCTAGGTCCCGAGCCATGGAGCGCTTTAAAGATGATGACTAGCACCTTGAAGCACACCCGAAAGACTACAGGTAGCCAGTGCAGCTCACGCAAGAGCGGTGTTACATGGGTGTACCTTGTGGTACCCATTATTGCTCGCGCGGCTGCGTTCTGGACCAACTGCAGCCTCCGGGTGCACCTCAAGGGGAGCCCCATGTAGAGAGAGTTACAATAGTCCAGTCGGGATGTCACAAGAGCATGAGTGACTGTGCGAAGGGCATCCCGGTCCAATAGGGGGTGCAACTGGCGAACCAGGCGAACCTGGTAAAACGCCCTCCTGGCCACGGCTGTCACTTGATCTTCCATGGACAGCCGGGAATCCAGGAGGACACCCAAGTTGCGCGCCCCATCCACAGGGGCAAGATGTTCGCCCCCTATGGCCAGCGATAGAGACAGCTGGTTGAACCGGGCAGCCGGAAACCACAGCCATTCGGTCTTGGTCAGGTTGAGCTTGAGTCCGTTACTTCCCATCCAGACCCGCACGGCTTCCAGGCACTGGCACATCACCGCTACGGCATCGTTGGGGTGGTTTGGGGTAGATATATACAGCTGAGTATCATCAGCGTAGAGATGGTACTCTACCCCAAAACAACGGATGATCTCACCCAGCGGCTTCATATATGTGTTGAACAGGAGGGGCGAGAGGACCGACCCCTGAGGCACCCCACATGTGAGGGGTCTCGAGGTCGACCTCTGCCCCCCTGTCAACACAAATTGCGACCGGCCAGAGAGGTAGGAGGAGAACCACCGCAAAACAGTGCCTCCCACTCCCAACCCCCCCAGCCGGTGCAATAGGATACCATGGTCGATGGTATCAAAAGCCGCTGAGAGGTCTAATAGGACCAGGATGGAGGAACAACCCCCATCTCTGGCCCTCCAGAGATCATCGACCAATGCAATCAATGCCGTCTCGGTGCAATGCTCGGGCCAAAAGCCGGACTGGCGCAGGTCTAGATAATCAACTTCCTCCAGGTGACGGGGAAACTGTTGTGCCACCACACTCTCGACAACCTTCGCCAAAAAGGGAAGGTTGGAGACGGGACGATAGTTGTTTAAAAGAGCTGGATCCAAAGAGGGCTTCTTCAGGAGGGGCCTCACCATGGCCTCTTTAAGGGAGGCAGGCAAGGAACCCTCCCTCAAAGAAGCGTTGACAACCTCTTGGAGCCAGCCTCGTGTCACCTCCCAGGATGCCAGTACAAGCCAGGAGGGACACGGGTCCAATAAACATGTGGTGCTCGCAGTCGCCCACGTAGCCTGTCCATATCCTCGGAAGTGACGGAGTCAAACTCCTCCCAAACAAGATCCGCCTCGTGGCAACCCACTGGGCCATGAATGGGGGCTAACTCGTTCTGTATCTGAGCGATTTTCTCCTGCAGATAAATCACAAATTCCTCTGCTCTACCCTGTAGCGGGGCTTCCCGCACCCTCTGTTGAAGGAGGGAGCGGGTCACCCTAAACAGGGCGGCAGGACGGTTATCTGCGGATGCTATGAGAGTGGCACAATGATGACGTTTGGCCACTCTCAGCGCCACAATGTAAGTCCGTAAATGGGCTCTTACCTGTGTCCGGTCAGATTCAGATCGGGTAGACCTCCATCTTCTCTCTAGACATCTCTTGTGGCATTTCATCACCCTCAGCTCCTCGGTAAACCAAGGGGCCAGGGTGGCTCGCCGCCGCAAGAGAGGCCGCAAGGGCGCGACCCGATCCAAGGCCCCCACGGCCGCACTATTCCATGCGGCCGTGAGGTCCTCCATCGGGGCGCGGGTCAGGGGTACAGGAAGTGGCCCAAGCGCCGCCTGGAACCCATCAGGGTCCATCAGGCGCCTGGGGCGGAACCAGATTGGTGACTCAGGTTCCGCCTCCCCGCGGAGGGGAGTAGCGGTTGGAAAGTCGAGCCGGAGAAGTGAGTGGTCTGACCATGACAAGGGTGTGATGGCTATATCCCCTATAATCAGATCACTTTTCCACTGGCCAGAGACGAAGATGAGATCCGGTGTATGTCCACCCTCGTGGGTGGGGCCTTGAATTAATTGGGTCAGGTCCATGGCCGTCATGGAAGCCATGAACTCCCGAGCTACCTCGGATGATTCGCCCACCGATATACTAGCTGTACCCAGCCACACATTACTGTGGCCAGTCTGGCCAACCAATCAGTGTGTAGATGTACACCTGCACAGACAAACACGTACACACAACCACCATATAACCCCCAACCTACCTGCCTACTGTATTTCCTTCTCTCTCCCTCTATCTACCTACCTACTGTATTTCTCCCTATCTATCTCTATCCCTCTACCTACCTACCTACCTACCTACCTACCTACCTACCTACCTACTGTATTTTTCCCTCTCTCTCTATCCCTCCAGATGTCTAGATGTCACCCCCCCTTGCGTAGTTTTGGGCCTATTGGGCATCCATACAGCATCCGGGGACCACAAATGGGCTATCTGGGAGTGTGTCACCCCCATGCCTAGTTTTGGGCCTAGTAGGCGTCCATACAGCCTCCTGGGACCAAAAATGGGCTACTTGAGAGTGTGTCACCCTCATGCCTAGTTTTTGGCCTAGTAGGCCTCCATATAGCCTCCTTGGACCACAAATGGGCCACCTGGGAGTGTGTCACCCCCATGCCTAGTTTTGGGCCTAGTAGGCATCCATACAGCCTTCTGGAACAACAAATGGACCACCTGGGAGTGTGTCGCCCCCATGCCTAGTTTTGGGCCTAGTAGGCGTCCATACAGCATCCGGGGACCACAAATGGGCTATCTGGGAGTGTGTCACCCTCCATGCCTAGTTTTGAGCCTAGTAGGCATCCATACAGCCTCCTGGGACCACAAATGGGCCACTTGGGAGTGTGTCACCCCCCATGCCTAGTTTTGGGCCTAGTAGGCGTCCATACAGCATCCGGGGACCAAAAATGGGCTACCTGGGAGTGTGTCACCCTCCCATGCCTAGTTTTCTGCCTAGTAGGCCTCCATGCAGTGTGGGAACATTGGAAGCTTATTCGGTTGCTGAGGAAACGACTGTTGGAAATGTGAGGGGTGTGTACGTGACGCATCATAAAGCAGCTGAATGGGAGGAGCTACAGGGAGGTGAAAAACCTGAGATGTGAGTACCTTTTACGTTTGTGCTGCTTGCACATGACACACATGTGCCAGTCACACAAAATGTACATATGATTGCATCGGAAGTCCTTGGGAACAGTGTGTGAAAATTTGGTGTCAATCGGTACAGTACTTTCTGAGATTAGTGGCTTTGCACAAACTATTTTACATTATATATATATATATATGGTTTTTAAGGGCTGATTAATAAATAGATTGTAAGAGACCAGGATGGATCCATTTCGGGCTTATTAGCCCTCTTCAGCTGGCCATACTCCTTCTACTGGGATTTGAACCCGAACTCATATCAGGCTGGAGAGTATATATGTGTGTGTGTGTGTGTGTGTGTGTGTGTGTGTATATGTGTGTGTGTGTGTGTGTGTGTGTGTGTGTGTGTGTGTATATGTAGGTCTTTGGTTGTTCGGGTTTTCTCCCGCGTAGAATTGGAAGTATCTTCACGATGTTTCGATGAAATCTCATTCATCATCTTCAGGCTGGTGCTTCGGGCTTGGTGCTTCCAGGAGCAATATATGTATATATATATATACACACACATGTAAATTAAATTAGAAGAGACCAGGATATATATGTATATATATATATATATACACACACACACACACACACACATATATATATATATACATACATACATACATACATACATACATACATACATACATACATACATATATATATATATGAGAGAATATTATCACACCTCCTGTTCAGAGGTCCCTTTAAGGGGAGGAGACTTAACTTATTGCTCCTGGAAGCACCAAGCCGGAAGCACCAGCCTGAAGATGATGAATGAGACTTCATCGAAATGTCGTGAAGATACTTCCAATTCTACGCGGGAGAAAACCCGAACAACCAAAGACCTGCATACAAACACCCGCGAAAACCTCAGAAAACATATATATATGTTGGGATGATTAATAATTAATTAAGAGACCAGGATGGATCCATTTCGGGCTCCTTAGCCCTCGTCAGCTGGCCATACTTCCCTACAGGGATTTGAACTGGTGCTCTCCAGCACTCGAGGCAGGCTTCTCTATGCCTTGAGCTAACCAGCTTCCCTGATTACATCATCCTTTTTACAGGGCTAAGGAGCCTGAAATGGATCCATCCTGGTCTCTTAATTAATTATTAATCATCCCTTAAAAATCTAACACATATCTAAAAAGACAGCAGCAATCTTAATAGGTCTCTGTCTGGATGATCTCTAGGTTGAGTCGAAGGGCAGAGAAGGATGACAAGTTTGTCTCCTCCCTTAAAAATAGGCCTAACAGGAGCTGTAACAAAATATCCGCTTCATCAATAAGTCCTGTAAAAAGGATGATATAATTCATATATATATATATGTAATTGTTTCACAACAATCTGTTATTATTAGGCCCCAATTAAGGGAGGAGACATACTGTTTCCCTTACTGCCTATCGGCTCATCGCTAGAGACCATCCAGATAGCAAGCCAAGAATTACGTTGTATAATATTTTAGATATGTGTGTTAGTTTTATGAGCTGATCAATAAATTAAATTAGAAGAGACCAGGATATATCTATTTTGAGCTTATTAGCTCTCATCAGCTGGCCATACCCCTTACTGGGATTCGAACCGGGGCTATGTTGCATGCAAGGCGAGAAATAGGTAATTGTTTCACAACAACCTGTTGTTATTAGGCCCCAATTAAGGGAGGAGACATACTAATAAATATATATATACACACATGCATACACATACACACACACACGCACACATATATATATACACATACATACATATTCTCAATCATAAACGATTCTCAGTGGTTCACAATAAAAGTCCTTTTTTACAATAAACAAAACATAATAATCAAATTAAAACTCTTACAAATGCATTAAAGCATTCCAAAGCAACATATGGTGTCAACCCCCAAAAGTCTCAGGAAAAGTTCTATTTTCAGTTTTTTTCTGGAAGGCTAATAATGGAGACAAACAAATTTTATTGTGGTTTGTTTTACTGTACATCAGAGAAATACTCTGATTCTCTGTAATAACCCATAGTATTCCAGATACTTATCCTAAAATTTCAATTCATTTTAGAGAAAAAGGGTTGGAATTTTAGTGTAGTATACTGACAAAATATTGGAGTAGTAGATCCAGTCTGCAGTCCATTCTCAGCCATAGAAATTCACTGCATGAGTTTAATGCAGGGCTATTATCACAAGGAGGAAGTGAAGAAGGGATTTGATATGCTATTTGATATGCTCTTGGATAAAATGTGAGCCTTTGACAAATAAACTCCTCCCCTCACTGAGACTCTTTTTTTTTTTAAACTGCTCAAGTAACTTCCAACATGACCTTTTCTTCAGAAGTAGAGAAGTCTCACCTTTTAGACCAGGGAGACAACATAGGGATTACCCAGTGGTGGGATTCAAATTTTTTTACTACCAGTTCTGTGGGCATGGCTTTGTGGGTGTAGCAGGGGAAGGTTACTGCAACATCCCCATTCCCTCCCCACCCCATTGATCTGCTTTCCAGCTCTGTTCTCCTGTTCAGGGCAACAAAAGAAGATCAGCTGGGAGGCAGTGGGGGCGGGGCCAGCCTATTTGCCGGTTCTCTGAACTACTCAAAATTTCCACTACCGGTTCTCCAGAACTGGTCAGAACTGGCTGAATACCACCTCTGGTATTATCTTGACCAACATGTCTGCAAACTAAACAAAATAACCTGCTCCTATCTTCTCTCTGTTTATATATTGGCCAATGAAGAATGGAGACATTTTGGACTTTTCAATTTTCCTCCCTTGCTGGTTTCAATGTGGGGTTTTATTCCAGTTGGCTGAGGCTAGATGACTTCCTGCTTGCCTGAGTGGACAGTGGGCATATGGGCTGCATTTATTTTCTTGGTTGGCATTGAAAGTGGCTGGCTTGAGGACAAATTTGTGGGCAAGAGTAATTTATTTTGCTAGCTCGAGAGTGGTTTGGTAAGCATTTGGCACTTATTCCTCTGACTGAAAAAATGGCAGGGGGCTTTTTTTTTTTAATTTGACAAATATTCTTAAAAGACTATTAACATATTTTAAGATATTTAAAAGTGCAGCAGAAACAGAAATGTTTCAGAAGTCCCTTGGGTTCAGTGAATATTATTCTCAGATAAGTCCACACAGAATTACTGTCTGAAACCTCTTAATACATTTAGGCCACTGCTGTTTCATTTTAATTTGCCCCATCATTTACCATACAGTATATTATTATATCATGTGTCAACACAATCAAATTACATTTTGATTCCGTGTTTAGCTTCTAGTGTAATGGTGGAAGTATTTTATCCACCTACTGATATGTGTCAGGAAAACAGACCTATGATTTCAGGCAAGTTGAAGATTCTCTTGCCATGCACTGCAACAGGTTTGATGTCTACTCTTCGTTGATGTCATGGGTGTCATTTATTTTATTTCATTCTACAGATGTCATTGTGTGGTTTTGCTTTAAAGAATCCACCTGTGTGGCCCACTTGCCTCTAATGTACGTAACTTTCTAATCAGTTCTCCCTCCAGTCTATAACTTTTATACAATTTTATTTAATAGACACTTGTTAAAACACTGGAAACTCCAATACCTCTAAAGCGGGGGTCCCCAACCTTTTTGGCACCAAGGACCAGTTTCATTTTAAAGATAATTCCGCGGACCGGTGGGCATGGCTTGGACGGCGTAGAGGCGGAGCCGGGGGGAAAAAGGGGGAACAGGCGGCGCATGCGCGCGGGGGGGTGAGTCGGCTCACTCGCCCCTCTCGGCCCCCAACGGCTCTCCCGCCCCTGACGCACGCTCTGCCAAGGGGGCTGCTCCCTGCTCCTCCTCTCCGACCCTTTCTAAGAGTTGCGGCCAGCGTAGAGGTGGAACGGGGAAAGGGGGAACAGGTGGAGCATGCGCGCGGTGTGGGTGTGTGTGTGAGTTGCGCCGCTCACTGCGGCCCGGTTCCCATCAAGCCACGGACCGGCACCGGTCCACGGACCGGGGGTTGGGGACCCCTGCTCTAAAGGATCTGATCTTCCCAAAAACAAAGAATAGCTTTCTTCAGAGCCAGATTTAACATTCTCCTCTCAGCACTCCTCCAGGGCAGGTATAAGAGAACACCAATAGCAGAATGGGTCTGTATATGTGGTAAAGGAGAAGTCAAAGATATCTCACATGTTTTATTGTACTGTGACATACAGAGTTTATAGGTCAGCATATATTTTCCCCTTGCTAGAGAGATTGCCAGGGAGGGCAGACAATTTTTATGTAAGTTTTGTCCTCAAGGACTCAAACCCATCTACCACGCATGCAGTGCAGGGGGGGTTTCAAATTTTTTTACCACTGGTTCGGTGGGCGTGGCTTATTTTGTGGGTGTGGCTTGGCAAATTTATGTTTATGTTGGAGATGGGAAATAAAATATGCTGTAAAACTTTTTTTTTTTAAAAGGCCAGAGAAAGATGAACACAGGAGAGCTGGAGGGTCTGAAGAGTGTGTGGTTTTGTTCACTGCCTGTGAGCTCCGGAGGGGGGGGGCAGCAGCTGAGCGAGCAAGCCAGCAATCTGCCAGCTGCCGAGCACCTTGCTCATGAGTAAACTTGCTCACGAGTAAACTGCAGATTAGAGGCAACCGGCCGATCTTAGCATGCTCGCTTGGCCGCTGCCCCCTACCCGGAGCCCGCAGGCAGCAAACAAAACTGCCGCCTCCTGCCTCCATGCATTGAGAAGGCATGCAGGCTCGATCCCACTTAGGAGGCACTGGTTGCAAAGTCTCAGGGCTTCCTGAGCAGCCCATGCTGCTTTCCTGTGTGTAGGTACTAGGAAGCAGTTGTGTGGATGCATGTGGTGAAGACGAGGCAGGATGAGCATTGTAGTGAGACAGTTCAGGGACGTGGCCAGCCAGCCATCACTACCGGTTCGGTGTCCCATGCCCAATTACCACTACCAGTTCTCCCAAACCGGTCTGAACCAGGAGCAACCCACCTCTGATGTAGTGGCAAAATTCTGTTTTGTTGCAATGTCCACAAGAAAAAAATTGGTTACAGAATTATAGTTGTTTATAACAGTTTGAACATGTATTTTCTTAACAGGGATATTATTATCCACTATTAATGTCAGTACTATCATTTTAATATATTGTAAAAAGTTATGTCTATTGCTGGTCTATGACCGTAAAATAGAT
Source organism: Rhabdophis nuchalis (assembly GCA_039707465.1). Classification (NCBI taxonomy): domain Eukaryota; kingdom Metazoa; phylum Chordata; class Lepidosauria; order Squamata; family Natricidae; genus Rhabdophis; species Rhabdophis nuchalis. The sequence goes on along the minus strand of CM077643.1, from coordinate 187,838,975 downwards.
CTATTCTATTCTATTCTATTCTATTCTATTCTATTCTATTCTATTCTAGACACTTGTTAAAACACTGGAAACTCCAGTACCTTTTTTCCCCCAAACACATCAATATCATGCAAACTTTCTGCGAAAAGTTTGCAAGTTTACATTCCTGCAAAATTTCTCCAAAATATACATTTTTGGAGGATGCAGTTTTCTAAAATGTATTCTTCCTGCTGCATTTTTTGGACAAAGGATGTTAATTGTTCTTCACCAAGGCCATAATGGAGGTTTCATGGTTTTGACCCCATTGAAATCTGTGGATATGTGAATTATTTTCTATTTCAACAGCCAGATCATTCACAAGACCAGTTCACTTAGGGGGGAAAAATGATAAATTTAAATTGTGCTAATTGTGTGGTGCATCCTTCATCTACTGGACTTTAGTAGCCATTCAGTAAATAAAGTTGCTTGAAACCCAACAATCACAAAACTGATATGTATAAAACTAAATCATGATTCATTTGGGATGCAGTCTTGCTTGGAGCTCTTTTGAAGTCAATGAATGAGTCCACATAAGACTCTGGAGAAGGTTAGCAATCCACTAATAAGCTGGAATATAATGAACAATGCAAAGAATTGGGGTTTGGGGGTGGAGGGAACATAATATGCAAGAACATCTACATAATAGAATAATTTGTCATTATTTGTCAGATCAGAGGTGGGTTCCTACCGGTACGGTACGGTTCAGCCAAATAGGTAGTAACTCTGGTGGACATTTGACCGTACCAGTTCTGTTGTGGCCCAGCCAGCTCCGGATGAGCTGCTGATGGACTCCTCTAGTGAGGAGTCCTATGAGTCTGCTCTAGAGGAGGAGGCCGAGAGTGAGAGAGCAGAGAGCCCGGCTAGGCATCAGGAGGCACCTGGCACTTGGAGTAGTGGTGAGGATCAAACCCAGTTTGTCCCTGATGTCAGGCTAAGAAGAGTCGAGAGAAGGCAGCGACAGTTACAAGACAGACGAACCCGTAGGAGGTAATTAGTCTCAGCTGCCTAATTGACTGGCCCCTCCCAAGAGGCTTTAAAAGAAAGCCTCTGTTAAGGTAATGGTTGCAGGGAACAACACATAATTTGCAGAATCAGATCTTTCGTGTCTCAAGTCGTGGTGTATATTCTTTCGTCAAGAAGCTTCTGGTCTGCTCAAGGTCAGTTCGGGTGAGCAGCCAAGAAGCAGTCAGTTTTGGTTATTATTCTTGTTAAGGAGGGAGTCAGAACACAGTTCTATCCTTGGTTGCGCCATCTTGATTTTCTGTTCTGCACATGCGCAGAACAATCTTCATTGAAAAAATGTTTTTTTTTCCTTTTTTAATGTTCTGCGCATGCCCAAAATGTTTCAGGCGCCCAACTGATAGTAATGGTGGCAGGAACCCACCCCTGCATCAGATGTGCCAAATGTGCTCTGGGTTGAAATGTCCAATAATCCAGGCACCGATTGTTTATTTACCCATATCACTCAGTATGACAAATCAATGACATTGGCCACATGAGTTAAAGCCACTGTCAGTCAGCATTAACATCTCTGTTGCATAGATATTCTTTTAATTGGCAAAATGGATCCTAAAATATGCTAGAGACCTCAGGGCTTCTTTTAAAAGGGACTATACTCCTAAAATATTTTTTTGTAAATCTTTCACTTTTTGCCAGTCCAGTTTAAAATGATAATTATAAATATTAATGCAGTCCATCAACATTAATTTAAACACTCACTGTTAGATAATGTTATTTCCCAACCTAATGATGTAAGGTACCCCCTGCTCTTGCATTGTGTTACCCGCAAACCATGTGTGGTTTGCTTGGGCTGCTGCAGGGATAGGTAAGGAGGGGAGCTCAAGGAGCGGCTGGGAGTCCTGATATCATTTCCTGCTGCTTTAATTTTGATCCATTTGTTCTTTAGTGTTACCCCAACAGTCTGGCTTAAAGAAGATTGACAGGAGAATTGCCTATTTATTATTGCTTGTAAATTCTTTTTGAACAGTTAGATTCAGCATATAGAATTTAGAATGGAATACAGCTGGAAGGGCCTTTGGAGGTCTTCTAATCCAGCCCACTGCTCAAGCAGGTGGACCTATACCATCTCAGACAAGTTACTGTCCAGTCTCATCTTAAAAACCTCCAGTAATAGAGCACCCACGATTTCTGAAGGCAAGCTGTTCCACTGGTTAACTGTCCTCACTGTTAGGAAGTTTCTTCTTGATTCCAGATTGCTTCCCTCTTTGATTAGTTTCCAGCAGGGGTGGGTTTCAAAATTTTTGGAACAGGTTCTGTGGGTGTGGCCTGCTTTGTGGGAGTGGCTCTGCAGTCATGTGACCGGGTGGGCGTGGCCAACTAGGAAAATGTGGTGGAATTCACTTAACAACGGTCTTGCTTAGCAACCAAAATTTTGGCCTTAATTGTGGTCATAATTTCTCTTTCATCTCTGTCCCACTTTCTTTTTCTTTCTTTTCTTTCTTCCCTTCTTTCTCTTTCTCTCTGTCTCTCTCTCTGAGTCTGTCTGTCTCTCACTGTGGCTCTTTATCTCTCCCTCCCTCCCTCTCTGTCTCTTTCTGTCATTCTCTGTGTCTGTCTGACTCTCTCTCTCTGTGGCTCTTTCTCTCTCTCTCCCTCCCTCCCTCCTTCCCTTTCTGTCTCTTTCTGTCATTCTCTGTGTCTGTCTGACTCTCTCTCTCTGTGGCTCTTTCTCTCTCTCTCCCTCCCTCCCTCCTTCCCTTTCTGTCTCTTTCTGTCATTCTCTGTGTCTGTCTGACTCTCTCTCTCTGTGGCTCTTTCTCTCTCCCTCCCTCCCTCCTTCCCTTTCTGTCTCTTTCTGTCATTCTCTGTGTCTGTCTGACTCTCTCTCTCTGTGGCTCTTTCTCTCTCTCTCCCTCCCTCCCTCCTTCCCTTTCTGTCTCTTTCTGTCATTCTCTGTGTCTGTCTGACTCTCTCTCTCTGTGGCTCTTTCTCTCTCTCTCCCTCCCTCCCTCCTTCCCTTTCTGTCTCTTTCTGTCATTCTCTGTGTCTGTCTGACTCTCTCTCTCTGTGGCTCTTTCTCTCCCTCCTCCCTTCCCGCCCGCCGTCTCAGGCAGCCCAGCTCCCGCGCCTCCCAGTCCTCCGCCTGCATCGCCCCGCTTCACCGGCTCACCTCGGCCCCCGAGGTTGCCCGGTTTCCGGATGCAGCCGCCCCCTCGGCGCTTCGCTCTGCCGCTCTGCGGCTTCTGCTGCTTCGGCAGGCCGGTAGGTTTGGCCGGCGGGGGCGGGGTGAGCCCCGTAGTCCCCGTTCCCCTCCCCTCCCCCGCTTCCAGCGCCGGAAGGCCGCGCCCGGCGGGAACCTGCAGCGGCCGAAGCAGCTCGGGCAGCTGCGCACGCCGGCCAATGGCGAGCCGCGGTCCGGGGGCGGGGTTGGCCACCCGCAGGCGGGGCAGGGGGCTGGCCCGCCGGGGAGGGGCGCCCCAGGTCGGCTCCCGGGTCAGCACCTCCACCGGCCGGCGGCGGGGTCGGATGGACAGGTACCGCGAGGGCGGCCCGAGGGAAGGAGGAGGAGGTAGGCAGGCAGGCGCCGAGCCGCCTCCCGCCTGCCCCGTGGCTTCAGGACAGGTCCTGGGCAGGCTGAGTCGGGCCTCACCATCCCCGCCCCAAAGGCACACGGAGGGCAGCGGGGAACGGAGGGGAGCGGCGCAGGAGTTTCTGCACGGCCCGATCACTCCAGACGCCATCGGGGAAGACGGGGGGGGCGGGGATGGTGAGGCCTGACTCAGCCTGCCCAGGACCTGTCCTGAAGCCACGGGGCAGGCGGGAGGCGGCTCGGCGCCTGCCTGCCTGCCTACTCCTCCTTCCCTCGGGCCGCCCTCGCGGTACCTGTCCGTCCGACCCCGCCGCCGGCCGGTGGAGGTGCTGACCCGGGAGCCGACCTGGGGCGCCCCTCCCCGGCGGGCCAGCCCCCTGCCCCGCCTGCGGGTGGCCAACCCCGCCCGCGGACCGTGGCTCGCCATTGGCCGGCGTGGGCAGCTGCCCGAGCTGCTTCGGCCGCTGCAGGTTCCCGCCGGGCGCGGCCTTCCGGCGCTGGGAGCGGGGGAGGGGAACGGGGACTACTTACTTCCGGGTCCACCGGTCCAAGCGGATCGCTTGGGATCGGGAATTTTCACGAAAGGGTTCGCGCGATCCCACCCGAACCCTGAGAAACCCACCCCTGGTTTCCAGCCATTGTTTCTGGTCCTGCCCTCTGGTGCTTTGGAGAATAATTTAACCCCCTCTTCTTTGTGGCAGCCTCTCAAATACTGGAATACTGCTATTATGTCACCCCTAATTCTTCTTTTCTTTGGATTAGCCAGAGCCAAAACCTGCAGCCGTTTTTCGTGTGGTTTACTTTCCAGGCCTTTGATCAGCTTAGTTGCTCTTTAAGATATAAATTATCTTAAAAATGAGAAAGCTGATTCTTCAGATTGTTTTGCATTGTTTTCAAGAACTTAGAAAGCCACCAGTAAGCCACTTACTTAATGTGTACCACAATTGCAGTAGTTATTATCACAACTGAGCTGTATCTTCTATTTTTCCACCTATCAATTAATCCAGTAGTTCATCTATTATTTTATTCAGAGAAATAAACATACACATACATAGCTTTGAAACCTTCCATAAAGAGACTTTGAGTTCACTGCCAGATGGTGCCTTAACAAGTTTTGGCTGAGTTTCAAATTCTAGTACCATGGGCAATCTTGTTAGGGAGAAAACTTTTCTGAGCTAGGTCTGAGGGCTGGCTTGATTTCTGTTAATATATTCAGTTAATGTATTCACTCTATGATGTTAGACTAGGTTTTATAACAACAAGGTTTTATTTTGCTCACTATGGATATCAGATTATCAAATTATTATCATGGTTGTTGCACAATCAACCAGATGTTTAAACTAGATTTGGCATTTTTTATCCATCCCATTTTTTATTCTTCCCAAGGACCTGGAATAGGGAGATGTTCTTTGATGGTGTTAACATTATTATTGCAGCATGTAAGCTGTTCCAAGTAAAGCTCCTTTTGCAACTGACTGATGGTGATTTTTGTCAATGTCAATGCTGTTCAGGTAGTACTCCAGATGTTTTGGGATTGCACCTAAAGTGTCTATTGCTATTGGTACTATCTTTGCTTTCTTTTGCCATCGTCATTCTACTTCTATTTGTAAATCTTTGTATTTTGTTATCTTCTTTCTCTTCCATTCTGCTGACTCCAGGTACTGCAATGTACACTATTCAGATATTTTTATCTTACTTATTGACAGTGGTTAAGTGAGGTATTTTATCTGTTTGAATTCTAAAATCCCAGAGCAGTTTAGCTTCTTTGTTTTCTATTATTTTGTCTATTTCATGATCTCAGCAGTGGGATTTCTTCAAGACATGCCAATGTATTTTTGTTGCAATTTTGTCGTGTGGTGACGCAGTGGTTAGAACACAGTACTGCAGGCTACTTCTGCTGACTGCCAGTTGTCTGCAATTTGGCGGTTTGAATCTCACCAGACTCAAGGTTGATTCAGCCTTCCAACTTTCTGAGGTGGGTAAAATGAGGACCCAGATTGTTGGGGGCACTAGGCTTACTGCAAACCGCTTACAGAGGGCTATAAAACACCATAAAGTGGTACATACATCTAAGTGCTACTGCTATTATTTCAATTTATGTAGCTGCCCACCTCACATACGTGGCTTACAATAAAAAAGATAAAATATATAAATTATAGAATGAAAAAATAAAGTACAGCAACCAGGCATCATCCAAATATAATAGCTTGCTCTGTTGTCTATAAGCTGAAGTTTCCAAACATTTTTCAAGAGCAGCCCATGTAGAACCTGTTGCAATAGTCCTCAGTTTTGCCACATGATGAGTCCAGAATTGCCATTTAATAAGCTCAGAAAACAATTTTGCATTCCCCTATGATCATACCATGTCAAGTGTTTGTACTTTTGAGGGGAGGAGTTGCAATATACAGAGGGATGCTGCCATTAGTTTCATCTCTGGTGTTTTCCAAGGCACAAAAAGCTAAATCAGTGATTTGAAAGAGATGGATGCCATGTGCCTAGCATAATTTCAAGATCAAAATATTGCCTTCTTTTTATGAGATACCTGGACTTTGCCCTCACCTGCAAAATCCATATGACTCTATGTCCTTTAAGGCAGGGGTCCCCAACCTTTGCAACTTTAAGCCTGAAGGACTTCAACTCCCAGACTTCTGGGAGCTGAAGTCCTTCAGACTTAAAGTTGCAAAGGTTGGGGACCCCTGCTTTAAGGGGATGCGGTGCCTCAGTGGCTAAGACGCTAAGCTTGTTGATCAGAAAGGTTGGCAGTTCGGCGGTTCGAATCCCTAGTGCCGCGTAATGGAGTGAGGTCCTGTTACTTGTCCCAGCTTCTGCCAACCTAGCAGTTTGAAAGCATGTAAAAATGCAAGTAGAAAAATAGGGACCAGCTTTAGTGGGAAGGTAACAGCATTCCATGCACCTTCGGTGTTTAGTCATGCCAGCCACATGACCACGGAGACATCTTCGGACAGCATTGGCTCCTCGGCTTTGAAACGGGGATGAGGACCACCCCCTAGAGTCGGGAACGACTAGCACATATGTGTGAGGAGAACCTCTACCTATTACTATATCCTTTCTTCTCATGAAATAGATTGATACAAAATGAAGGATGATTTTTTTTGCTTTCACTCCAGACCGTGTGTGCGTGTGTGTGTGTGTAGAACTTCATTCAATACCTATGGATAAAAAAGTAGAAAAGCTTCTGTTTGTTTCCTTTTCAGAAAATCTACAGTTTGGGATTCAACATCTTGCTTTCCTCTTGTATCACCCAACAACATCTGGCATTTTGACGAAAACAAAATACTGTTGCATTAATTACCTACTTTCCCCTCCTAATCTTTCACCTAGAGAGATTGCTATGGCCCTGGGTAATGTCAGACTAGAATATATGATTTCCTGTTACTCACACTGAATCTTCCTTCCTTCTTTCTTCAACCAATAAAACAATAGGAATGCCATATGAGTGCCATTTTTCAGTTTTATTAATAACATGATTGAGAAAGGGAATTAGCAATGGGTTAGGGAGACCGGGCCACCAATCTTTTGGCTTACGCTTCTGTTCAGATGAAGCAATCTTTTAGATTGTTTGTGTTTTAGATTGGACCCTGTATGTGGGGAATATTCCAGTGCTCCAACACTTTGGGTATAGCTGGTGATAGAGAAGATCAGTGAAGGGTCTTGAGAAAATACCAACCTGCAAAAGGAAATTGCTAGCTTAGCCACACGAGACAGGCATATAAATTGTGGCAAACACCTGATATTCCGAAAAATAGATGGTTTTTTTTCCCCTAAGAAGTAAGAAATAGGTCACAGTAGCAAGCAAAGCGCATGATTAAAATATTAATTGGCACACTAATTATAATGCACATGTGATATGTGATGTAGTAGGTTTAGGAAGAGTCTCAGGAAATATGTAGGAGAAAAAAAGTATAACCTGATAGTTGTTGTTAGTTGTGGTTTTGAAAAAGTTTTATTGCGTTTTACAAATTTTTATAAAAATAGGATAAGGGATTGTAAGGAGTTACAAAGACATATTGAGAACCTCTATGTCGGAGGTGTTGGCCCCCTCCGAGACTTCATAAAAAGAAATAGAAAATACAGTAATTTTTTCATTTTTCTACAAAGTGGAAAGAGATACAAATATTTCAATTTTAAAATCTATGCAATCAATCATTTATAAACATCCAAATAAGATTTGTACTATACAGAAAAAGTCACTTATGAAATCTAAGTCTTATGGCAATTGTATCATCCTCTCCCTGACCTCCAGTGGGCGGAGCCGAGGCCCCCTCCGTTCCCCCATTTTCATCCTCCAGGATAGGGGAGTGTTGTTAGTTGTGGAGTTGTGTCTGACCCATCATGACCCCATAGACAACGTTCCTCCAGGCCTTCCTGTCCTCTACCATCCTCTGGAGTCCATTTAACTCGTGCCTACTGCTTCAGTGACTCCATCCAGCCACCTCATTCTCTGTCATCCTTTTCTTCTTTTGCCCTCAATCTTTCCCAGCATTAGGCTCTTCTCTAGTGAGTCCTTCCTTCTCATTAGTTGGCCACAGTATTTGAGCTTCATCTCCAGGATCTGGCCTTCTAAAGAGCAACCAGGGTTGATCTCCTCTAGAACTGACCGGTTGGATAGCCTTGCAGTCCAAGGGACTCGCAGGAGTCTTCTTCAGGACAATAGTTCAAAGGCCTCAATTCGTTGGCACTCCTTATGATCCAACTTTCACAGCCATACATTGCAACTGGGAAAACCATAACCATAATCTCATAGTACTTCAGCCAATAGGGAGTGAGGAGGGATGTGGCGGCCGGGAAGAAAAGCCACGATAGCTTCTCCCCGTTTATTGCAATAAACAAAACAAAAGTTTTTCACTGTGTCTTGGCAGGTTATTGGGCAGGCAAATTTGCCATTGGTTGCGAAGGAAAGTAGCCAAGAGCACGTGGCCAGTGTCACATATTTTTTCACGCGCATACATTCTATGAACAATCTGGGCATTTCTGTCTATGGAAGGGATTAATGCATGTGGAATGAAAAGAACTTCCCCATTCAGTCTTGTCTTCCCTCTGGCCTTTATTATTATATTAATATACAAACGGAGAGATGCTATCCTGCCTGCGGGACCTGCTGGAAGAACGTGAATGTGCCCTTATAGATGTAATATTGAAGGATCTCCAGGGAAAGTACTTGCTAACCTACATAGCTTTATTCCTCATTTGTCCAGCAACTGACAAGAGCAGGCAGATCCCTGTATATAATTCCATTCTGTGCTATACACCAAGGTCTTTTAACAATGATATTAAATATTAATTCTGCATAGGTTTAATCCCTAACTGGAGCAACATCCTTAAGGTTAATAGTCCTTTTAATTAAGGGATAAGTCAGTTATTGAACACAGAAGCTAATCACAAAAGGATTACCACTGAAAATGAACATAGTCTGTGCAATTAGTCTGATAATTAAGACTTAAGTACTGGACGGAGATCAAAGTGCTGGTAATCTGCAATAAAGTTCCTCGAGCTATAAGGATTTTCAAAATGTTAGCTCATGCTTTATTGCACCTTCCATTTATTGTGTGCCCAGGATAGCAGCAAACATGCTTTCCCAGTGGATATCAGCATGTCTAACTGCAACAGCTGTTACCACATAAGCCTGGTGTTTCTCACAATATGATTACTCTGTCAACGAGGACTATAAAAGGTGGCATCTGTATTCATCAAACAGAGTTATCAATAAATGTAAAGCCATACAACAATTAGAGATCTCCAAGGAAGAACAAATTCAAGAAGAAGAAAAAATATTAGCGAATGACAGTATTTAATTACTAAGATTGTTAATCAATGAAATACCTTCATAACTTTTCATCATTATTATTTATTTGGACAGAATATTTAGAGAATTCAATACTTTGTTTTTATATCAGCCCCTGTCCTTTTTTTCTTTCTTTCTTTCTTTCTTTCTTTTTTTAACAGTTGTGCTGCCAAAGATTTGGTAGCATCTGAACAGCTGCCTACCCAAGGGAACACTTCAAGTCTGTAATTGCATTTTGTCACCTACAGAGGGTGTTCGGAATCCTTGTTAAAAGTGAAGGAAATAGTTAGGAGACATCTCACTCTAGTCATTACGATTGTGCAAATTACCGGGCAGAGCAATCCAGTAGCTGTCAGGAAAGGTTAGTGAGAAAGAGATTCAGGAAATCAGCCATTCAGCAATTCATCATGGCCTAAACACGGGCTCTATAATAAAACCTTTAAAGATGCCCTGGCTTTATAAATTCAGCCAATGGCTCTCGCTCTTTTATTATGATTTCTTTTATTGCAGTGAATAAAGGCACCAAGGAAGTGATTCCGTTGCTAAAGCCAGGAAAAAGTGGTCCAATGGCAGCGGCTGATCATTCGATTATTCAAGATTAAGTTGGGAACAAACTTACTTAAAATAAAAACGGCTTCCCTGGCTGATATAGTTTTGTCCACTTTTTATTTCTACAACCCAGTCCTAAAGGATGTACTATCACCCTGATGGCGAACCTATGGCACAGGTGCCACAGGTGGCATGCGGAACCATTTCTTAGGGCACGCAAGGTGTTGCCCTGTCAGCTCCAGTGTGCTTGTGTGCACTGGCCAGCTGATTTAGGCCTTCTTTTGAGGCCGTTTTTCACCCTCTGGAGGCTTAAGGGAAGCTCCTGAAGCCTCTGGAGGTGGGGGGGAGGCTGTTTTCAGCCTCCCCAGGCTCCTAGAAAATCTCTGGAGCCTGGGGAGGGTGAAAAAAGTGCGCCAAAAGCAGGGGGTTGTGCACATAGCATTATGGGTGTGGCACGCCCATGCGCGACCCCCCTGCACTCCCCCCGCTTTTGGCACGCAAGTCAAAAAAAGGTTGGCCATCACTGTCCTATCATCATTTTTCCGACACCAGTAAAGGATGCTAAATTTCCAGCAGGACTCTTCTTTATGTTTCATTGTTCAAGATGGTTTGGTCTGCTTCTAAATGGCTCCCAAACAACTGAGCATGTCTTCTAAATAGGGGGAAATGGCTTGGCATTTTTACTCCCAATCACAATCCACAATTTGGCTTCCACATTTTCAATGCAGGCCTATCAGCTGCATTGGCCTTCTTCCTTTCATCATCTAGGACGTGTGATGGTGAACCTATGACACACGTGTCAAAGGTGTCCTGCCACGACATTTTTAATGACATGCCAGTGTTCATCAACATGCGGGACCGCCTCCTACAACATACCTCCCTTCGACCTGTCCGCTCCCACAGGGACGGCCTCCTCAGGGTGCCGTTTATTTATTTATTTATTTATTTATTTTTTATTTATTTAAATTTATATCCCGCCCTTCTCCAAGAAGGACCCAGGGCGGCGCACAGGAAAATTTAAAAACATACAAAATACAATAAATATAATTTAAAAAACTATTAAATAACCTATCCTGCGCTAAAACCAAATTTTAAAAACCCAATTTAAAACTACCTAAAAGTCCCCATGGGAGGTTAGGCTAGGCCGGCTTGTTGAAACAAATATGTCTTAAGACATTGGCGGAAGAGGCGGAGGTCGGTGATGGTACGTAATTCAGGGGGTAGGTCATTCCAAAGGGCTGGGCCCGCCACAGAGAAGGCTCTTCCCCTGGGTGTCGCCAGTCGGCATTGTCCGGCCGACGGCACCCTGAGAAGGCCCTCTCTGTGGGAGCGTATCGGTCTAAGGGATGCCGGCTGGCGACTCCCAGGGGGAGAGCCTTCTCTGTGGCAGCCCCCGCCCTCTGGAACGACCTGCCCCCCGACCTTCGTACCATTACGGATCTGCGCCTCTTCCGTCGGACACTAAAAACACACTTATTTCATGCGGCAGGCCTGGTATAGTCTTACATGTGATTTTAATAGGGTTTTTAATGATAACTTTTAGCACGGGTTCTAAATTTAATTTACTTTTAATCTTTTTTCAACATTTATTGTATTTTCTTATGTTTTTATTATTCCCTGTGCACCGCCCTGAGTCCCGTCAGGGAGATAGGGCGGTATATAAATATAATAAACTTAAACATAAACATCTGACCATAGCTATTCTCAGAAGCATGCCCCATTCTCTAGACATTTTCAGAGACTAATGAAAGCCATGTGAGAATTGGGTGTGATCTGATTTGGCTTCGGGAACCTTCAGAATTAACACAAGGCCATGTTCTTCCTCAGCCTTCAGAGCCTCCAAACGTTGCCAAGAATGAGGTGTGCTTTTGCATGGTTTTCAGAGACCGCAGAGGTCATAGAAGAGCATTCTCCAAAGCTGCTTCAAGAATGAAGGCCTTGTGCCATCCAAATGAGCCTCAAGTAGGCCACAGAAACCTCTCAACAGAAAGAGAACACTAACTGGAGGTGACACCAGGTGAAATGAGTCCCGGGCCTTCAGGCCCAGCCTCATGCTGCTACCAAGTACCACTGTTCAAGATAGCCCAAATGGTGGTTAGGAGAGAGAAAAGATTGTTATGCTTTTCCATGCTTTTCCAACTGAGCCCAGGTGTCAGGTTCCGTTCAGGCAAAGAAATCAAACAAGACAACTAAGCAGGTAGTCCATGGTAAATATAATCTTTATAAGCCTGTTCCGGTACTTCCAATAAACACACAGTGGAAAACACGACTGAATTAAAGTCAAACCTGTAATTCCGTACTTCCCTCCACCATTTACACCCTCCTGTGCCCCACCCTCTCCTACGCACGTGCAATACACCCAATATACTCGGAAAATGTGGCTGGTTCATGCTGGTTTAAATTGCCATGCCTGCGCTGGTGCCATTCCGTATGAACGTCGCTGCAGAATCTGAAGGTCCTTCAAGCTCTTGGCGTGGCAAGGAAACAAGTGTGGCACAGCAGCAATCCAAGTCACAAAACACCCCCGTCACGAATCTCCCCACCAGAGGAATGGCAGCCCCGAGCCGCTGAGAGCATCAGGGTTGACACCAGGTTCACCATCACTGATCTAGAAGCATTACCTATTAATCTGTAGAGCTTCCCCATATGATGATTTAAGAAGGAAGGAACTGTAAAATGGATCCTCTCTGAAATGCTCTCTGTGTGCAAAAGTAGTCATACAAGAAGTTGGCATGATCGCTGGCCACATGCTCTTGGGACACCTCCTTCCATTTATTACAAGACCTCCATGATTTACCTCCAGAAAATCATGCTTTCTTCTTTGCCACAGGTGATCCACTGTTGTGGAGAAGAGCACTTTGGACATGCAACTGTAGTTAGGAATGATTACACTGAGTTAGTAGGTAAAGAAAAATGTAATATAAATCAAATGGGAGAATCTTCCCCTTATTATGGCATGAGCTGTTATCTTTGTCTTCCCATCTTTCCTCAAGCAGAGACCCTCTGCCCTCTAATTATTCTTGCCCCATGGCCAGTAACACTCCTAAGTTTAGTAGGATATATCCATGATGGTGAACATACAGGTGGCATGCAGAACCCTCTCTACAGGCACATGAGCCGTCACCCCAGCTCAGCTCCATGCGCACCTCCCACCGGCAGCTGATTTTTGGGTTGCTGCTGTACATGCGCGGGAGGCAAGGTGCATGCAGGAGACACATGTGCATGTGTGGGGGCAGGGGGAGCATGAGAAGTGCAGTACCCCCTTCCACGGCCCGTTTTTTGTCCCAGGTAGCTGTAGGGAGACCTACTAGGCCCAAAACGGGGCACGGAGAGGTTGCATATGCAGGGAGGTGTAGAGGGGGGTTGCACGTGCATACTTAGGGGGGCGGTACCCACGATGCCACATGTGCATTGCATTATGGGTGTGGTCACAGGCTGTCGCGCACGCACACATACGCTTTTGGCACACAATGACAAAAAGGTTAGCCATCACTGGGATATATTATTCTACAGCAATGTTTGTACATGTGTATTTTTTTAAAAATCATATCATCTTGCTTAAATAGAATTAATAACCTGAATTTACAGATGGGGAACTGATGCAGAAGCCAAACAGATGGTGGATAGATGATCTGAACCGAGATGTCCCTCATTCAGATATAACAAGAATGACAGCCAGGGGGTCCCCAGGCCTCTCAGCACTTTGGTTTGGTCTCCAGAGTCCTTGCAAATATTGCCACCCGGTTATAAGTTTAATGCAACAGAAGGAAGACATTTTAAAATAAACTGAGAATAATTAGATTAACTGCATCTTAATATTGAGCAATGTTACATTTCATTTTCTTGAATCATGGTTCCCTTTTGCCTCGGCCTTGTCTACTTCCTTGTTTTACTGTGGCTAAGTACTTTGCAGCACAATGAGCATAATACTTAAGAGCAGCCCTCAACCTGTAAGTAATTTTGTACACCATTGGGTCACGTTATTGTTCTTTAATCCCAAGATGCTTTTTAAAGCCCAAACAGTAACCCAGCATACTTGGGTTCAGAAGTGTATCTGCAATATACAGATCTATTGCTTAGTCCAGTAGGTATCTGCCTGCATGTGACAAGGAAGGAAATGGTTATTATTCTTGTCATCGTCACTGAAATGAATAAAGAATTATCATTTGCTTAATAGGCTCTCTTGCCTTTTTGAGTTGTTTGGTTGCACTGAGGCGATAAACAGTAATTTCCACTAAATTCATCCAGTGGAATCCAATGTAGATGTTTAGAAATAAAGTGTGTTTCACTTTTCCATTCTTCCTGGATAAATCAAACAGTGAGGAGATGGAAAGCAACTACAAGTAGTCCTTGACTTACGACCACAATTGAATTCAAAATTTCTGTTGTTAAGGGAGTTGGTTGTTAAGTGAACTTTGCCCCATTTTATGACTTTTCTTGCCACAGTTGTTAAGTGAATCACTGTGTTTATTAAGTTGGTAACTTGTTGTGAAGTGAACCTGGATTCCCCATTGACTTTGCTTGTTAGAAAGTTGCAGGGACACTGCAACCGTCATAAATCTATTTCAAGAAGCTGGCCTGGCTTAATTTTAATGGGTAAAGTTTTTAATTGGTTTTAACCTTTTTAATTCAAAATTTTAGCACAGAATCCCTAATTTAATTCCATTTTAAACTGTGATATATTGTATTGTTTTGTATATGTTTTTATATTTCTGTGCACCGCCCTGAGTCCCCTTGGGGAGATAGGGCGGTATACAAATGTGATAAAATAAATAAAATAAATCTATATAAATAAAAATGTAAAATAGTTTGTACGAATCCACTAATCTCAAAAACTACTGGACCGATTTACCTCAGTTTTTCACACAATGTTCACAAGGACTTCGGATAATAGAATACCAACTCATTTTGTGCCTAGCACACATGTATCATGTGCAAAGTACATACATGTAAAATGTACTCACTGAAAATGTGAGAATTCCCTGTAGCCATGCCCATCAGACTGTTTTTCAACTGTCAGTGTTGGAAGAGGCCTCATATGGCGGCCTCTTAGGGCCAAAAAGGCACTGGGATAGCAAACTCCCAGGTGGCCCATAGAGAGGGGGGGAGAAATACTGCTCAAGACTGTTATCTGAGGTAAAAACACGGAGGCAGGCAGCTGCTTTAAACTGTTTAATACGAACTGAACCAAACTAACAAAAACCACCCATCTGACAGCAAATACAGTTTAATAAAAGAGGGACTAGGGGAGACATGATAGCAGCCTTCCAATATCTCAGGGGTTGCCCCAAAGAAGAGGGAGTCAAACTATTCTCCAAGGCACCTGGGGGCAGAACAAGAAGCAATGTGTGGAAACTAATCAAGGAGAGAAGCAACTTAGAACTGAGGAGAAACTTCCTAACAGTTAGAACAATTAACCAGTGGAACAGAAGTTGCCTCCAGAAGTTGTGAATGCCCCAACACTGGAAGTCTTCAAGAAAATGTTGGATAGCCATTTGTCTGAAACAGTATAGGGTTTCCTGCCTAGGCAGTGGGTTGGACTAGATGACCTCTAAGGTCCCTTCCAACTCTGCTATTGTATTATTGTATTACAGTAGGTAGATAGAGAGGGGAATAGAGAGGGAGGGAGAAATACAGTTTAATAAAAGAAGGACTAGGGGAGACATGATAGCAGCCTTCCAATATCTCAGGGGCTGCCACAAAGAAGAGGGAGTCAAACTATTCTCCAAAGCACCTGAGGGCAGAACAAGAAGCAATGGGTGGAAACTAATCAAGGAGAGAAGCAACTTAGAACTGAGGAGGAATTTCCTGGCAATTAGAACAATTAACCAGTGGAACAGCTTGCCTCCAGAAGTTGTGAATGCCCCAACACTGCAAGTCTTTAAGAAGATGTTGGATAGCCATTTGTCTGAAATGGTATAGGGCAGTGATGGCTAACCTTTTTTGGCTCGCGTGCCAGGGGGAGTGCAGGGGCGATGTACACAGGTGTGCCACATCCATAATGCTATGTGCATGACCCCTGCATTTGGCATGCTTTTAACGTCCTCCCCAGGCTCCAGAGGCTTTATAGGAAGGCTGTTTTCACCCTCCCCCCATCTCCAGAGGGCAAAAAATGGCCTCAAAAGAAGGCCTAAATCAGCTGACCAGGGCACACATGCACACTGAAGCTGACAGGGCAATGTTTTGCATGCCCTAAGAAATGGTTCCGTGTGTCACCTGTGGCACCCGTGCCATAGGTTCACCATCATGGGTATAGGGCTTCCTGCCTAGGCAGGCAGTTGGACTAGATAACCTCCAAGGTCCCTTCCAACTCTGCTATTGTATTATTGTATTACAGTAGGTAGGTAGATAGAGGGATAGATAGAGAGGGAGAAATAAGGTAGGTAGGTAGGTAGGTAGAGAGGTAGGTAGAGAGGGAGAAATAAGGTAGGTAGGTAGGTAGGTAGGTAGGTAGGTAGGTAGGTAGGTAGGTAGGTAGAGAGGGTGATAGAGAGGGAGAAATACGGTAGGTAGGTAGGTAGGTAGGTAGGTAGGTAGGTAGGTAGGTAGGTAGGTAGGCAGGCAGAGGGAGAAAGGAAGAAATGCAGTAGGTAGGTAAGTAGAGGGATAGACAGAGAGGGAGAAATACCGTAGGTAGGTAGGTAGGTAGGTAGGTAGGTAGGTAGGTAGGTAAGTAGAGGGAGAAAGGAAGAAATGCAGTAGGAGGTAGGTAAGTAGAGGGGTAGACAGAGAGGGAGAAATACCATAGGTAGGTAGGTAGGTGTATAGATAGATAGGGAGAAATACGGTAGGTAGGTAGGTAGGTAGGTAGGTAGGGAGGGAGGGAGGGAGGGAGGGAGGGAGAAATACAGTAGGTAGGTAGGTAGGTAGGTAGAGGGATAGAGGGGGAAATACAGTAGGTAGGTAGGTAGAGGGATAGATAGAGAGGGAGAAATATGATAGGTAGGTAGGTAGAGGGATAGATAGAGAGGGAGAAATACAGTAGGGAGGTAGGTTGGGGGTTATATGGTGGTTGTGTGTATGTGTGCTGGTGTAGATCTACACACAGTTTGGTTGGCCATTTAACCAGACTGGGCCACAGCAACGCGTGGCCGGGTATAGCTAGTAAATAAATAAATATGAATCAGTTTCCAAGCATCTGAATTTTGATCATGTGACCAGGGAGATACTATAAAGGTCATAAGTGTAAAGGGGGATCATAAATCATTTTTTTCAGTGAGGTAATGTCAAACAGTCATTAAATGAACTGTTTTTGTAAGTCAAGGACCTATACAATATTTCTGTTTAAGGACTCAAGTACCCATAATGCTCGCTTCAATCCTATATCTATTTTCTTAGGAATGATCCAAGTGAATTACTCCTTAAACCTCACTGTGTTAAATATATTCAATTTCTTTCTGAGATAAAGAACTCAGGAAATAATAGTTTGAACGTTCACATTTTATTCTTAAGAATATATACAATCTTCCTTCAGCTGAAATTCGTGAAGGAAGATTGCATCACAGCAGAAGAACTCGGATATCTACTTTTTATTTTTGAGGCTCTAAGTCCTAATATTTGTCAAATATCAGAAAGCCAGGAAAGCTGAAACTGATCCACACTCATCAGTAGCACTGAAAGATTGCTTGGAAATAATATGAGCTTGGGGAAGACTCTGGAAGGGTCTCCATGGAGATGGGCTGGCTCAGGGAATTAGTAATGGATATATGGAGCATTTCACATGTAAGCCATTGGATCAATGTCAGCTGAGTTTTCTTGAGAGCAGATATCTTCTGTTCGGTAACTCCAAAGAAGCAGCAACATTGCAAGCAGACACTTATACAAACCACAAAAGTGAATTAGACAATTGGCCTGTTTTTCATTTAGTAGTTTTTCATATTTTTCTAAAGTAGGCAGGCACAGATTTTTTTTGTACTTGAAACAGAATATATTGTAGGTACCCATTGGAAGAAATGTCCTTCTGGGTTCAGTTCCAAGTAAGGAAAAAGACACTGGAAACATGGAGGCTGCTTGGAAAGATGGTTTTAATGGTGGACAGGACCACATAGTTTGAGGTCCTGGGGAAAAAGATGATCACATGCTTCAAGATGTTGGGTGAAGAAGAAAAAGAGGCAGAGATGCTGAAAGTCTCTGGCTTTATGCCCTCTCTCGCTTTGATCTTGAGCTTATATTCTGATTGGTTGTCAGACTCCCATGGGGCCATGCAGGGGCAACTCTGTAGGCTGTGTTTGTAGTCCAAGTTTGGTTGCCTTGATGGCTGATGTAATTTTCCCAGGTGCCTTGTAGTGAGTTTCTGTAGAGGGTTAATCCAACCTTTGTTATGTAGAGAGGACTAGCTCAGGCTTTACTGGCCCATTGACAAAGGTGGAGGCTATTAAGAGTGAGTCTGTTTCCTGCCTAAAAACCATGTTTCTCCATTTATTATCCAGGGAGATATAATATTCTGCCTTTTCAATATTTCCCAGGATATTTCATTTTTCTAGGAGAGGGGTGGGTTTGAACTTCCTACATACTTTTACAATGGAAACTTGGGCAGTGTCAAATCATACATTTACCAGAATTCCTATCATCTTCCCCAGACTCCCAGGTCAAGCCAGTATGACTTTTTTTTTCAGATAATCGAGGATGTTTCCATTAAAAGGCCTGGGCTGCTGGAATCATACACTCTTTAATTTTCTAAAAATGCTCATTTCTTCAAAATACCAATGTTCATGGCTAGCAGTTTGCTTTGCAATTAGTCAAGTTCCATTCACTCACTCACTCACTCATTCAATTGTTCAATCTACAAAATTCAGATTAGACAGCTGGTGTAATATGCTAGCTAGATACCAAATTCTAAGAAAGGGTGCCCAAAAAACCAGAATGATTCTCAGCATCTGTTCTAAATCAGACCTTTATGTGTTAGTGTAGGGTACTTAAATCCATAAGCTTAATTATTTTTTTTCTAAGGGAAAAAATATCATCTCACATGTAGAGTTTTTGTGAACGGAAATCCAAAATTATATCTAGACCTATAGTAAATCTAGATCTATTCATCTATCTCTATTTAATCCACCAAAGAGCAGATTAAGAAAATGCTACTACTATGACATTCAGGATGAGAATCTGTCTTGTTGAAAAGTTAAAAACTCTCCATCAATTAAATGTGGATTTAAGGCACTGTCTCATATTTCCTTGTCGAATAAAATATATATTATATCAAAGGCCACACAGGTTGCGTTTTCACAAAACATGTCTGGATGCATCTTAGCTGTGAAATATGAAGGAGGACAACAATACACGGCAAATAAAATCAAAGATTTGTTTGTCAGCTACCTTGGAAAGAACGACAGTGGCAATCAAGGCCTATGATTAAAGAGATATTCTTTAGGCTGCCACAATATTGCATTGCGCCACAATTAGAAAGCAAGGAAAATGACAAAAGCCAAATAAATGAAGCCATTATGAAAAGCAAGGGGAATATGTCAGCACTAACAATTTAAAGCCAAAGCTTTGATGTCCTATTCCATACTAATGAATACTTTCTCATCCACATATGCACGCAAAAGCCATTTTTCACTTATCAAGCCCTTCCATCAGGCATAATCCAGAGGTGCCTGTCTGTCATGTCACTTACCTCTTCCATGTTGCCTAGAAACAGCATATGGTCTCTCCTGTTCTTTAGGATCTTCCTGAGGTATTTTCTCTTTATTCCCTGTTTATTCTGGTATATCATTTTTTCTTTCCCATTTTCCTTAAACAGGCATGGAAAACGACCTACCCCCCGAACTTAGATCTACCACGGACCTCCGCTCCTTCCGCCAGCAACTAAAACCTATCTTTTCCAACAGGCCGGCCTGGCCTAACCTACCGGCCTGGCCTAACCTAACCTAGCCTTAGTCTTTAGTAGAGATATTTTTACATTGGTTTTATGGGTTAATTTTAATGGGGTAGATTTTAGCACAGGGTGGTAATTTAATATAGTTTTAAGTATTTATGTATTTATTTTGTGATATATTATGTTTTTTACATTTCCTGTGCATAAGTCGAATAAAACGAAACTAAACTAAAACTAAAAGCGGTATTTCTCCAGATACTACTGGACTACATTCCTCAGGATAGTTCACCATGGAACAAGCACTCATGTGCTTCCAAACTAATTTCTGTCATTTAGTTCTGTAGTATAGCCTTTATTGTCGTTGTACAAGATAAATACAACGAAATTGGTTACTACTACTACTACTCAGCTATGTTTTCTGTCTCTGATTTTCTGTTCATTTTCTATTCTATCTTTCTCTCAATTATCGACCAAGTGGAAGCTGCTAGAATTAGTACATACTATGATTACACTGTATGGTTTGTGATTATTGTCTTTTGATTTATCATTTAGCAATCGCAATAGTGCTTATACTTTTATACCACTCCACACTGCTTTACAGCACTATCTGAGCAATTTACAAATGTCAGCATATTGCCCCCAATAAACTGGGCCCTCGTTTTATCGATCTTGGAAGAATAGAAGGCGGAATCAACCTTGAGCCAGTCAGGCTCCAACTCCAAGCTGTGGGCAGAGTCAGCTTGCAATCCAACCACTACTCCATCATAAAAGCATTATGATGCTTTTAATATTATATTTGTTGGGGATCTTGCTTAGTTGTTATTTTAGCTTGTCAGAATGCTTGAAGCGCCATAAGAACATTTGCAATTACAGGTAGTCCTCCTTACTTACCGACTGCAACTGGGATTGGCTATTCCACCACTAAGTGATGTGTTCATAAATTGAAAATCACATGACTACACTGACTTACACTAGTCCTCACCTAATGAACTTTAATTGGAAAAATAGGACCCTGGTGTTCCATCCTCTATCAGATGATGACCTTAATGTTTCATCTCCTTTAACACTGAAATTTCCCAGCTTCCAAAAGCAGCATCCAATGATTGTTCCAACAGACATGGTTCTTGTCCACAGTGTTGTGCTCCATACTTCTGAATTTTCCATTACACTAGTTAGGAGCACGTATCAATTTAAAAGTTCATGGCAAAGTTCTTTTTGAGTGAAATTCAGCTCCTAGTAGTTCACATACACAATGGTGTTTTCTTGGCAACAACATGGAAATGATTTGCCACTGTATTTTTCTGACATTTAAAAAAAATCATTTATCTAGCACTGAGCTTGTCAATCAGACAGGTCGGCAGTTCAGTGGTTCGAATCCCTAACGCCAGGTAACGGAGTGAACTCCTGTTACTTGTTCCAGCTTCTGCCAACCTAGCAGTTTGAAAACATGTAAAAATTCAAGTAGAAAAATAGGAACCACCTTTGGTGGGAAGGTAACAGCGTTCTATGTGCCTTCGGTGTTTAATCATGCCTGCCACATGACCATGGAGATGTCTTTGAAGAGCGCTGGCTCTTCGGCTTTGAAAATGGAGATGAGCATCGCCCGCTAGAGTCAGAAACGACTAGCATGCATGTACAGAGGGAAACTTTACCTTTACCTTTTACCTATCCAAGTACTAGCCATATCCAAATCTGTTTGTATTTCTGATTTCAACCAATTTGCACCGGTGTCATTAGCAAGTGCCCACCAATAAATAATTGCATTATTGGGAGAATAAGATGGAGAACAAGAACACGAAGGAATACTCATGTAGATCTTGTCACAATGTGGTGTTGAGCGTTTTATTTCCGGCAAAACCCTTTATTTTATTTCCGGCAAAACCCTTACTGCAAAACCCCCATTCCCTCCTCATTCTTGGGGGAAGGATACTGCAAAATCCCCATTCCTTCCCCACCCCACTAACCTGCTTTCCAGCTCCTGTGTAGGGCAACAAAAGAAGACCCAGCCGATCAGCTGTGACACCGATCACCTCGGACTAGAGAGGCAGCGAATAGATTGGGGTGGGCGGCAGTAAGAGGTAGTATTTGCCGGTTCTCTAAACTTCTCAAAATTTCCCCCAGAAGGTTCGCCAGAACCGATCAGAACCAGCTGAATACCACCTCTGATTCACTGCTGCTGGCCTCAAAATGCATGGAACAGGTTGATATCACTATGAGCCAGTCAATGCTTCCTTCAGTTAACCAGTAAAACAGTGCAATTGAAGACCTTCAATTAGAGATATCTGGGTTTATAATGGTCCTAGAGAAATTAAAATCTCTGTCATTTCCTATAATAAGCAAAGGAAATGCCCCACCATGTCCATGTTCTGCAATGAGAAGCAAAGGGAGGGACAAAAATCGGTAGATGTCTTGTAGTACATTATTAGACTAATACATTTTATCAAAGAGCATCCACTTTAATGAGCTGCAGCCCATTTCATTAGATGCAATTCCAGAACACTTGATCAAATTTGTAACGAAGGATATTTACAAACATGGCACATTATGGAAGATAAATGGATCCAAAACCTTTCTTTCAAAAAGTAGCAGAATATATTGTACAGCCATGATGGCGAACCGATGGCCCGCGTGCCACAGGTGGCACGCGGAGCTATTTGTTAGGGCACCCGAGGCTTGCCCTGTCAGCTGGACAGTACACATGCGCACGCTGGCCAGCTCACTTCGGCCTTCTTTTGAGGCTATTTTTGGCCCTCCGGAGGCTTCAGCAGCTTCCCTAAAGCCTCCAGAGCGCGAAAAACCAGCCCTATGGGCAAACCGGAAGTTCGGTTCCCAAACTTCTGGTTTGCCCACAGGGCTGGTTTTTCACACTCCGGAAGCTTCAGGGAAGCTGCTGAAGCCTTCGGAGGGCCTCTGGGAGGGGGGAGGCTGTTTTCGCCCTCCCAAGGCTCCTATACAGCCTCTGGAGCCTGGGGAGAGCGAAAAAAGCATGCCAAAAATGGGGGGGGAGCGCTGGTCGTGTGCACATGCACGCTGGGGTCGTGCACATAGCATTATGGGCATGGCACACCTGCGCATGACCCCTCCCCCTGCGCTCGCCCCGCTTTTGGCACACGAGCCAAAAAAGGTTTGCCATCACTGTTGTAGAGCAAGCAGCTTGCAACAGGCCATGAAATTGGTTGCCTATTTCCTTCCATGTCCAATCCAAGGTATTGTTTGTCATCTTTAAAGCCCTAAATGACTTGGGGTCAGGTTATTTGACGGTCCATCTTTTCCCAGTCATTTCTATTTGACACACCACAGCAGGGACGCAGCGTATATAAGTCCCCTCTCTAGTGGGACCAAGAAGAAGGACTTTCTCTGTGGTAGCTCCCTCCCTGTGGAACATTGTCCCCATAGAGATAAGATTGACCCTCATCTTGATACCCTCTTTCAAAAGACCCTGAAAATATGGTTTTGCCAGGAAGCCTGTGGACCCCATAAAGAGCCTATCAAATGATTTGTCTGATTGTTGTGGTGAGGTGAATGGGGTTGGGTGCAGTGGTGGGATTCAAAAATTTTTGCCACCAGTTCCGTGGGCATGTCTTTGAGGGCGTGGTGTGGATTTGTGGGCATGGCAGGGGAAGGATAGTGCAAAATCCCCATTCCCTCCCCAGCCCTGGGGGAAGGTTACTGCAAAATTCCCATTTCCTTCTCATCCCATTAACCTGCTTTCCAGCTCCGTTCTCCTGTTCAGGACAACAAAAGAAGATCAGCTGGGAGGCAGTGGGGGCGGGGCCAGCCTATTTGCCAGTTCTCTGAATTACTCAAAATTTCCGCTACCGGTTCTCCAGAACCTGTCAGAACTGGCTGAATACCACCTCTGGTTGGGTGGGGTTTATATTTGAATTTTATTTCTAGCCACCTAGAGTCACTTTGATTTAGTTGTGCAGCCATATAAATTTTCTTCATAAATAAAAAGATAAAATTCTAGTTTTCGTAGGATTATGAGCTATTGTCAAAGACCACACTTCAGATTTTCTGGGCCAGAAAGAGATGTGCGGGTAAGTATTGTTCATTCAAGGAAACATTAAACACTACCACACAACTGCTGCCTCCCCTTAACTGGGGAACACAAGTTCTTAGGATTGGACAGTACAGTAGTACATCACTACTAATTAGACATTTTAACAATTTAGACTTTAAAAGATAAGTAGGAATCCTTTTTTTAAGAAAAAAAATTACATTAGGCTACTATAAGCTAGCCTCCTTGACAACCAATAAAGGAAAATTGATGGCATTAACAGGCAATTTTCAGATTGTTCTATATAATGTTTCCCAGTTGCTTAAAAACCGAGTAGAATAGCAAGTAATTATGTTCAGCAGCCAGAAATGAGACATCTATAAACAAGACCCACAATGCGATTTCTGTTCCTATTCTAAATTTTTCAATTTTAATTTTGTTTGCAAGTGACTCAAGTAATTTGCAGAATGACAGGTGAAAAACTGCAATTGTACACACTCAGATGCTCCCCCACTTGATGTGAATAGTCTAGATAGAAAGCAAAAAGTTTAGTCACAGCTGCGTTCATTCTGACTTAAAAACTGAAAACTACCTCTATCCGAAATTTGAAGAACGGCTGCTGTAAATATCCAAAGCTGCATGAGCAGAGAAGCTGACAGATATGGAAACTACACCACTTATTAGAATGAACAAAATAATTGGAAAAAGTGGATCACTTTCTATTACATCACTTTAAGATGTTATCAAAGAATTGACATGTAAGTCACACTTGCTGGAAGTAATTAGAACTTCTGCCGAGGAGAATAGTGGTTGCTTTGGGACAGTGGTAAAATTCAATTTTTTTTATTACCGGTTCTGTGGGCGTGGTTGATGGGCGTGGTGTGGCTTGGCGGGCATGGCAGGGGAAGGATATTGCAAAATCTTCATTCCCACCCCAGTCTTGGGCCATCCAGAGGTGGCATTTGCTGGTTCTCCGAACTACTCAAAATTTCCGCTACCAGTTCTCCAGAACCTGTCAGAACCCACTGGATTTCACCCCTGCTTTGGGAAACTCTTCCAGGCACCATTTTCCCAAACGAGATGTGGCCTTCTGGGTGCGCTTCAAGGTGTTGGTGACCATCTTTAAATCGCTCCATGGCACGAGGCCTAGCTATTTGCGAGACCGTCTCCTACCACACACCTCCCCTCGACTGATCCGCTCCCACAGAGACGGCCTCCTCAGGGTGCCGTCTGCCAATCAATGCCGGCTGGCAGCGCCAAGGCGAAGGGCCTTCTCTGTGGCAGGTCCAGCCCTCTGGAACGACCTGTCCCCCGAACTTTGTACCATCACAGACCTTCGCCTCTTTCGCCGATCACTTAAAACGCACTTATTTCACCTAGCTGGCCTAGCTTAGACTTTAGATTAGATATAATGTTAATTGATAGGGTAGTGGATTCGAATATTTTTAGCTAACATTTTAGCACAGGTTACTTAATTTGTATTTTAATGTTGCGACTGTATTTATTGGGTGTTTGTATGTCATTTTTAATTTCCTGTGTACCACCCTGAGTCCGCTGGGGAGATAGGAGCGGTATAGAAATTGAATAAAACTAAACTAAACTAAACTAGTAAAACAATAAACTGGCAATTAAATTCCTAAACTTGAAAATAACCTTCAGTCTCCACAGCACTATAAGAGCAAATGTTAAATGGAGATAATTCACTCAGTGGAGGAAGAAGAGGATGTGACTACCTCAATGACTCTTGGTGGTTGGTCTTTCTTCAGTTGGCACTAACAGAGAGGTTTCAGATGAAAGTGGAACTATACAGAGACAGGGGACACAGTTAAACCAGTTTCAGATGCTGAGATGCAAAGGAAAGTTGGGAGTAGGACACTCTTTTAAAATGTCCCCAGAAGGACAAGGCAGCTGCTGAATCAGATACTCAACCAAATGTGCATTTCTGAGTTCCTAACATGGCTGTGATTCTGAAATTTAACTGGAATTTAATAATGAATTATAATATAGATTTAACTTTAATATAGTACAGGTAGTCAGCGACTTACCACCACAACTGTGCCCAAAACTTCAGTTGTTAAGCAAGACATTTGTTAAGTGAGTTTTCCCCCCATTTTGCAACCTTTCTTGCCAATATTGTTCAGTGAATCACAGCGGTTGGTAAGTCAGGAACATGGTTGTTAAGTGGATCTGGCTTCCCCATTGACTTTGCTTGTCAGAAGATTGCAAAAGGGGATCACATGACCCCGGGATACTGCAACCATTGTAACTGTGAAAAATGGCAATAAGTCACATTTTTCGGGACCGTTATAACTTTGAACGAAGCACACCCAAAACACGAGTTCTTTGAACATCTTGCCCTTTCCCTGTGTAGCGCATAACATATGTAAACTGTTTAAGACTTCAGGCGGTCCTTGACTTACAACAGGTCACTTAGTGACCTGTTGTAAGTCAAGGACCGCCTGAAGTCTTAAACAGTTTACACATGTTATGCGCTACACAGGGAAAGGGCAAGATGTTCAAAGAACTCGTGTTTTGGGTGTGCTTCGGTTTTAGTTTTCTCCTTTGCACTGATTGAATTTGAAAAGTCCCGCTTCTCGGTTGTATCTCTAGCTGCGGGGCAACATCTAGATAATGATTCCCCTTGACTTTATACTTTTAAAACCAATACGAAATGCTCTGTGAGGGGAGGGGAGGAAGGGATAGGTTGTATGATAGGAGAAGAGGATATAAATTCAGTTATCTTTTACTACAGTGCTTATAAAAAGTCTTCCAACATTCTGGAATTCAGGGGCTGTTTTACTTGCTACTGATATAGAACAGCTGTTGGGCCTACAACAAAGGCTTTTGTTTATGGGCAGTCTGAGCTAGGAGGTAGGTTAATTAATTCAGCTCTAAGAGGGGATGGAAAAGATCATCCTCCCACCATCTCTGATTCCAACATGCAGGCATGCAAAATTGCCCCACCTCTTTGAACACATGAAGGGGCACTTTATTAAAGCGTTCAGTCACATCAACAAAATCCTAGATGAGACAATCAAGTAAGTGAAAAGGTCAAGCGTGTTTCATTAGCAAAGCTACCCGGCTATTTGTTTTTCCTTTCAAATGAAATTCAAATACATCCTGTTAAGGAAGCTCGTTCTTAAGATTATAAATCTGGAGGTCCTTGAAGACGATGAAAGAAATACTTCCCTGTAAAACAATCATCAGGGTGCCAGTTCTGTCATTGGTTGACTTTGCTTTTTTATGACATTAGGAAAATAACTGATTTGTAAGGCATTTCCTTGGTTCCTGTTGGAATATATGCACAGAATATGTATAGCTTTGCATCGAAAGATAGAAATGGGAAATTTGGATTGTTGATTAAAAGAGATCAAAGTAAATTGCATAGTTTAGGTTGTGAGCCCACTTTTCATATTTCTGAGATTTTGTCATTTCTATTTATTATGTTTGTTTTTAATTGGCTATTTGGGTCATGGATCTTTTTTTGGGGGGGGGGGTGTAAATTTATGTCCATTTGCTCAACCGAAACAGTTATAGTTGAATTAATCAATGTCCCTACTAAAATATATAATAATTCAAAATAACGAATTAATGGATTGTCGGTATAAGAATAAAGATGCATGCCAAACCATCTGGTTATAAAACATAAAGCTGTACCATAGTCTATAACACAACCCTTTTACATCTGCAAGTATGTTAGTATTTTAGACTAATAGGATTTCAGAATCCTGGCAAGGGGTGGGAGACATTCCTAATTGATTACCAAAGCTGGAAGTCAGAAGGAGAGAGAGAAAGCAGGAGGGAGGAAAAGGGAGGGGGAGGGAGGGAGGGGGAGGGGAAGAGAGAGGGAGAGATCAGCAGCCTATAGAAGACATAGGAGAAAGAAAAACATATTAATCTATAGTAGCCAAAAATCAGGAGTCTGGTAGTACCTTTTCAATTAATGATTTTTATTAAAACACACATTCTTCCATGAACATCTTTACAGTATTGTTATTAAAGATTACAGTTTACAATAAAATGAATGCAATCTAAAAAAGGAAAAGAAAAAATAGAAGGTACAGAAAAGAAAAACAGAAAAGAAAGAAGAATAAGAATATACGGAAGAAAAGGAATAATGTATAAAGACATTATTACCCCCTTCATCACAACAAATATAAACATTTTTAGTAATTTATCACCTTCTCTTAAAATACAGCAAATAATCTCTTGATTTCATATCCCATCTCTTTTCTATAAACAAATCCTTAATGCCTCATCATTCACTCCTGATCAGGAAAAGTCCATTAAGTGTTGCAATTAAGTAATTGTAATAATTAGTTTCTTCTAGATCCCTCTAATCTCCAACATTTGAAGTCTTCTCTTTTCTTTTTAAAGAATTCAAAACAAAAACATTTTAAAAATCCCATGATTTTTTAAATAAATCATTCCAAAATCAACTTAGTCCAGTCCATTTGTAACTTTCTAAACTGAAAATTGTAATCACCTATTTGCTATTTATTCCATTAAAAAGTCCTTAAACTTGTATTTAAAACTTATTTTGCTAAGGAATTAAGGAAACTCACCCAGAGCTGTAAAACTTATTGATCCAAGGATTTCTAAAGTTAAACAAGCAATTTCCAAACCTGATTAGAAAAGGAAATATATGAACCCACTGTACTTTTTAAAAGATACTGCCTACAATTTGAGCAAGATGCCTATTGCCTCACCTCTCCCAGCTTTAAATCCACCTGACACCAAGTGGTCTCCTCCTGAGGAACAAATTTCTGGAGCACTTGTGAGTTATCTCAAGTCTTCTCCTTGTCCAAAAGGGAATTAGGAAGAGCCCATCTAGTTGCTGGTTCTTCATTCCACCACTTTTTGTGGAGCCATCTTCAGTTTACCATTTCTTCCCCAGAAATGGCGTTCATGAGCATCTAATGAAGTGTGATATAGCTCACTAAAGTTTATGCCTTGGAATAAATTGTATTAGTCAGAAAAGCTGCTGCAGACCCCAGGGTGATATGGAGCCCATTGAGTGGTTTGTTTGATTTTTGTCAATGTATGTGGGGAGGAAAGGAGGCAGAGTTTTATATCTGTGGTTTAGCTTTTGTAGGCCACCCAGAGTTGTCATGTGTGCATTGGGTGACCATATAAATTTTCTTAATAAATAAAGAGTAAAGAGTAATAATTGTCTCTTTATATGCAGACTTTTAAAGTTGAAGGTTGTAAACTTCGCTTCCATTTAGCTCACCATACACTGCATAGGCTTTTACCGATAAACACAAATATTAGCTCTCAATTTTTCAAGGATTCATTTGCGAACTGTGGAGAAGATCAAAAGAAACCATGCCAAATGCTCTCGAGGGATGAATCAAATGGCTGGTTACTTAAGTAAATGCGATCTAAATGGACAGCTCTTAGCCTGAGGGGAAGTGGGGAATGGCTGCATTTTAGCACCTCAAAAATCACATTCTGAAATGCTTCAAACACATTTACTGCCATTATGAGGTAAAGAACACACAAGTTAACAACTGCTGAATTCTGAATCCTGAAATAAAGACAACCAATATCATAATTAATGCAAGTGTTCCTCAATGGCATTTAAAAACAAGAAGTGACCATGACATTATTCAACATCTCCAGGGTTACTCCCTTGACTGATGGGATATCTAACACATGCAATCCAATTAGCCATTGGACCTGAGCCAACATTTTAAACATTTTGTGCTGCAATCCCTGTAGCCTCAGGATGGCGAACGTATGGTACATATGCCACAGGTGGCATGCGGAGCCATATTTGCTGGCACGCCAGCCATCAGCTCTGCCGTGCATGGGTGCACTGGCCAGCTGATTTTTGGCCTTCCGGAGGGCCAGGGGAGGCTGTTTTTGCCCTCCCCAGGTTTCAGGAAAGCCTCCGGAGGTTGGGAAGGGCAAAAAACAGGCCCAACGAGCCAACCAGAGGTTCAGGAACAAATGTTTCTGAAGCCTGGAGAGGTGGGGGGGAAACAGCCCCAATGGGCCAACCAGAAGTTTGGAAATGATCCATTTCTGGCTTCCAGAGGGCCTCCAGCAGGGTAGGGGACACTGTTTTCACACTCCCCAGGCTCCAGGAAAGCCTCTGGAGCCTGGGAAGGGGTCGTGCGTGCATGTGCAGGGGGGGTCGCGCATGCATGAGGTGGGCGGGGAGGATTGAATTGGTGTGGGCACGTGTGCGCGCAATTTTGGCACTCCGTAAGAAAAAGGTTCACCATCACTGCTCTAACCAAGTCCACTCTTACCCCTTCAATTTAACTGGGATTAGAACAGTGAAAAGAAATCTATACTGTCTAAAAGAAGAAAATTTTATTTCAGTGGGAATTGCATTTATGTAAAATTTTAAACTATGTACTATCAGCTAATAATATAGATATCTGTGGCTTAGTGACCACAACTGGGACTGGCAACTCCATCGCTATGCACTGTGGTGGCTAAACAGAAAATTACACAGTGCAACAGCTTAGGCCATCCGTTCCTATTTGATTGTTAAGTAAATCACTGCAGTCACTAAGTGAGACATCACATGACTATGACCTGTATTAACTTTGCTTGTCGCAAACTAGTTGGGAAACACACAAGTGGCAATCATGTGATTGAAGGATATTGTGACAGACATACCATATTTTTCGGAGTATAAGACACACCTTTTTCCCTCAAAAAAGAGGCTGAAAATCTGGGTGCGACTTATACACTGAATACAGCATTTTTTTGCCTCCTGAAACCCCGCCCCTTCACCAAAATGGCCATGCAGAGCCTTTAGGAGGCTTATAGAGTGCTCCTGGGGGCTGGGGAGAGCAAAGATGAAGGGAAAACGGGCCATTTTTTGCTCAATTTTGCCCCCCCCCCAGCCCCCAGGAGCATTCTATAAGCCTCCTAAAGGCTATGCATGTCCCTTTTTTTGACAAAAAAACAAGCCCATTTTTCTGAAAAACAGGCCACTTTTTGCTTGTTTTGGGGTGGGCACCCCCAGGAGCATTCTACAAGCCTCCTAAAGGCTATTCATGCCCTTTTTTGGAAGAAAATATAGTTTTTGTGAAAAACGAGCTGTTTTTGGGAGGTCTGCAGAGTGCAAAAACTTTTTTTTTTAAATTTGCCTCTTCAAAATCTTGATGTGTGTAATACTCTGGCGTGTCTTATACTCGGAAAAATACGGTAAATGTGCACTGGTTGCAAAGGCACAGGATGTGACTGCATGTCTGTGGGATGCTACAACCATGGTAAATGTGAGGATTGATTGCAAACTTTTTTTGGACCACCATTGCACTGTCAAGCAATTGCTAGATGAGGCACTCAATAAGCAAGGAGTACCTATGGTACAAGAAGTGCCCATAGAAAAAAATAAAAAAGTCACAATGGCAGCCATAATCATGGCACAGAAAAAGGAGCTAGGCCAGTGATGGCGAACCTTTTTTGCCACGGGTGCCAAAAGCACGCACTTGCGCACCACTGCACGCCCTCGGGTACGCACCCCCATAATTTAATCCCCCCATGCCATGCCGCCCTGCTGCCTGACTTTCTTGGAGCCTGGGGAGAGCGAAAATGCCCCCTTCCCAGAGGCCCTCCAGAGGCCTGGTATGTCCGTTTTTCGCTCTCTGGAGGCTTTAGAAGGTTTTCCTGAAGCCTCCAGAGGACAAAAAACTGCTGAAAATCAAGGCTGACAATCAGTGGCCAGTGCGTGCATGCATGCTGGAGCTGACAGGAAAACACCTTGTGTGCCCTCAGAAATGGCTCCACGTGCCACCTGTGGCACGCGTGCCATAGGTGCGCCATCATGGAGCTAGGCTAATATATAAGGCAATAGTAACGCTAATTAATGTTGGTTGTTTGACGAATGAAAATTCTGGGTTGTATTTTTCCTCATCTTACTTCAGGCACATTGCTGAGGCTGCACTTCTAGCTACCTTTACCTGAGAGTAAATATACAGTATAACATCATACATCCATACATCCCTCCGACCGATCCGCTCCCATAGAGAGGGCCTTCTCCGGGTGCCGTCGGCCGGGCAATGCCGATTGGCGACACCCAAGGGAAGGGCCTTCTCTGTGGCGGGCCCAACCCTCTGGAACGACCTGCCCCCTGAACTCCGTACCACCACAGACCTCCGCCTTTTCCGCCGGCGTCTTAAAACGCATTTGTTCCAACAAGCCGGCCTAGGATAATCACCCGATCTGGACTTTTTAGTTATAAATTTTAATTAGAGAATTTTAAAATGTTTTAGCACGGGGTAATTTAATTTAATTGGATTTTAATAATTGATCTATTTATGTTCATTGTGTTTTAATTTTCCTGTACGCCGCCCTGGGTCCTTTTGTAGGAGAAGGGCGGGGTATAAATTTAATAAAATAAATAAATAAATAAATAAATCCCATTGAAAGAAAGGTCTAGAGCAGGGTTTCCCAAGTAGTCAATATGGGGGGGGGGGGGGGTTTCCTTTATTATCTATTAATGGAGGTCCATTATTATCCATTATTGTTGTTGTATTATTGCTGTTCATATATCATTAATTAAACTAGTATTTATTATATAATAAATGTTTGTGGGTTGATGAACAATACTGAAACATTATAAAGAGTTCAATTATCTGAGTTTGAGGACCCCTTGTCTAAGGTATCACTGTTAATACCAAACATATAATACTAGTTGACATATAGTTATTGCAGCTTTTATTGTAATAAGAATTAGGACATTTAAAAAAAACCTGTAGTATTCTGTAACACAAAGCTCTCCCTGTAGATTAAAATTTAACAAGCAATATTGGAATTTGCTACAAATTTACATAATTTGCCTAGCAACTTGTGTGAAGAGATCTCATTAACTACATGAGCATGAAGAGATGCCCTTAAGAACTTAATTTCATTTTTTTAGACAAATCCATATAGATTAGTTATGGTTTTTGTTTTCCTTTTTAGTAGATTTATCAGGATAGAAGTCATGCAGTTTAATCCCCATAGCACCCTCTCCTGGTAGTGAAAAAGAAGACACTGAAACTGAAATAATGTACCATTTTTTAAAAGATATGATTTGTGTTGGTTTTCATCATTAAAGCTGTACCTGCCTTAGGTGTGGTCTCTCATTCCAAACAAATCAGAGTTTAAAATCTGCAGCAGAGGCTGTTTTGATTATGGACATTTGGATATTCCATATGCCAGGCATAAGACAGGGCCTTTTTCTATATTACTCTCAAATTATTACAACACTTTCTCAGCTTAGTTCCTCATTTCCTCCATTTTAGCAAGACTGTCACTGCAAACACCTGCCATCTGGCTTGTCCAACTACCGATAACATTATTCAGGAATAGTTTGTTAATTCAGTTTTAATTCTATTATTATTTTGCCTATACTGTATTTTTTTAATTAGCCACTCTTGAACATCCTTTTCAGATAGGAAGGTGGGACATCAATCAATTAATACTGATAAAACATTATCTATTCATAAAATGGAAGGCAACTACAATGGATGTGAAATTTGTATGCGAAAGAAAAACAGCAAAGTCCATTAGTAAAAGGTAAAGGTTCCCCTCGCACACATGTGCTAGTCATTCTGGATTCTAGGGGGCGGTCATCTCCATTTCAAAGCTGAAGAGCTAGCACTGTCCGAAGACGTCTATGTGGTCATGTGGCCGGCATGACTAAACACCGAAGGCACATGGAACACTGTTACCTTCCCACCAAAGGTGGTCACTATTTTTCTACTTGCATTTTTATATGCTTTCGAACTGCTAGGTTGGCAGAAGCTGGGGCAAGTAACAGGAACTCACTCCATTACGCGGCACTAGGGATTCGAACCGCCAAACTGCCAATCTTTCTGATTGACAAGCTCAGCACCTTAGCCATTGAGCCACCAAGTCCCTGCAAAGTTCATTAGACCCCTATAAAACTGAAAAAATCATTTTCAAGTGAATCATTGTGGTCATTTTGGTATTATTCTTGAAAGCTAAACACTGAATATCAGGAAAAGGACGCTGGGGACGTCAATTGATGCCAAACTCTGCCATTCTTCCTTTCAGATCATTTTCAGGCAGGCACAATAACACTGGGGAGAATATCAAAGTAATACAACTTTTCTACTATCAACACTAAGCTATGTACAGTACCTGTAGTTCTTTAGGTTAGGAAATGATGTGGGGCTTGCATTAAAATGTGGTACAAACATTGGAAAATTGTTAATGGAGCCACCTAACTATATACTGCTTAGCATCTGGTAGCCTAGGTAAATATTTATATGTTGTAACAAATAAAGATGGTAAAGAAATTATTTTACAGTACAATTATGTTTTATTTTGCCTTTTTGAACTAACACACAAGTCAAAATTTAGGTCTCCTTTTAAAATCATACTTCTCAAAATGTTGCCATGCAGTTCGTTTGTTTAAAAAAGTTGACTAGATAAAACTCTCTTCTGAAATGCATGAAATGTAACACAATTCTGAAATTCAGTGAAAATATTAGAAAGGTTTGTTTATATCACAAAGGTGCAAATAAAAATGTGTTCATAAGAGGAGCACCAAAAAGGAAAATAGGTATGAATTTTAGAAAAAAGAATGATCCAATGAACTGATTTGGATCGATACATAAAGTGAAAAAACTGTTAACTGACTCACTTCACAGCTGTAGTAAGAAATATCTTACTAATTTTAAGCAAAATTAAACATAACTAAGCCTTTGTGTTTATGTTTATTGAATTTGTATACCGCCCTTCTCCCTTGCGGGACTCAGGGCGGTGAACAGGCATAATAAAAATAACAAAGACATGAATATATAAAATACTTTAAGATGTCAATTAAAACATCTTATTGGATGCTTTGTTATTGGAGTGAGGACCTTGTAATCCATGATACAGATTAATGAGCTGTAACCCAGATATAATTCTTCCAACTGCAGCTGTCCAATTCTGCCCAGGAGATGAGAGCTCCTCTCTCCTTCAGCATAGAGATATGATGTCATGGAACATATTTTCTTCCTGTATGCTTTGCTCTTGACATCACTCTGCCAAAACGAGAATTAAGATGATAGACATTTGTCCTGACCACCAAAAAACTCTATCAGTACCTTCATTCTAATCAGAACACTATCCTTCAGTTCATTGACAGCGCTTCATTTTTCTTAGCATTGCCATTCTGGATCTGTCACTTCCCGTGTAAAATATTGCAAACTGCTGAAGAAGAGAACTTGAAGGAAGCCTTACTTTATTGCTTGAAGGCCAATAGATAAGTATTGGTAGATGGGATAAAAAGAACAGCCAATAAGTTGTATTTTAATTATTCCTCCGTCTACTCAACAAGACAGAGAGTATCTATATCAGCCTTAGGCTACTGTTGACAAAGATCAAATCAGAAACAACTGAGCCTTCGAAGCCCCTGATTTGAAGCGACAGTCATCTAGAACAGGGGTCCCCAACCCCCGGGCCGTGGACCGGTACCGGTCCGTGGCTTGATAGGAACTGGGCCGCAGTGAGCGGTGCAACTCTTAGAAAGGGCCAGAGAGGAGGAGGAGGGGGCAGCCCCCTGGGCAGAGCGCGCGCCGGGGCGGGAGAGCACAGGCGTGGCCGCTCACGCCGTTGGGGGCCCGAGAGGGGTGAGTGAGCCAACTCACACACACCCCGTGTGCATGCGCCACCTGTTCCCCCTCCCCCCGCTCTCCCTCTATGCCAGCTGAGCCATGGCCACCAGTCCGCGGAATTTTTTTAACATGAAACCGGTCCCTGGTGCCAAAAAGGTTGGGGACCCCTGATCTAGAATACTGTCCTTAGCAATTTTACTCCCAAGAGCTTTCAGCTGCTCCCAAGATACTCTTCCTTTTATCAGAAGGTGCAAATCTTGAGGTTTCATTTTGTGTTGTAACCATCAGTCAAAAAAATGAAAAGAATGATTTCTTCTAAAATGAAGAAAACTCAAAGGAAAGGTAACTCTGAGGTTAGGGATATATCTTTACTTATGGAGGAACTGCCAACAAATTATGATTCCTTCTGAAAGTGCAGAAATTAACCTCAGCATATCTTACATTGACAAGGGATTCTGTAAAGTGACACGGCTGTTTAAAACATATGCTGACCTTCGTGTTTGGGGAAGAAACATTTGGAAACTTGCTTGTTTCTGTTTTACATCAAAGGTGCAAAAGATGAAATGGGTGGAGGAGATGAAAGAGAGGCATTTCATTAATATTCTTATTTGTTGCACAGATCAGTTTTGCCAGACAGGCAGAAGTACTGATCATGGGGAATTGTGGCAGATAAAAATGGATGATTGACAAAATGGCATTGCTAAAAATAATGTTGGCATATTGGATCCATTAGTTTTTCGATCCCATGAGTGTTATGTAATGGGAATGGTTTCCTTCCACCATTAGGTTTACTGTTTTAGGCTACAAATGAAATGCCCTGTATATGGAACTGTTATTTTCCCCCTATCACTTAAGTAGATTTACTTATCAAGTAATGCTGATAAGTTAAAAGCATGTAGAACTGCATTTTTATCCTTTTCTTTATTTTACAGTTTTCAATTATTCATTTATTTGAAATAGTGTGTATGGACAAATACAATTTTTATCACTTTTAAGGCAATTTCAGTTTCAATCAGGGTAGTTCCCAAGAATAATTTCATTGGGCCAATAACTAAGGAAATGAATCAATGGCAATATCATATACATAGAGTACCATATTTTTACTTCAAGAATTCTTCTTTCCTCTGGGCAGAATTAAATTATACTGTACTTTGCTGCAGACAAAAGATTTTCCTGTGGATGTTTGTAGAGTCTTTGAAGCAACTTAGATTTAAGTCACTTTGCTCCACTCCTCTTTTCCTTACCAGAGATTTTACTGAGCAATGAAACCCACTGGTTCCTCAACCTAGATAAAATACCCACAATTTAGTAAAAAATGTGTGGGGGGGTTTGGTAGGGTGGCAGAATCTGGGGGTGGAATGAAAAGGGAATTCAGCCTAGAATCCCTACATAGCTACATAAGAACTAAGTGCAACCCAGTGGCAGGATTCAAATAATTTAACAACCAGTTCTCTGCCCTAATTATTTTTTCCAACAACTAGTTCACCAAACTGTTCATAGAGTTAACAACTGGTTCTCCCAAAGTGGTGCAAACTGGCTGAATCCCACCACTGGTCCAACCAACCCCTCCTTGAGTGCCCTTGAAACGTATTTAACTCTAAGCAGATGCTGATTATTACTTGAGAAGATTCCTGTGCATAGGCTTTTAGCAATAGATTGGTTTAATTGAACCTTCATTTGTGGACCTGGTCTTTCACTCCTGACATTAGTCTTCTCAACTCACATTGACATTTGCTTAGAGTTAGATAAGGGTCAATGACACACAGGGGAGGTTGGACTTAGTTCTCTTGTGGCTGCATAAGATTCTAGGCTGATCCCCCTTTTCACTCTGCCCCAGATCCTACTTTCCCTTCTCCTGCAGGTTCTCTTTGGGTAACAACACACAAACTCATTACCAATCACAATAGGGACATTTAAATTGACTTAAAGTATTTTACCTACATTGGGTAAAAGGATTTTCTGATGTGGTTTTGGGCATTGGCAAAATCTAATTCCTCCCCTCCCCCTGGTTCTGTGGGCATGGCTTGGGAGGGGGATCATGTGACTGGGTGGGCGTGGCCAACCTTTTTTTCACTTTCATTTATTTTTTAAAGCTTTTTAAAGCATTTTTCCCCTGCCGGTTCAGACAAACTGGCGGAGCAAAAAATCTTTTAAAAGCTTTTAAAAATAGCTTCCAATGATCGCGTGGCTCATCTGTGAGCCTGCAGCTGTGAACCACATGATCACCAGAAGCTTTTTTTCTCTGTGGTTCACCTGAACCAGCAGGGAAAAAAATCTTTAAAAAGCTCACAGCGGAGCCACACGATCCTTGGATGTTTTTTTTTTACTACCAGAACCAAGAACAATCATCCCTACTGGTGCGACTGAACTGGACCGAACCAGGAGGATTTCACCCCTAGCTTTGGGTAAAGAATGGGGAAAAAAGTTTGGAAAGCATTGATCTATCCATTTAAAAATACAGCAAGAACTATCTGTGAAGGCTGGAAGATGCCATGGTTGATATATTTACAAATCGCTGGGAGGAAGGAGGAATATTAAGAAAAAAGATTGAATTTGAAATGCTCATAGAAAGCCAATGCCATCTGTTAGGACACATATATAAACTTTTACTTAGACATAGTATAAAAACAGAACGAACAAAAAAACTACATGATAAAATGGATGAACAATTTTAAACAGTTACTATAGAACAATGAAAAGAATTATGGTCTAAATCTATAAAATTTACACCAAGCTATAACTTAAAGGAAAATTGGTACAAAATGTTCTACAGATGGTACACAACTCCAGCAATAATATATGAGAGACAAATCACACAGTAATAAATGTTGGAAATGCTTTGAACAGAAGGAATGCCTTATCACATGTGGCAGACATGTAAAAAAAAAAAGCACAAAACTACTAGAAAGATATACATACCACAATACAGAAAACTTTGGACTATAAAACTGAAATGAAACCACAACTTTCTATTGGGAAAGAAATATTGTAATTTAATGAGATAAATCCTTACAGCAGAGAGGATAAATTACATTTAACATTGGAAGAAAGACACAAAAGCAACAACATCTGACTGGGCAAGCTTGGTGAATATGTAGCAATGTCAAAATTAACCATTTATTTACACAATAGAAGTTTAAATTTAAGCAAGAATAGATCACACATACATATATTTTATTTCTTTTGTCAAGCATGAATTAGATAACAGATATATGTATAAACATGATTATGAATACATGAAACGGATACAAATACAAGGGAATATTAGGATAGGGACAGCAGGCACGCTGGTGCGCATATGCACGCCCCTGACAGACCTCTTAGGAATAGGGTGAAGACAGAGGTGCAGTGGTGGGTTTCTGCCGGTTCTCCCCGACTCGGGAGAACTGGTTGGTGAAATTTAGCATTCCAGTGAGAGGAGATTGGACTGGTGGACCCAGAAGTAACTTCCAGAATGCCTGGCCAGAAGAAAGAACTTTGGGAGATCTTTGGGTGATAGTTTTCTCCTGGATTCCTCCTTGTCCCTTCTCCAATCAACCCAATTGCTTTCTCCTGTGTGCAATTTCAGCTCTAAATCCTTTAGCAGTCTATTTTTGGGAGTTTTTCAGCTCTCTTCCCCCCTTCTTTCATCAGTCACAAACATTTTTGCCACCGTGGGCATGGTTTGGTTGGTGAGGGTCATGTGACTGAGTGTGCATGAGTGATGTCACATCGGCCATGCCCACCCAGTCACATGACCACTGAGCTACTCCCACAAAACAGGCCACACCTACAGAATAGGTTCTAAAAAAATTTGAAACCCACCACTGCAGAGGTGGGTTCCTACCGGTTTGGACCTGTTCGGCCAAGTAAGTAGTAACGTGGCGTGCCACGCCCTCAAACTGGTTCTCTCAGCCGCACCATAGGCAGCACCATAGATGGTGCCACCTCGTTTTTCTTCTGCGCATGTGTGCATAGTGTGCATCAAGCACGCACACGCAGCGGGTCCCTGAGTGAACCGGCCGTATCAGCAGCCAGAATCCACCCTGGGTGAGGTCAACAGTAGACAGTCTAAGATTAAAGTTTTGGAGGTTTGGTGAGGAAACCATAGAGTCAAATAACGCATTCCAGGCATTGACCACTCTGTTACTGAAGTCGTATTTTCTGCAATCAAGCTTGGAGCAGTTTACCATAAGTTTGTATCTATTGTGAGCTCGTGTGTTGTTGTGGTTGAAGCTGAAGTATTCATTGACAGGTAGGACATTATAGCAGATAATTTTATGTGCTATGCTTAGGTCAGATCGAAGACGGCAAAGTTCTAAATTGCCTAAGCCCAAAATTTCATGTCTGGGGTCATAAAATATTCTGTTGTGAGCAGAGGAGTGGAGGACTCTTCTCGTGAAATATCTCTGGACCTGTTCGATTATATTAATGTCTGATACGCAGTGTGGGTTCATCATGCAATCTTGCAGATATACTGATAATCAGATACTATTTGGTTTTTAAGTGGGTCCGAACACTTGTACACAAACTAGCAGATGCATAAGAGTGGGGAAGTCTGAAACTCAACACCTTTTTTAAAAAAAAATTCCTCATTTTAATTTTTGATTCTCTTTTTTGTCTTTCATTTAATTTTCTTTGTATTTCAAGTATTATATTTTTTAGTATTTACACATACAGAACATATACACACACAGAGCATGTAATTACACAATGGAGAATTTCATATCAACCAATTTAGCTTAAGACCAAAATCCTTTTTATAAAACAAATACCACGATGTATGCCCTTCCTTTTCTCATTCATTTCCCATGTTATAGTTAATTATAAAGAAAAAAGCCAAATTATCATAAAGCTTGTAGCATTAATACCTGAAATTGTAATTAAAGTTGATAGAGTATCTAC
The DNA here is from genome assembly GCA_039707465.1 of Rhabdophis nuchalis. Lineage (NCBI taxonomy): Eukaryota > Metazoa > Chordata > Lepidosauria > Squamata > Natricidae > Rhabdophis > Rhabdophis nuchalis. The sequence goes on along the minus strand of CM077643.1, from coordinate 187,798,778 downwards.
TTATCTATATACGTTCTTCTGAAGCACATGAACTACAGAATATTAAAAATCTATTATATAAATACCATTGTACTGAAATAATATATTGTATTAAAACTGAGCAGATGGAGCAATACACTAATGGCCCATATGGCTAGATTTAATAATGCTAAAATTTAAATGTTGAGCTTTATATATCTATCCATGAATTCATCCATCCATCCATCTCAGGCAGAGTTATCAATATATACATTTAAAGGAGTGGTGAAATTCAATTTTTTTTACTACCAGTTCTGTGGCATGGCAGGGGAAGGATACTGCAAAATCTCCATTCCTACCCCACTCCGGGGAAGGATATTGCAAAATCTCCATTCCCTCCCCACTCCAGGGGAAGGATACTGCAAAATCTCCATTCCCTCCCCACTCCAGGGGAAGGATACTGCAAAATCTCCATTCCCTCCCCACTCCAGGGGAAGGATACTGCAAAATCTCCATTCCCTCCCCACTCCAGGGGAAGGATACTGCAAAATCTCCATTCCCTCCCCACTCCAGGGGAAGGATACTGCAAAATCTCCATTCCCACCCGACTCTGGAGCTAGCCAGAAGTGGTATTTGCCAATTCTCCGAACTATTCAAAATTTCCTTTACCGGTTCTCCAGAACCTGCTGGATTTCACCCCTGATTTAAAGGCATCTGTTATTTTTCGAATGGCCTTCAGTTTAGAACAGTGGAAGAGGCTATCTTTCCCATAAAAATCATTTGTAAAGTCTTTCTTCAGGTCCTTCTAGAATCTGAAGTGCAGTGGGCTGCTTTTTGGGGGAGAAAATGCAATATTTTGGATGAAGGCACAAAGGAAGTAATTACTCTGCTTGGATAATGGAAACACTCTTGTAAGCAAAGAAGTAAAATCCCAGCATCAAAGTGACAGAATATAAAAAAAATTGGTTATGGATGTTGCCTCAGGTTTTACTTCGCTTTTCTCTTTCTTTCTCTTCCTGGTGGATAGGTGGGACAGCCATCTATTCTGTAGATGTTTGCTTTTCAGTAAAAAATCAAATTGCCATTTTCTTCAGAAGCTGCTCTTTAGGATGACAGCAGCTTCATTTAGAGTTTTATAATGTGAATTCCTGATGTCTCCTATCAGCTGTATGCCTGTGAATATAAAAAGCTCTGTTTTTCCCTGAGCATCAGCCAATTTTAGTCTGAAATGTGACAAATGATGCCTCCTGATTTTTCTCTCCCCTTTTAAGAAAACAAGAGGAAAACATTTTTGGGGGGGGGGGATGTATCTTCGAAAAACAATCATATATATCATAGTTGCCTGGGTAATTTAATATGTATGACAGACTATTCCCAGAAACAGTTTAACTTTGGTTGTATAGCACAGTATTATGAATATAAATTTCACAGCTAAGACCAGAAGCTCTGAGTGTTTCATTATACTTTAAAACCAAAAGTGATCAGGAACATTGCAAATGACATATTTAGCTTTACTTTCATTCTCAGAGATTTTACCTTAATTTCTAAAGTTGTTTTGTTAATATCTCTCTGAGTCTGTAGAAAATCGTAAGCATGGAACCCAAAGAAGGGAACCAAATGTTGAGCATAGTGTTTCTCAAAATATCTGGAGGATACCAAGTTGGAGAAGTTGACCAAGATCTTCCAGGACAAAACCTCCAGGATTTTCTCAATTTTTTATATTTAAGGGTGGGGTGGAGGCGCCCTTTTAACATTTTGATGAGCATAGTACGGATACATTACTGCTTCCCTTCCGTCCTGTGACTTTGCTATGCTTAATCAATGTGTCAGTTGGGTCATAATTTAACAGATTAACAGAGATGGAAGGGACCTTATAGGTCATATTTAAAGAAAAATAGCTGAGATGAGTCCACCTGTTGGTAGAAGCCATTCCAGGAAGAAAATTCCAGGATTTTTCAAAGATTGTATTCCATGCAATGCAATGAACTTCCATCAGAAAGAAAAAGGAGAATTGTCGATATACAGTCCCTTCTCATACATGTCCAGATCAATTTGGCAGTGGTAGCTCCTCAATTGAGGGACACGGTAGCTCAGTGGCTAAGACGCTGAGCTGGTTGATTAGAAAGGCTGGCAGTTCAGCAGTTCAAATCTCTAGTGCCACGTAAGGGAGTGAGATCCCTTACTTATCCCAGCTTCTGCCAACCTAGCAGTTTGAAAGCATGTAAAAGTGTTAAGTAGAAAAAATGGGAATCACCTTTGGTGGGAAGATAACAGCATTCCATGCGCCTTCGGTGTTTAGTCATTTAGCCAGTCAAATGACCACGGAGATGTCTTCGGATAGCACTAGCTCTTTGGCTTTGAAACGGAGATGAGCACCGCCCCCTAGAGTCAGGAACAACTAGCACATATGTGCGAGGGGAACCCTTACCTTTAATAGAAGAATTATGTATATCATTCATAATACAGAGACAATTTATACAGGATGGACCTCATGTGTACATACTGTACATTTCTATTTGTTATTTTATTGTTAAAATAATGAAATGCAAAAGAGAATAGCTCCTGCCGCATTCGCAAATGGACGTTGGGTTTTTAGTGGGAATTTTAGCACAGGTCCATAATTTAATTTCTTTTATCTATATTTATTGTATTATAATCTATTTATTGGCTTTTAGTTTCCTGTGCACCGCCCTGGGTCCGTTCCGACGGAGAAGGCGCGGTATATAAATCGAATTAAATAAATAAATAAATAAGAATGGGGAAAAAAATGAAATAAAAAATGAATAAAATGAAAGAACTACTACGTAACAACCAATAGCATTGGGAAAATACTTTCTAGTAACACATCTCCCCTTCCCTTCGGTTTGTGTCCCTAACCGCAAACCACAATTTAGATATCTGACTTTTTATTAAACCTTAGACATTGTTACTGGGGTTTTTTTAAATCCTAGAAGCCATATTCCAGATGTCTGAATCTGCCTTGCTCTGTAATGTGTCATATATACAGGAACTATTTCTGCTTGAATTTGGTTAAACTTCTATTATGAATATGCACACTGTCAATTTTGCTACTGCAGCATATTCTCCAATTTTAGTCTCTTAATCTGATACCATCAACAAGGTTTCGGTTGTCTAGATTTTTTCATGCAGCTGCCAACATGTATCTTAGTAAATTGTGATATTTTTCATTTATGTTTTCTGGAATTATGTCCAATTAAAGCATCTGTGGTTTCAGTTCAACTTTTATTTTTAAGGCTTTTTGAATATTTTGATGCATTTCTTTCCAGTACTTTTGAGCTTTTTACATAACCCCACATGTGGTAGGGTGTCTTTTCTTTGTTGTGGCATTTTCAACATTTGCGGTATGTTTTATCTATCTTGGCAATCATTGACAGAGTTATGTACCATCTGTAAAACATTTTATACCAATTTTTCCTTTAATTACAACTTTGGGTAAATTTTATTGATGTTTTTCCATAATTCTTCCTATTGCACAACTGTGATAGCATCTTTAAAATGGATCTCACATTATAATGTGCCATCTCAGTTGCTACCCATTCAAACCTCACGCACAGACACCGATATTTATTCCTGTAACATCTTGTCCAATAAATTTTCCAATGCACAAATTTGTATCAGGCAGTGAATTTATGGTGGGAGTATCTGGCAATAGGATAGCGTGCAATTATTCAAAGTCTCATGAGGCATGGGATTTAACCGCACTGCACAAAGTCAGTTTAAAATTTTCCCTTATAATAGTGTGAAGCATTTTGCAGGCTCATCACATACATCAGTGTTTCCCAACCTTTCTGGTTTTGCAGACCAACTGGGGTGGGGGTGGGGAGATGGAAGAGGGGATGGCTCTGCGGGAGCAGCAGACAAGGCTGCTTATGCACGTAGCTCCATTTGCACAAGCAACAAGCAAGCACACACGTCCCTTGTGCAAATGGAGCATGCACAGCCCACACTTGCCTGCTGCTCGCGCAAGTAGGGATGCACGCACGCTCACCTACTACTTCTGAGGTCCAATTCAAAAGGGCTCAAGGCCCGGTAGTGGCCAAGGCCCAGGGGTTGGGGGACCCCTGAAATAGATGATTTTCATGATCCTGGCAACTATCTCTAAGATAAATCAGTATGATTTTGGTATTACAAATTGAACGTGTGAATAGTTAAACTAAGCAATCACTTTTTCAAGACACTGGACACAAAGGTAGAAGTTGAAAAAAGGAATATCTAGATCTCTGATGGAAGAGCAGTAGATCAGCCTAGAGCAGGAGTCCTCAACCTTTGGCTCTGGAGCCACATGTGGCTCTTTATCCTTCTGCCGCAGTCCCTGCCACCAGTTGGCACCACAATTTTGAGAGGAGATTCCAGTTTGGGGGGAGAGAGAAGCAGGGCACGCCAGAAGGAGACTCTATGGCAAGGGGCGGGTTTTCCGGTCGGCTCCACAATTGATAGGGCTTTTGGTTGGGACAGATAGAAGAAAAAGGATGCTGCACTAGGAGGCATCTCTATGGTGGGGAAACCAGACTTCCACTCAGCTCCAGAATTAAATGGGGGCTTCCAGTTAGGACTTTTGTGGCTCTTTGAGTGTTTTAGGTTGCCAACCCCTGGCCTAGAGATGTGGTACTCATTATTTTAACATCAGCAACATGCTTAACACTGCTTACATGAAGGGATTTGGGGGTAACAGGTTTCAAAACCTGTTTGACCTTTTGAGCTGGAAGCTTCTAGGGTTGTTTCATTGTTACTTTAAATCACATCTGTGCTCTACATGTTTTAATTGTAAGTGAACATCTTCTGCCCATGGATGTAGTTTCAGGATCTTGGGAAATTAGTAAGAAAAACAAGTAAATATCATGAAGCAAGAGCCCACTTAGCCTTGCTTTGCAAAGGAAACTTTTTCAAGTAAGAATATGAAAAGGTTCCAGCTTATTTTCACATCATGGTTCCAACCAGTTTCCCTGCCTCCAATTAAGATTGTGCCCATTAGCCAAATTAAAAGAAAATGTGGAGAATCTGGATTTGGAAACTGAGAGTTGGATGACAGTGGTCCAAAGGAACAGCAGGTAAGTGGAATGCCACTCTTCCAAGTTATACCTTCCCCAATTGTTTATCAATTCTCCTATACTTGCTTCAAAGAGCAAAAAAAAAACAAAGAAGCACAAAGCACACATTGTGATGTCTGCTTTTGTCCCATCACAGATTTTGTCTGATTACTGGAGTCACTGTGGAAGTTCTCCGCTCTCTTGAAACATTTCACTCATAGGTTCATATATGACACACTGACAATGTTTATTAAATTTCCTGTTGACTCTGGTCTTTCCCAGCATGCAGACATGCATATTGATCCTGCCGCAAGCACAGGAAGGAATGTAGAAACATTTGCTTCCATATTTCATTAACCACACTTATGATGTCTTAACAGATGCAGTTAAATGTGGTCAATTCTTAAGGTAAGTTTTAAATAAACCAACACAATATGTTACTGAGCTTATTTGTTCTAAGAAAGAAAGCGATGGCCCACAAGAAACCATCCACAATATCTTGCAGTATTTGGAATCTTCTGCTCAGATGTTACCGAAATTTAGTAGCTATTTTGTTTAGATTAACATAATTGTTTGGAAACACTTTGTTTTCTTTATTTACTTACATATAAATTTTGATAAAGTTAGAATACACATTAGTATCACTAAAAATGAAACAGCATATTGCTTATTTGTTGTCTTAAGGTTGTTGAATTCTGGTTTCAACTATTCATAGTTAGGATTAAGATTAACTTCAGTTTAAATTTCAGATGGCACAGGAAGATATGCTATTAATCAGAATCAAAAGCTTTCCAACTTCTGTTTCTGGGCAAGTAGGAGAAGGCTAGGATTAGGGCATGCAGGATTTGCTAAATAAGAATTTGATATAACATCCAATCATGGCCCAGGTTTTTGAAATCCAATGAGTTTTAAAATGAACTGTCAGCCACAAATTCACATTGCTGGACCACTTGATAAACAGATTTTGCAGTCTTGATCTTAACCATGGGAATGCCAATTTTTTGTATCTGTGTTCATGAAGTCCTTCAATAGAGTAAGATATTATGGGTAACTTTAGCAAAACAAAACAAAAGTAATATAGTCGTATTCTAAAGCAGGGGTGTCAAACTGGCATCCTGTGGGCTAGATGTGTTACACGCAGGTCATGCCCACCTGAGCTCTATGAAGGGAAAAAAGGTCACAATACATCACGTGACAACAACGTGACACAGCGAGTTTGACACCCGTGATCTAATGTTAGATATGGAAGGAAGGAAAAACATTGTGGAAGTAATATAGGTCCATAAGATCATCAGCAATAGCAGTAGCACTTAAACTTATATCCCACTTCACATTGCTTCACAGCCCTCTCTAAGTGGTTTACAGAGACAGCATATTTCTCCCAACAATCTGGGTCTTCATTTTACCGACTTTGGAAGGATGGAAGTCTGAGTCAACTTTGAGACAGTGAGACTCAAACTGCCAAATTGCTGGTAATTGGCAATCAACAGAATTAGCCTGCAATTCTGAATTCTAACCACTGCACCACCGTGGCAACAAGGCCATTAGGGGAAGGTAAAAGAATACAATGTCTTTCATTTTTTTACAATGGAAAAAGCATCCAGATAATACTGCCTAACAATAAACACCAACTTTGATAAGGACCGTGTCTTCCTAGCACCTTACTTGCACTGTTATTGTGTTGAACCATCTAGCATGCTTACTACGTTCATTCCTTAAGTCTGATATCATGTTTGGTAATTATTATATCTGTCAATGCTGCCTCAAACAAGAATCTATTTGGGTATTTTTTACTCTGGAATGAACAAATTCAAAATATAATATACTTGATGAAAGTTCATTTTTAAAGTTTGCACACAAACTATGTACAAAATGTTGGGATTTTTTTTTACATGCAGCAAAAACAAAATCACTAATCTCAGCAAAATGACTGGTCAACCAGCTGCTAAAACATTTTTTTTGCTGCCATGTTTTATCTCCTCTCTGAAGTCACTTTTCTCATGCTTGGATCATTGTATCAACAATTACTTTAAAAAAAACAGTATTAATAAACCATGTACTGAAGGGTAAAATACTTGCCTTGAAGGAAACTTCAGGAACACTACCTTACACATTCCTTTTACTGAAGCAGCCCTATACACCTTAAGTTATATCAGGCCCTTTATTCAAAACAGCTGGTAACACTCAATACTGTTCCATATGAATAGAGCCTACTCTGGTGGAGTAACATTGATGTAACAAACAAAATGGAGGTTGCACACCTTTCCTCCCTGTCTTTTGATCTGGGTCCAACCTATCTCCTCTCTTTGCTTAATCTTGTCAATTCTTCTGAATTTTCCATGACATGTCCTACAAAAGCTGGTGCCAAAATCAAGGGTGCAAGGTATTTCAAAATACACGTTTCTTAGTACTATCAGCAAATTAGGTGTGAGCCAGACCTCTATGAGTGACCATGTTTTCTTCGAAAAAAATAAAGGACAAATCTTTAAAAAGGGGCATCTAAAAGAGGTTCATAAGGATAAAAAATAATTTCATAAAATTCAAGAGCAAAACAAAGATCTTTTTGGAAAAATGCATACAGTATTCTCTAGGACAGCTTTCTGAAATAAAGGACTGAAACCTATATTTCAACTAAAGTTTGAGTCTCCTGTTATGGGATAGTATTATGCAAGAAGCAGGTTTTCTGTGAGTCATTCATGATTGAACGTGACTCTGTCTCCAACCAAAACTTGGCTTGAAATACCAGTGCAATATTTGGTGATGGAGGGAGTGTTATTTCTAAAACCGTAACAGCTTATGAGGCTTAACAAAGTCTTTATAGCTTATATGTGCAACTATTAAAGCTTAATTTCCAATCTGCTGGCTTTCTGAAATACCAATAGAAATAGGAATAAATTTAAACTGAGAGTTTCTTAATTATAAAATGTGTATGTTATGACTATACTCCTAATACTTATCCTGTTTTAAATATTTACTTTTTGTTGTTGGATTACTCTTCCGTTTAATTTTGCTTTTAATATAAAATTATTATTACTTTTTGCTTTCCCCTGCAATAAAACAGGGGAAAAACAACATTAGTGAAATAAGACATCATTGGGCTTAAAACCTGTGGAAAATTCTTAACATCAATATTTGTAAAAACATAATTTTGAAATAAATGTCACGGCTATACAGAATCCAATCAATCCCCCTCCCCTCATATATTGTAACCAGAATCAGGCTAGTACCTCTAGGATGAAATGAAATGAATGTCACTGGAGAAAGCATTACAAGAATATCATTTTCCATAGATTCTCTGAAAAAATCCTAACTATATGACAAGTCAGTGTATATAAAACAGTAAAAACTGTTGTATTTTATGTTTTATATTATCGATTTTACCTGCCTGTACACTGCCCTGAGTCCCAGTAGGGAGAAGGTGCGGTATATAAATTTAATAAATTCTAATTCTAATAACAAGCTAGGACACATATGAATAATAATAATAATAATTGTTTATTGTCAGTGTACAACATATGTACAATGAGGTCAGTTAAGCTCCCTCAGTGCATACACCCCCAACACAATACAACTCACAGTGCAGACAAAGAAGAAAGAAAAAAAAATCCCTAACTCAATAAATTATATTAACAAACACCCAATCACAATACACCAGTGTCAACATGTTACACGTTGTGCTGGCCCTGCAAGTCCGTCGTTCTACTTAGTTATGATGTTATTTCGCATTCAGGTGTCTGACAGCCCACGAATAAAAACTGTTCTTCAGGCTGTTTGTGCATCTGGCTATGCTTCTATATCTCCTTCCCGATGGTAGAAGGGTAAAGAAGGGCAGACCAGGGTGTGAATCATCCCTGAGGATTTTTCTCACTCTTCTACGGCAGCGAGCCTTAGCAAGCTCATCTAGTGGTGTCAGGAGGCAGCCCATGATGTTTTGTGCTGTGCTCACCATCCTCTGTAATGTTTTTCTATCCACAGTTGTCAAACTAGCATGCCATACCATGATGCAATAAGTGAGGACGCTTTCTATTGTGGACCAGTAAAAGGAGGTCATCAGTTGTTCCACCATGTTTTTACGGAAGACATCCGTGGTTTTGGGGTAGAGTACCATCTGTACGCTAATGATACTCAGTTGTACATCTCTACCCCAAACCACCCCAACGATGCCGTTGAGGTGATGTCCCGGTGTTTGGAGGCCGTACGGATCTGGATGGGCAGTAATAAATTCAAACTCAACCCGTCCAAGACCGAGTGGCTGTGGTTCCCGGCGTCCCGGTTTAGCCAGGTGATTCCATCGCTGGCCATGGGGGGCGAATTATTGGCCCCCGTGGAGAGGGTGCGCAATTTAGGTGTCCTCCTGGATTCCCGGCTGTCCCTGGAGGACCATGTGACAGCCGTGGCCAGGGGGGTGTTTTACCAGGTTCACCTGGTCCACCAATTGCGCCCCTTACTTGACCGGGACGCCCTTCGCACAGTCACTCAAGCACTCGTGACTTCCCGTCTAGACTACTGTAACGCTCTCTACATGGGGCTCCCCTTGAGATGCACTCGAAGGTTACAGTTAGTTCAGAACACGGCCGCGCGGGTGATCATGGGAGCCTCAAGGCAATCTCATATAACACCTCTCCTGCACGAGCTGCACTGGCTACCTGTGACCTTTCGGGTGCGTTACAAGGTATTGACGATCATCTTCAAGGTGCTCCATGGCACGGGGCCTAGTTACCTGCGAGACCGTCTGCTGCCCCATATGTCCCTACGACTGATTCGCTCCCAGAGAGGGTCTTCTCCAGGTGCCGTTGGCCGGGCAATGCCGGTTGGCGACGCCCAGGGGAAGGGCCTTCTCTGTGGTGGGCCCAACCCTCTGGAACGACCTACCTCCCGAACTCTGTGTCACCTCGGACCTCCGCCTGTTCCGCCAGCGCTTAAAAACGCACTTGTTTCATCTAGCCAGCCTGGCATGAACTACCCGATACCAAACTGACTCTTAGCTGATCAAAGTTTTAATTTGGGGGTTTTAATTATGTTTTAGCGCAGGGTTGGGTTTAATATGGTTTTTAAGAGTTTTTGTATTTTTGTACATTTGTATATTTGTATTTTTAATTTTCCTGTGCGCCGCCCCGGGTCCCTCTGTGGGAGATGGGTGCGGGATATAAATATGATAAGTAAGTAAGTAAGTAAGTAAGTAAGTAAGTAAGTAAGTAAGTAAGTAAGTAAGAAAGACCCGAAGGAAATGGAGTCTCTGTTAGGCGTTCCTGGCCACCTGTATCATGTTGTTTTTCCAGGTGAGGCCTTCACTGAGATGGATTCCCAGGAATTTAAAAGAGGAGACTCTCTCTAAACAGCCCCCCTCGATGTAACGTGAGGCAGGTTCCTCTCTCTTCCTCCGGAAGTCCAACACCATTTCCTTGGTCTTGCTGATGTTCAGGTGCAGGTTGTTTTTTAAGCACCACGTGGATAGTTTTTGAACCTCCCCACTGTACACTGTTACATCTCCAACTGTAATAAGACCCAGTACAGTGGTGTCAACTGCGAACTTAATTATTGCAGTGGATGGGCAGATGATTCACAATCATGTGTGTACAATGTATACAGGTAGAGAATTTTCTCTATATCATACTTTAAGCCATACTCAATTCAATAACTTACAAAGTCACTTAGTTTAGCTATCATTATGAGCCATAAACAATTATAAATCATACGTGTTGAATTAAAAAAAACATTACAATGAGAATCAAATAAAATGGACATCTTAATGTAGGAACCCAGGGCATTTTGCTTGCTAGTGTAATATCACCTAAATGTATTAATCTTCATATATCTAAATCAAAAGCAGAAAAGCCATAGCCCCATTCACACATTTGCAGCACTGCATTTAAAGGGATGCGTGTCCAACACTAAGTTAGCATACTTCCCACTAACAGAAACCTAAGCTGAAACCTCTCCTAACATCACCTCACATGCCACTGAAACAAAAAATATGCAGGTGAACTTTGAAATAATTATTTTGGGTGGTCCTTTCATGATTTGTGAGCAGTTAACACTTTACTAAACAAATGCATATGATAGTTTAAAAGAAAAAGAAAGAAGGGGTTTATTTTTACAGGGACCAATAAACTTTAACTGCCATCTGGCAAGGAATGATTAGAGGAGATGAAAATTAAGGTAGTCAACACAAATACCTGAGTGGATTCCTCCAGGAATTGAAGATAATTAGCTTGGTGCTTTGTTAAGAGAGAAGTCTATGAGAAACTAGGGAGCACCTCCGTTATGGCTCCTGCCCACCTTAATGGTCAGACTCATAGCTGAAAGAGCAGGAGGGAGCAGAAACATCTGGGAATCATCAGATACTTGCCCTGGCATTAAAATAATAATAAAAATGAGAAAAGTTACAGCACTCTAAAGAGCAGCTCTCTGTTTCTTCTATATCGTTGCAGTGTGTTAAACATGGACTTGCAGCTAATGTTAAGTCAACTTACTATTCTTGGAGGTTGGAAGGTCTTTAAACAGGAACTGGTGACACACAAAGCTGGAATTAATTGAAGTAATGCCACCCAAGCATGATTCCAGGAAAAGCAAGGTGAAGACAGCCTAAATCTATTTTTTTTTTCTGGGCTAAAACAGATGTGATTCTATATAATCCAACCTTTTCTTCTCCTTTTCCAAACAGAAGTACTTAGGGATTATTTCCTGTCACATTGTAGCTCATTTTGTGACCCAATTTTCTGATTTCCCCTTCTCTTGCAACATTTGCTAGTCTGATAAAGTGGATCTTGTCTTTAACTATAACTGTAAAAAAAATAAGCTACGGTAATCAAAGTTCAAGGATAAGATTCGAGACATGGTTGGCTTTAACTAAATACTTATTTAATCATTTTTATCTGCAGTATATTTTTCTAGCCATCCGTTTTAATCTACATTTTCCCCATAAATATAAGCAACTTTTATAGGATAAAAACTATAACTAAGAAAGAACACAGGCTTAACAAGCTTCTACCCTACTGGATAAGTGCAGCATATAATAATAGTGATAATCAACAATAAGTGCAATTAGAGATAATGTGCCTGTGCAAGATCCCTCATAATAATGCAATTTTACAGAAAACATAAACTGCATGATAAAATTAAATTGCAAGTTATTTCATGCAATCAAAGACAAAACATAGATCTTTCATCACTGCTTAAAGTCTAACAAGTGTCTTTTGTAAATGATGAGTCCGATTCAGTTTTCATTAGGATGGAGGCCACTCTAAGTTTTCCCTATACTCAAGGCACGCTGGTGTAACAGTGGTCCTTCTGGCAGCTAATGAAACAATAGACATATGCTTTAAGCTGAAATCCATTGTTAAAGAGAGTGCATATGTGTGTGATCTGAGTTTCTTTGCTTATGGGGGTGGAGCTGACTAGGATTAATCCAATTAGTCTGACAGTTGAGGGAATTATTTTTTTAGCAGAGTGATGGCGTTTGGGGAACAACTGTTCTTGTGTATAGTTGTCTTGGTGTGCTGTGCTCTATAGTGTCATTTTGAAGGTAGGAGTTGAAACAATTTATGTCCAGGATGCGAGGGGTCTGTTAATATTTTCACAGCCCTCCTTTTGACTCGTGCAGTATACAGGTCCTCAATGGAAGGCAGGTTGGTAGTAATTGTTTTTTCTGCAGTTCTGATTATCCGCTGAAGTGTTGTTGGGTTGCAGAACCAAATCAGAGAGTTATAGAGGTGCAGATGATGATAGAACCTAGAAATTTATAATAATTTATTATTATAATTTATAATAAATAATGCCTCTGAGCCAGCTTTCATTAGGATGGAGGCAACTCTAAGCCAGGGATGTCCAAACTTGGGAACTTTAAGACTTGTGGACTTCAACTCCCAGAATTCCCCAGCCAGCTATGCTGGCTGGGTGAATTCTGGGAGTTGAAGTCCACAAGTCTTAAAGTTCCCAAGTTTGGACATCCCTGCTCTAAGTTTTTCATATACTCAAGGCACACTGCACTAACAGGAGCTTAGACTCAGCAAGACAGGTGGCCTACACATGGGCTCAGTTAGTCTTGCTTTGGCCCTGGTCCCAGACAGCCTTTTATATTGTGGCCTGGAGTCATTTTTAAAGTAAAAACTTGTTTTCTAATTCCAGGAAATTATAGCTTTTACAAGGCATGCTGTACACACTGATATTTATAAATTGATGTGTGCTACAATATTCTTTCTTTACATGTTTTTGGTTGAAAGCAGGTTTTTTTTCACATTAGACATATATTGAGTGACAAAGTAAAGAATCTAAGCCAATAACGTGTAGGACTGCTGCCCTCAGAAATTTCACCAGAATATATTTTTCTGTTATATTATATTTGAAGATGAAGACAGGCACATTATATTTTTCTGCAATTGTTATGCAAAACTTGTATAAGAACTAAATAATGCTATCTTATATTCCCTACTATACATTATGAAAGTTTTTATAAGAATGCAGTACTCGGGATGACCTTTAAAAGAAAATAGATCATGTGAAGTGTGGTCCCTGGTAATCACATCTATACAATCTTACTTACTTATAATAGTTGCCAGCACCTTCCAAATAGCCTTTTCTTTTTCAATTCTCAATTCTCCGTCCAGCCTAAGATATTCAGGTGGATCCCATACAACTACAATACTTATCTTACTTATCTTTCTAGATCAATCAAGACTCTCCTAGACACCACTAGCTGAAATTCTTTAGCTCAGGGGTCTCCAACCTTTGCAACTTTAAGTCTGAAGGACTTTAGCTCCCAGAGCTGAAGTCCTTCAGACTTAAAGTTGCAAAGGTTGGAGACCCCTGCTTTAGTTAATAGGGTCCATAATATGCTCTACTTGCCAGACTGGGAGGGATGGGTCAACTTAATAAGGACAAGATGGTTTCTCGGGTAACCCGAGCCCATGTCTTGAAGAACTTTCAAGGCCATAACCAACACCTTGAATGGGACCCAGAAGCAAACTGGCACCCAATGCAGGTCATGCGGCAGAAGTGTTACATTGGCAGCCCTAGAGATGCCAGTAATTGCTCACACTGCTACATTCAGCACCAACTGCAGCTTCAAGATAATTTTTAAGGATAGCTCCAAGTAGAGCAGGTTGCAACAATCCATAATACATATTTAACTCCTGTATGAGAAATAAACCATAAGGTGGGAGGCAAATAAATTTGTTATAAATAAATAAAAGTAAGTAAGTAAATAGGCTTTTTCTTAAGAATTTACAGTAACAGAGTTGGAAGGGAGCTTGGGGGTCATCTAGTCCAACCCCCTGCTCATGCAGGAGATCTGTACTAGGGATTCAAACCGCCAAACTGCTGGCCTTTCTGATCGACAAGCTGCCTTAGCCACTGAACCAAGTTGATATTCACAAAAGTTACCATTCTCACTGTTCTCCAAACAGCCTAATTTTTTGTTCTGTTCTCTGTTCCCACACTTCCATGAATATCACTTAGGAAAATATTTTTCCACTTTGATTGCATACTTTTAGATAGTGGCACAATTCTTAAAACTCATATGTGGTTCTTCAGTTATCACCATTACCTGGAGCATAATATGTATTTCTCAGTTTTCTATGATTTCTACTTTCGTATGTACTCATAACAACCTAAATTACAGCAATTTATAACTTCTGGCATATATTTTAGAACTTTCATACCTAATAAAATCTTTATGTTTCCTTTTTTTATGTATTCATTCACTCTATTCCACAAGATCAAGACTCTTTCATTTAGATCTATTTCATCATTCTGTTCCTTATTCTGATACAGATAATGTATCTATTTTTTCCATTGCCAGTATCATTTTGGATGCAGCAAATGCTGTTTACAATACATTTCTTTTAACTCCCATTGTTTAATAATCACTTCAAATAATTATCAAACTTCCTAAATCCACAGATCTTTTTGTTTGAGTTCAAGACCCAAATTTAATTTTGAAATTATGATCCTTTTTGTTCTTTGAAAACTCAGTGTACTACAAATACTACAAATTTTGTCAGTTTATAGAGACAACTGAGATAAATAATGTCTAAGATTCATACATGTGTTATATTACTTGGTGCCAGTTCTGCTCAAAAGTTATATTAGTTCTACTTCTTGAGCCAAGATACAGTATTAAAACTATAGTCATATATTTCCCTTCTTTCCAACAGTTTAAGACTGCATAGCCAATTAAAATCCACTGAGCCAGGTTGACTCCAAGGGTTTCCCAAGATGAAGGAGGAATCTGTCAGAATGTATAAAAACCTCCTACCTCCGGACTCAGTGATATTTTCCTATACAACATTCCAAATGTCCAGGCTAAAATGAAAGAGTTCTCCAGTACATATGTATGGCTTTTATGATGCCTACAGGCATCTACAAATGGGATCTCCTGCCATGAAGCATGTGGCCCTAAGCTGGAGCTATTTGCACACAGCAGGATCTGCTGGCAGTAGAACCGGTGCTTGCTGTGTTATAAAGGCCCCCCTCTAAAATCATATTTAGTTAACACCTATGCCCTGCTGAAGGGGCACCACACATTTTCAGTGGGAACCATGCCAAACAAACAGATGGAAATGAATCTAGCCATGCCAGAGAACAAGAATGTTCATCAAATGTGAACATTAGGGACAAGTTCCTTTCCAGGAAAGTAAAAATTGCAGACATGAAGCTTTAAAATAAATTGTGGGTTAAACGATTGTGTTAGATCTTTTAATGAAAAAGTAAATTATTTGTATGTTGGGAGGGAGGATGTTATCATTCACATTATGAATCTTACGATGGAAATATTTGGCAGGAGCCTGAAGGTATGCCACTGCAAAAGATTGTGCTTTCAAGATTTTCAAAGTGATATTAAAAATACCTGTCCAAAGTATCTCCAACCTATCTGATTTTCAGACATCTCAATGTCAGAAGTTTTTAATTATTAATTTATGCCACCTTTCCCATCAAAAAAGAAATCACTCAATAGTGCAACATAAAAAGCATAAAGAATAATTATTTAACACATCTAAGATAAACTAAAAGGAACAAAAAAACCAGAAATTGTCAGACTGGTCACCAAACAATACGATAAACAATATGCAGAAAGAAATATTTTATTGTCACTGAAGAGCACAGATAGAGGAATATAAATCATCTTTCCTCAGCCTGATGTCCTACAGACATTTTAGATTATAATTTATACTATGTCCAACAGCTTGGCCAATATCTCTGCTAGCTAAAAGTGATGGGAACCGTGGCTCAACACAAAAGAATACGACATTATGGAATGCTTTTCTTTCCCTACTCCTGTATCTTTTGGAGTGCTCACCCAGCAGCACTAGGATATCCAGCCTGAAACCAATCAATGGTGTTTTTTTTAAAAAATGATTTAAATTGGATTTTTTTGATTTAAATTGGATTTTTTTAATATAAAATGCTTTTTGAGGAAAATATATTACCATCCAAAGGTTATTCCATCATGAAATAAAGATTAGTTTTTTTAATTATGTAGAATAAAACTGTATATGTTTTATTTTTTTGGTAAACAAATTCCATTAATCCATTCACAATGTCATGCTCTTCCAGAGGTTTTTGTAAAATTATTGGGTAGTTTCTCTGCCTACAAGATATTATCTCAGATGCTTGGTTTACTTTTGCAGTTTTCAAAACTGAATTTGACTCAGCAGAGATCACATGCATCTTCTTCACAGCAAAAATGTTATAACATGAACAGAGTTGAAAAAAAGACCTTAATCCTAACTTCTACAAACCTTTGAATACAGAATCAACCCTTTCAGTGCTAAGTTTCAAGAAGTTCAGTGAATAGAATAGAATAGAATTGTAAAAAAACAATATTTTTCTGATTGTTTGAAGTGGAATAGATCTGCACAAGAAGAAAGTGAAACTAAGTGTGAAGAGTGTTTCTTTTCAAGAAGATGAATATGATGAGTGAGCTACAGAGGACAATGTAGGCTGGGCTGACAGTCTAAGTTTCTTAAAATATACATATTTTGTTTAGCCAAATTAGTTAATAAACATGGATGTTTGTTTAAGCAAATAACATATGCTGTAATGTTATTGTTTCAGTTGAATAAATCTATTTAAATTGTTATTATTAAGGTAATGATTATTTTTCTCCTTCCTAAGTATAACAGGAAAGTTGTCAAAATATGAATATTAAACTGGGGATAAAAAAAACTAATATGAAAAGTTGTTATTCTAAAAATCTTCATCTACTTGCATATTATAAATTATACTAGCAAGAATTAGTCTTTATGTAGAAAACTATGATTTAAATCAACCCTTACTGACTAGTGATTTAAATCGTGATTTAAATCAGTTTGATTTAAATCAAATCCACCCTGCCTGAAACTAACAAAACCACTCAGTTTCACACCTTTGGCTTTTGTCTGCCTTCTAACCATTCCACCAACCTAAGGAATGCTCACCTTGGTGCTGGAATAATTAGAATGACAATTGTTACAGTATTTGTATTTACATTCATTGGAAATAAACAAATTAGAAGAGAGTAACTAGACACCCAATTGAAAGTAATGTATTGGTACTAGCATTTCAGAACACCCTACGCAAACAACCCAGCATATTTCCCATTGTGCCTGCTTACTCTTTTATAATCCCTTCCTCTCTCATTTTTCCAGGGGGGGGGGAGTAGAGGGGTAATAGAAGCTATTTTTGTAGGCAATATTTTCTTCCGGATGCAATCCCACTTCCCCAATAGAGCAGAAAGCTTGGAAAGGAATTACAAGCTGCAGGCTGACACACAACGGTAACACACCATGCTGTTTGCATAGCATGTTTGCGACTCTGGTGCCATTACATTACTTTTAATATTTATTCCCCATTGTGTACCTTCTTACTTTCCTGTAATCCCTTCCTTTCCAATCTCTCTGCTCTGCAAGAAAGGGAACAACAGTACAGGCACAGGATACTCAACCCCATACTCACTGTAATGTGATTAGGGATTAAGGGACACTGCGAATATCTTGACTTTGGTCATTTTTCATATTTTCTCAGCAGTCGTTACTCAATGATTCCTAAACAAGACTGGTAATTTCCAAAAGGTGGCCTGTTCTTTTTTTTCTTCTTTTGAGTCTCAGAGATGTGTATTTACAATTTTGGCCACCAAACATTTTTTCTTTTTTTATAAATTATCACTCTATTTACATAGTGATTATTTTTATCTTCATCAACATCTATTGTTGTCATATATCAAACATTGAATCTTTGGGTGGACACGCCAACAGAGTGCGCCATTACTGCTTTTTGCTTGTGTTTCCTCTGAAGTCTTTTCAATTCTGTCATTTTGGGGATTGTATCCCAGTATTGCTTTTCCTACTCTTTTAGTGACTATGAAGGCAACTCCATTTCTTCTGAGAGATTCTTGCCCGCAGTAGTATACCTGATGGTCATCTGAATTAAATTCACCCATTCCTGTCCATTTTAGTTAACTGATTCCTAAGATGTCAATGTTCAGTCTTGTCATCTCTTCAATTTTCATTTTCTTCCAAAAATTGGAGATATAGAGGGAAAGATGGGTATGATAAAGGACCAAAATGGCAGGGACCTAACAGAGGCAGAAGAGATTAAGAAGAGGTGGCAAAATTAAACAGAAGAACTATACAAGAACAACCTTAGCATATTTTTCAGACTATAAGACGCACCATGATTTTGAAGTAGTAAATTTTTTTTAAAAAAATTTGTACTCTGCAGGCCTCCCAAACCCTCTGCACGCCTTGTTTTTTGCAAAAAAAAAAAGGGGGGGGGATAACTTCGGGAGGCTTGTAGAGTGCTCCTGGGGGCTGGGGGTAAAAATGAGCAAAAAATTGCCCGTTTTTTGCAAAAAGGAAGAGCATGCAAAGCTTTGGGAGGCTTGTAGAGTGCTCCTGGGGGCTAGGGGACAAAAACAAGCAAAAATGAGTGGTCCATTTGCAAGCCTCCCAAACCCTCTGCACGTACATTTTTGCAAAGGGGGCTTTGGTAGGCCAAAAAATGCTGTATTCAGTATATAAGACGCACTCAGATTTTCACCCTCTTTTTGGGGGGGAAAAGGTGTGTCTTATACTCCAAAAAATACAGTAATGTCTCTGATAACCATGATGGGATGGTCAATGATCTAGAGACAGAGTTCCTAGAACTGTGATGATGAACCTATAGCACGTGGGCCACAGGTGGCACGCAGACCCGCACGCAGGCCTGCCAGCAGTCAGTTCCAATTTTCAGCCTTTTGGAGGGCCAGGGAAGGCCATTTTCACCCTTCCCAGACTTCAGGAAAGCCTCTGGAGGCTGGGGAGGGTGAAAAACGGCCCAATAGGCCAACTGGAAGTTTGTTTCTGAACTTCCGGTTGGCTTGTTGGTGCTGTTTTTCGCTCTCCCCAGGTTTCAGAAAAGCCTCCGGAGGCTGGGGGCGGGGTCGTGCATGCATGCGCAGGTGAGTGGGTAGGATTGAATTGGTGTGGGCACATGTGCGTGAGCGATAGCGCGCGCACACACACTTTTGGCACGCCATAAGAGAAAGGTTAGCCCTCCCTGTCCTTGAATGTGAAGTCAAATGGGCCTTAGAAAATCTGAGCAACAATAAAGCTAGTGGAGGTGGCAGTATCCAGCTGAGCTATTCAAAATCTTAAAGACAATGTAGTAAAAGTGCTACACTCAATTTGCCAACAAATGGCAAATGGCTCGGGACCTAGCTATCTGCAGGATCGGATTCTGCCCCATACATCTTCCCGGCTGATTCGCTCCCACAGAGAGGGACTTCTCCGGGTGCCGTCCACTAGACTTTGTCAGCGGGCGACGCCCAGGGGAAGGGCCTTCTCTGTGGCGGGCCCAGCCCTCTGGAACGACCTTCCCCCCGACATTAGAACAACTACGGACCTCCGCTCCTTCCGTCAGAAATTAAAAACTCACTTTTTCTGCTTGGCCGGCCTAGGTTAGTCTCTACCTCAGGGGTTAGGGAATGTTAATTTTAAAATGGGGATTTTAGTGCAGGGACAGTTGATTTAATTTGTTTTTATTGTATTTATTTATGTATATATTTTATGTTGTTTTAATTTTCCCTATGCACCGCTCCGAGTCCCCCTGGGGAGAGGACGCGGTATAGAAAAATAAAATCTATCTATCTATCTATCTAAACCTGGAACATTGAACAGTGGCCACAGGATTGGAAAAGGGCAGTTTACATTCCAATTCCAAAGAAAGGTAATGCCAAAGACGCTGAGTTTGTCAATCACAAAGGTTTGCTGTTTGAATCCCTAGCACCGCGTAATGGAGGGAGCTCCTGTTACTAGCCCCGGCTTCTGCCAACTTAGCAGTTCGAAAGCATGTAAAAATGCAAGTAGAAAAATAGGGACCACCTTTGGTGAGAAGATAACAGCATTCAGTGCGCCTTCGGCGTTGTCATGCCAGCCACATGACCAGAGAGACATCTTCAGACAACGCTGGCTCTTTGGCTTTGAAAAGGAGTTGAGCACCACTCCCTAGAGTCGGGAACGACCAGCACATATGCGCAAGGGGAACCTTTACCTCCCCAAAACAGTCAAAACCCTTAGATTGGTGCCTAATCTGCCTTGGCCTTGAGATCCAACCCAAAACACCACTAGCTTCCTAACCAAGTATTGTCCCTTTTCCCTGTCAGCATTAATTGTGCTTTTAACAACTGCCTGTTTGAGAAGCAAATATGCAGGAAATGAAGCTCTGCCAAACCTGCAGGCCAGCATTAGGGAAGAAAGTTTCACCAAATTATCAGTTCATAAAACTCTGGGACTTACTTCATTTTTGTCTTTCCTAACAGAATCCCAGAAAATAAATCTAATAAATTAATTAAATTATTATAAATCTTATTATAAAATTAATTAATTAATACTTATTATTATAAATTAATTAAATTATTATAAATCTAATAAATTAATTAAATTAAATTAAAAGGGAGAAAGTAGTTGTACGTGAACCTCCCGCCTCCAAAAGCAAGCAGCCCCTCCTTAGCAGCTGAATTAAACCAAAGGTCAAGTATGCCCACTGAAAGCTTTAAGAGTCGGTTTAACTGAAATGCAACCAGGGAAAACTGGTTCTTGTAGCATCTCCCTCCGCCCTCGAAGACCTTGAGCTATTCCCACTTGGCCCCACGGACTTGCTTCTCCCTCTGCATCCTCTTTCCTCACGATCAAAATGGACGGCGTCTTTATTTTACAGCCATTCCCCGGTTCCCTTCCCAACCGCCACAGCAGCGCCCGAGCCGCCCTTCCGCCCCAAACGCCCAATAGTAACGACGGCGGCGGCGCGCGTGCCGCAAAGTGACCTTCCCCAGCTGGTGCGCGCGCTTCTCCTCCTCCTTTCCCCCCTCCCGCCCCTACGCTTTTTTTTAAACTCCAAATGTTTCTCCTCCCTCCCCCCCATCATCTCCGTCCTCCGGGTACTGCGCCTGCGCAAAGAGCTTGCGGTCCTTTCGACCTCTACAGCCGTACCGAATCGCTTAGGCGGAAAGCCGCCGGCGCCGCTGCTGCCGCTACCATCTCGTGAGTGATCCGGCCCGGGGTGTCCGCGGATCCGTCTCCATCGGGGGCGCCATCGTCCCCAGCCCGCCGTGGAAGCGCTGTCTACCGGCTCCTAAAGTTCTCTTTTCTTCTCCTTCCCCCCTAGCGAGCGACCAGGTCCCCCGGATCCTTTAGGAGCTGCAGAGCTCCCGCGGCCCCTGCTCTCCCCAGCAGCGCAGCCTTAGCAGCAGCCATCATGTTCGCCTGCATCAAGCTCGCCGCCGGCTCCCCCGCATTGGTGAGTTGCTAGCTGGGCGAGGCTTTTAAAAAAAAAAAGGCCCTTTGCAGCCGTCGTGGCTCTCTTGGTTCGCCGTTGCCCTTCGGATCTGGCCTCCCGGAAACGGGGACGCCTTGAAGCGGGTTCTGCGGGCGAGGATCGGAGAGAGGGAGAGGCAAGGCGGGCTAGAGGCCCCGCCGTCCCTTTTGCCCCTTTTAACCTCCCCGCCGCCGTGCATGCAACCCCGGGAGGGGACGGGACGGATCCGAGGCCATGCAGGGATATCAATCCCGCCTTGCGAGATCCCCGAACTGATTTTGGAAAGTGGCCGACGTGGAAATCCGCGTGACCTTAACAGGCCCAAGGACAACAAGCAGGCCGAGGCGGCCGGGCCCGCTTGCTTCCCATTCATTCATTCATTAAGGCCTTCCCTGAAATTGACAGGCCGCTTGTCGGAAGTGGACTTGGGGTTTGAAAAGGGGCTGTAGTGGGAAATTGGGGAGGGAGGGAAAACCTGCCTGGGGAGAGAAAATGGAGTGGGGGGTGTTTGCCTTGCAGCGATGGGGCTGTGTAAAATAATCGGAATTTCTCTGCTTGGATCCCAGTGTGACAGAGCTCTGGAGAGAGGAGAACCAGGGCTGTCTTTTATGCAAATGGTTTTAGGGTTGGGTAATCCGAAGAACGTTTGAAGGTCATCACGTGTAGTAATCTTGTAGTAGTCTTTTCCTAAGGGGTGATTTCTCCCATTTGGGTGCCTTTTCGATGGATTGGCGAACCATTTTCTTTTATTCTCAGCCAGTAGTGGGTGACAATGCAGGTCGTAGATTATTTGTAATCCAACACACCTCAAGGGCACCATATGGGGAAAGCGGTTGGGACTGAATTTTAGACAGTAGGAGGGAGTTGGTGCCGTACAAAAATACTGGATTTCTTTTATGGTGTTTTTTAAACCTGATCAACGGAAAGCCTTAAAACACACAACTGCGTTGACATTTTAGAGAAGGAGTTAGAAGCCAAGATGAACGAAATCCTTCAAGGAAGGTACAGAGCATTCTGGCACAGGAAGCAAACATTTTTGTGGGGTTCATTTATGTAGTAATCTAGGCAGACATTGGCTGAGAGGAGAGAATGGGAAAAAGACAAGCACCTGGACAAGTAAGGAAAGAAAGGCACAAAGGTCATTGCAAGAGTTTAGGGGCGAGAGACACCAGTTGTGATCTACTTGCTCTGTAAGACCCTGTATATTTTATTTCAGGAATAATCTGGAATAACCAAAATATTCTTGGATTTAGTCCATTTGAAATTCTGGTACAGCTTTTGAAGCATATTTTGACAGACAGCCCAAATAGTTTTTCATTCTGTTCTGACTAAAACACTTCTATATTTTCCCAAGAGTGAGGTATTTGTTTAAAAAAGATAAGTTATGCCAAAAGGCACTTCAATAGGCAATTAGACGTCTGGCATGCTGGACAGAAGTCAGTTGCTGATGCATCTTCACAGACAAACAGTTAGATTGCAGACTTTGGTTGAAAGTTGAGTGGAGTCCAACAGGTTTAGTATGTGGATGGGAGACCAACAGGAAATCATAGGGGGAGGGGGGGGTCACCTAGAAACAGAAGTTAAATGTTCCTTAAGTGGGAAGTGTAAATTACTTTTCTATTGCTGATAAAATTATATGAACATTCCCATATAATCTGTGTGTGGATGGATGGATGGATAGATAGATGTTTATATATATCACAAACTAATATAAAAAAGAGAAAGGTCAAAGAAAAATAAATGCAAGAAGAGGAATTGAAGAAAAGTAGTAAAGAAAGTTGTAACAATGGCTTCTGCTATTCTTCATACAAGTCATAAGTACAAATATATTTTAACCTCTATAAAATTACATCATATTAGATAAGACAATAGGTCTAACCATCAAAACCATAAAGCACAAGTTCGTTTTTTTTATTTTTACACAAATGAAGTAGCTTCCAATTACCAATAAATTTAGAAAATGTCTTTTATCAATGAAGTCCATTTCAGCAAAATCTGCCAACTTCCAGCAACCATTCCTCCATAGTGGATAATGTTGACTCTTTCCAACTCTGTGTATGTAATATAATCTCACCACAGTAATTGTATATTTAAATAATCCTAAAAAGAAAAATTCTGGCTTCAGCTGAATTAAAATCCTCCTCAAATTATGTATATGTATAGCTTTTGTAGATCCACCAAGTATGAAGAAAAATGTCCTGAAATGTTCACATTTTCAACATACATTTGAAATTCCTTTATACATTCTATAAATTTTCTCTGGTGTCATGTACCAATTCCAATGATACATTATTTTATAAAAAATCTCTCTGAGATCATAACAATTTAAATTTCAACCTTTTTTTTGCGATATATTTTCCCATTTATCCATCTGCATATTATCAACAGGACATTTCCATGTAATCAACAATTTTACTTTATGGACAGAGTGGCAATATTTTCTTGAATAAAAACCTTTATATATAATTATTGTAACATCTTTTGGCAACCAACCTTTGCCAAAGTTGGTTTTGAAGAACCAACTTTTTCAATAATTAAAAAGTATTAGAATCAGTTGAAGGTTAAATATGTAACAAGATTTGGTGCTAGAATGAGTCTGTCCTTATAGATGAGGTGGCTATTCTGAAGTTCCAAATGGAATTAATTCCAAAAGTTCTGAAGTTTTTTTTACTTAAAATTGCTTAATTTGTTATGATGCTTGATTATGTTAATCTTCTCTGATCTTTAGATGCGTACTGGATCAAGAATCCTATACAGACCAATTTCTGCATCGATGTTGTCTAGGCCGGAAGTCAGGACTGGAGAGGTACCTTAAACAATTCTGTAGCTTCCTAAGTTATCTGGTGAGCCCATGTGTTCTTGTGCTAGTAATCATAATTCACAGTAAAGTACCAAGCTGTAAATTTGACCTGGCTTTACAGGCCACTTTCTCTGCCCGCCTCCAAGGTCCTTCCCTTAAATAGTACCTATTACTTGCTTCAAGCAAGTTAGTTTCATTAATGAACATGGAATAGAATATAAATTAAGGAGCAGCACTAACCAATTTATGTTTTATGTTAAGGTTGGTACTGTATTTCTCTCAAAATAGCCTCACTGGTCTCTATGTCACAACTACTCAAGCCAGGTTATTTAAACTTTGTGCATGCTTTCTGGTTGCTCTGTATTGTACCTGCTTCTAAAACTGCACATTTGAGAAGCAGAATCTAGTTTATTGGTTCCCAATAGCAAAAGGGAAAATGGAAGACAAATGCTGAAATACAGCGTTCTCTTACTAGTTGTCCATTCTATTAATATACTAATATGGGCAAAAATAATTAATGGTCATCAGAGCTGTGATGGTGACTATTTTTAATATTACTGATTTTCCTTTAGGTAGGGCTTTTGGGCTAAATCCAGAAAGAGTAAAAACACTTCCTAAATTTGATTAACTGAAAAAAATGTTGCTTCCTTCCTTCTAGAATGCTTTTTTAATATATCTATATATCTATACCTATAATGCAAATATTGGGCAACTATCCTGAAATTAATCCTTGGAGTTTTCTCTCTGTTTTTTGTAGGGCAATACTACTTTCCTTACAGGTTCTCAGAATGCTGGAAAT
The DNA here is from genome assembly GCA_039707465.1 of Rhabdophis nuchalis. Lineage (NCBI taxonomy): Eukaryota > Metazoa > Chordata > Lepidosauria > Squamata > Natricidae > Rhabdophis > Rhabdophis nuchalis. The sequence continues at coordinate 187,773,403 of CM077643.1, read as the reverse complement.
CAACTAGCACTAAGGGAGTTCCAAACTAGTGCTCTCAACAGGGACATTGACACCGCTGCCAAATTTATTGGTGCAGGTGCGGCCACAGTAGGAGTGGCTGGTTCTGGTGCTGGTATTGGAACTGTCTTTGGGAGTCTAATCATTGGTTATGCCAGGTAACCTACCCTTTATCTGATATTCAAGTAACTCTGGGTTATATGATGGACAGCAATGGGGAATGATGAAAAGCTGTAGTTGCACTGCAGCTTCACAAATGTAGGAGGAGCTAAGCTTGCACCCCAACATCTTAATACACACTTTGTCAGTTTGTTGAAATCATGATTTGCTGTGGAAACTACTGTTCTACATTAATCTGTATGCAGAAATGAAAGATAACTCGACTTAGAATAGTTCACTTAGTGACCATTCAAAGTTAACAATAGCACTGAAAGATGTGGTTTACGGCCGTTTTTTACAGTTACGACCTTGGCAGCATCCCCATGATCATATGATCAAAATTCAGATGATTGGCAGCTGGTTCATACGTACGACCGTTGCTATTTCCCAAGGTTATGTGATCACCTTTTATGACCTGACAAAGTCAATGGAGAAGCCAGATTCACTTAACAAATAGAATACTAAGTTATCAACTGCAGTGATTTACTTAACTCTGGCAAGAAAAGTCGTAAAATGGGGCAAAACTGACTTAAATGTTTCACTTAACAACAGAAATTATGGTTGTACGTCAAGGACTACCTGTAATGTCTTTAAGGCATTCATATATAACACTCTTTAAAAGGTCTGCATGACATAATAGCTTCACCTTGTTTGAATCATAACAGAACAAGCTGGAAATAAAACACCTATGCAAGGGGTACCAGTTCTGGTTCCTTGCATTTTCTGGTTATTTTTTAAACTGTAGTTTTAGGATATGTGTGGAAGATGAAAATTTCTTTTTTATTATCTGTTTGTGCCAGGCAAAGGGGAGGTAGCAAATGATTATCGTCGGTCTCAAAGTCTTGCATAAAATAATAGTTCACATCTTACATCAATTAACATATATTTCTATATCTGTGGTTTTACTTTGATTTTTAAAAAAGACAGCATGAAAATGACAAGGAAAATCATAAGTGGCTCCTGTAGCAATTACTAGCCTTGTGAAGAAGCTATTAGCCTGATTTCTTTTTTCAGAGAGTTGCAAAGGATATAAACACTTACTAAGACAACCTTTGGTCAGTTTATAAACATACCTCTGAAGTAAAAGAACTGAAAGGAAAGTCTATCCCAAGGACAAGGAAAGCTTGTATAAACGAACATGATACCTCGGCTAAGACTCAAATGTTTAAATTGCACTGTATTTGACTGAAAAAGGTGACCTCTAAAATTCAGAAAAAGCTTCATACTTTCGTACAGATTTTAGGATATGTTGATTATCTGTAGGAAAAATAAGTGTTCATAGCAAAGTAATGTAAGCTACAATCAGAAGCAGACTGCTTCCAGTTCGGGTGGAAGGCACATGCGCTCACATTTTCGCTTTTGCACTAGGCAAACTGGTTGTTAAATTATGTGATAAAATATGACCTATGTCAGGATTTTGAAATAGAGATATACAGATAGTCCTTATTAACTGACCATAATTGGGACTAGCATCTCCAACACAAAGCAACACCATCATAAAATGAAATGTCATATGACCATGCTGGACGTATGACATCAGTTCCAGCTGCTGCTGTTAAGTAGATCACCATAGATGATTAATCATGATGTTACTTGCGACTTCCTGCTGGCTTCCCCCTTGACTTTGCATGTCCAAAACCAACGGTGATCATGTGACTGCATGAGCTGCAATCATTGTAAATATACTAAGTATCCAAATCATGATCATATCACCATAGGAATGCTATGGCCACAAGGACCAGTCACAAGTCATCTTTTTTAGCACCATGGTTATTTTGGTCACCAAGCAAGTGGTCATAAAGTGAGAGTAATATTCAATAACTGGAGGAGTAGAAGACACCATCTTCTTTCCAGCCAAACATAAGGTTTTCACCATACGATTTATGGGCCTCAAGGATATTAACAGGCTGCTTGAGAAAAAGTAGCTGTATCAGGCCCAAAAACCAAGTCACATGGTGAATATTCCCAATTGAGTTCATTATTGTTTCACACATATAGACAAATCTTACCCGACTGAGAACTCAGTCTGCATCTACAATGTACTCTGAGAGGGTATCTTCGCCGTCTTTCTCTCATGCAAAATATTTGGACTGAAATTCCTCTTATTCTTCTGGAATATATGCCCTTTCCTACTATATTACATCACATCCAGTTACAGAATCAATATCCTAGTCCTTTCAAGCAAGTCAAGGGTGCTTTTGAAGTCATCTGTTGATAGCCAACCTTTAAAACATACATGAAAAGTATAATACCAAACAGTGGATCTTGGATGTGGATGACTAGGATAGTCAAACAGGTCTATTCTTAGTATCTTAATTCCATAATCTCAACTAATGTGCCAATGTACAGATATGTTGGAAGGCATCAGGTTGCCTATCACTACCTTTTGAGACTGATTCTTGCACTTAAGAATAGGAAGAAATCTCCCTTAAAAATGGCTAATTTCACTAAACTAGGATTTGAATTATAGCTTTTGAGAAACTGATTTCTTAATAAGATATAAGCATGAAAGAAATCCCCAGGTTTTCCAGTTTCCTGATCTATGCAATGCAGTGGCTCCCCATGTCCAGTTCAGCTAAGATCTCAAATTGACTGATGTGTCTTGAAATATGGGTGGCTGTAATTGCATGTGGAAGGGCAGCCATACTTTACAGCAAGCTAATCCCACCATCTGTTTTTATGATGGGAATGGGTTTAATGGTAATCAGCTGTACTAGAAAGTGTGAACCATCCTTCAACAGTGGGCAGCAATCAAAAATTACGCTTAGGTCTGCCAACGGCGCTAATTTCCAGATGTATGATTTCAGAAGGCTCTTGAAGGCTGGAAAAAGAGTTGATATTGTACGTAATAGTTACGATATATCTAGGCCAGCCATGGCGAACCTTTTTAGGCTCGTGTGCCATAAGGGGGGGGGTGTAGGGGGGTTGTGCGTGGGCATGCCGCACCCATAATGCAATGCACGCACCCCAGCGCACATGCACGCATGACAGGGGCTTTCCCCCCCTCACCTCCCATTTTACATGCTTTTTTCGCCTTCCCCAGGCTCCAGAGGCTTTACAGGAGCCTGGGGAGGGCGAAAACAGCCCTTCAGAGGCTTCAGGAGCTTCCCTAAAGGCTCCGGAGGACAAAAACGGCCCTATGGGCAAACCGGAAGTCACTTCCAGTTTGCTCATAGGGTTGTTTTTAGTCCTCCGGATACTTCAGGGAAGCTCCTGAAGCCTCGGGGGGGGGGGAGCTGTTTTCGCCCTCCCCAGGCTCCTATAAAGCCAGGGGAGGGTGAAAAATGGTTGAATCAGCTGGCCAGCGCCTCACGTGCCCTGACAAATGGCTCCACGTGTGTGGCACGTGTGCCATAGGTTCGCCATCCCAGACCTAGGCTATATTGTTATTCAGATTGGTTAGCACAGGGGTCTGCAAAGTCGGCTCTTTTAAGACTGGTGGACTTGCTGGCTGGGGAACTCTGGGAGTTGAAGTCCGCCAGTCTTAAAAGAGCCGACTTTGCAGACCCCTGGGTTAGCACATGACATGTCACTTCCTTAAATGAACTGCATCTTTTTTTATATTAGCTTTAAGGTCATTAGCATGAGCTATGTGATCACCCCACAACCATCCTCTCATTGGTCTGCCAGAGCCCCACCATGTTATACCCTGCTAATAGGCAAGAACATATTGCTATTTCTTCCATTACTTTTCTAAGAGCCTGAAATGAAAATTAAATGAAATATCTTCTAACAACGTGAGATACAGGTGTTGAAATACATAGTTGGCCTTCCTGTTACTCTTGATTACCTACAAGGTCTCTAAAGGGGCATATGCCTTAAAAGGATGCATACTCTGTAAAATTAAATTTGCTTTCTACTATTTCTCCAAATGTGACTTTTATCTTGTATTTCTGTTTAGGAATCCTTCTCTGAAACAGCAGCTATTCTCCTATGCTATTCTGGGATTTGCCCTGTCTGAAGCCATGGGTCTGTTCTGTCTCATGGTTGCATTCTTAATTCTGTTTGCCATGTGAAGAGATTTGTTTCCAGTATTGGCACTAATGAACTACAATGTGATTCTGTGAACGTGAGCTTGGAAAATGTTTATCATGGAAATGTATGCTACTTCCAAAGCAGCTTAATTAAAGATGGTAACAAGTTTAAACTTACCATGGTTTGTTCTTTAATTACCTGACTTTTTCAAAGTCTTATTGAGAGATCAGAGGTTGACATTCGTCTTTTGGGAGCTCATGCCTGGAAAATTGGTATTGAAGCTCAGTGGAATAATATTGTGAATGTAATCTGTTCAGATTGCGTATATGACTTTGCTTTATCTTATATGGGCATAAATTATATCCACAATTGGAAATAATGCCCTTTGGCGAATGGCTGTCAGCTGTGTGTATAGCACCAGTAGAGTCATCATCATTTGGGGGAGGATTAATTAAATCTGTGTGACACTTTAAAGAAATACAAAAAGGGACCACTGGGAATTAGTATTCATATGGAAATTGCTTTTCAGATTATAAATGAGTCTTACCTGAAATATTTAATAAAGGGTGTAATCTAACACATGTCTTTTATACAACATTTGGTAGATTTATCTTATCATGGCTCTTGAATAACGAAATAGAAAATGAGGGAGGTATTTCAAGGAGAATGTACTGAAGTAAAAAATATCAGTTTGTACATTACTTTTAAGTCAGACAATTTGCAACAAACAAAATATCAACAAGTATCAACATAATGCCAAGAATGGAGAATTGCCAAGCAAATCCAATTGCAGATGTGTTAAAACAAGACAAGTGAAAGAAATTTTAAATAGGAAAGTTGGGGGGGGGGTGCTCATGCATGCAAATTATATTTATGCATACTCAAAAAGCTTCTTAAAGTTGGATTAGTCAATGCAGTTGTAGACATGAAGGACAACTATTTTTTAGCAAATGGAAACCATTTTAATTTTTTCCAATCTTGTCATCCAAAGCCCTTTTTCTGGCAGAATATTGATCGGGTTTCAGTTCAACAACTGCTCCTTCCATCAGGAGCAATGAGCAGTTTTGAATGCTATTGCTTATCATGGTTTAAAAGGCATGTTTTATGACTGCCAGGTGAGTTTTAGAATGGCATGTCCTGTGGTTTCAGCTGTTCTTTTTTGATCTTATTTCCTTAGCTATTGATGTATGGGAGACAATTCTTGATTTGCATAACATGTTGGGTTAGAAGGCTTGAACATTACTGAAATCCACAACTGGAACTTGGGTGGGATTTATGCAGTTGCCTAATTTGGTCTGCATTCTTTACTAATTTTACAATTTTTTTAACTAGCAAGAATTGATTATGATAACACTAGATAAAATTAAACTGGTAGAAGCCTTGCATCAAATATTAAAGTTTGCACAATCTACAAAATGAGCATCAACATTTAAGACTCATGTTACATCACAAGCATTAATTTAGGTTTCCTCAACGTAATACAGGTAAACCCTTGGCTTTTTATTATTTTATTATTTATTCGATTTATTAACCGCCCCCTCTCCCCAAAGGGACTGGGGGCTTATGTCCACTCAGTGACTGCTGAAATGTATAACAGTGCTGAATAAGGGGGGCTTATCACTGGTCCTTGGAATCCCAGCCACTGTCGCATCCTCAGTCACATAATCATAATTTCCAATGTTCCTTACTGCCTTCCCACAAACAAAATTAATGGGGAAGCTGGCAAGAAGATAGAAGTCATGCTCATGTGAAGTCCTTGCTTAATGTAATTGTTGTTTAATGATAACTAGGACTGCCACAATTTCTATAACCAGGTCTGCCATCTCCAGTCATGTGGTGATATGTTTTATGATTGTCATTTAACAACGGCAATTAATGTTCCAATTACCATTGTTAATTACCTGCATTCTGGAATTGCTGGATTTCTAACATCCATAATTCCTATCAGAGAAAGAGGAGTATGCAACTGTTTGACTTACAAACAGTTCATTTAATGACTGTTCAAAGTTACATCACTGGAAAAAAAGTTATGACCATTTTTTACACTTGCGACCATTGCAACATGCTCATAGCCATGTGATCAAAAATTAAATGCTCAGCAAGTGACTCATGGTTGCAGTGTTCCGGCGTCGCCTTTTGCAACTGGCAAGCAAAGTCAACGGGGAAGCCACGTTACCAAACAATTGCAATGATTTACTTAACTGGCAAGAAATATCAAAAAGGGGTAAAATTTACTGTCCCACTTAGCAACAGAAATTTTGGGCTCAATTGTGGTGATAAATCGAGGATTGTCTGTACATATTTATTCAGAAGTTACAATTGTGTTGCTCTCCACTTTAGGTAAATATGCAGAAATTACATGCTTAACATACCCTTTCCTGTGTAATAATTGATTTAACAGTTGAACCTCCATGTGCAGAAATGGATTTTATATTAAATGCACAGTTGCCTATATATATATACATATGGTGTGTGTGTGTATACATACATACCAGTGGTGGGTTTCAAATTTTTTTAGAACCTACTCTGTAGGTGTGACCTATTTTGTGGGCATGGCTTGGCAGTCATGTGACAGGGTGGGAGTGGCCACCTTTTAAAATGTGGTGAAACTCATTTAACAATGCTCTTGCTTAGCAACCAAAATTTTGGACTCAATTGTGATGATAAATTCTTTCTTTCTTTCTTTCCTTCTTTCTTTTCTTTCTTTCCTTTCCTTCCCGTTGGGTCACTGGCAGCGGCGGGCCAGATTTACTTCCAGGTACGCCGGTGGAACCCCCTCTCACCGGTTCTCTAAATTTCACCAACCGGCTCTCGCGAGTAGGTGCGAGCCTGCAGAAACCCACCACTGATACATACATACATACATTAGAACCTCTTGTCACGAACGCTTGTGATCACGGCCAAATCTCGTTCCAACCAAAACATTCTCATTTTTTTTCCTCAGCTGATTTCCCCTTCCACCATTTCTTTTGGTAACACCAGATTTCCAAAATTAGCTTCAGGTCATGACCAAATCAGAATGTGACCAAAGTTTCGGAATGAATTACGATCGTGACCAGAGGTTCTACTGTGTGTGTGTGTGTGTGTACACACATATGTGTACATGTATATATGTGTGTATATACACACAGTGACCATGTTTTCTTGGGAAAAAGCCTAAACCTGAAAGTGGAGGGAATCTAAAAAGTTCATAAGGATAATATTTTTAATTGTTTATAACTTTGCTTTACAAAAAAAAATTCAGGAGGAAAACCAAGAAAAACTTTACAAAACCAATAGTACCAAAAAGGCCTGCCCTGTGCAATAAAGGACGTCTGGCTGCAAGTGAACGTGCAGTGATTTTTGCGTCCAGCTAACACGCCTTCCGTGCACTTCAAATCCAACAGTCCCGCCCCTCCCCTCCAGCGCTTGGCAATACCTAGGCTCCCCTCGAAAGGACATATTTCTGTTCTGCGCGCAGGCGCGAAAAGGAGGAGCGCAGGAAGGAAGGGGGCTGCTTCCGGCCACCGAGGCACCGGCGGAATGGTCCTGGCCCCGCCCTCGCGGAGCCCCACAACCACGCGGCCGCCTCTCCCTCCTGCGGTTGCGCGCGCCTCCTTCCTCTTGCGTTCCGTTTGTGCTGCACGCCCTCCCTCCTCCGTCTCCGCGCGGCACGTGACCCCGTTTCCGCCTGACCTATCCACCCTCCACGGAGAGAAGGGGAGGGGGGGGAGGGAGAAGGGAAGGAAGGCAACGCGAAAAGAGAGAGAAACCGATATGTCACGGAGTTCCCGCGAGATGTGACGAGAGCCGGGGGGGAGGGGGGAGAAAACCCCGGGCTTTAATGTGCGGCTTTGCCGGCGGTCGTGAGGGGTGAGTTGGCTGTGAGTGTGTGTATGTGTGTATGCGCGCGCGGCGGTCTGGTTTTGTTTTAATGGAGGCGGAGAGAGGAAGGCCGTGCCTCGCCTTGACGTTGTAGGTTAAGGATAACGGCTCGGGGTGTGGCTGTAGCCCTGGCCGGGGGTAGGCTGAGGGAGAAAACAGCCGGGCCCTGGTGGCAGAGGACAGGAGAAGGGAGCCGGGGGAAAGTATAACATGGCGCCGCCGCTCCATGGGTTTTTTTTTCCCCTCCTCCTTCGACCCGTCCCTTGCTCCCGGCTGCCGGTTTTGGCCGCCCCCGACGCCAGCCTGGCTTCTCCTGTCATTCCTGGTTGGCCTTGGCCCGGACGCCTCTTGGAATCCTGGAGCAGGAAAGGGGCTCCTTCTCTTCTTCTAGCATTCGGAGTGCACAGACAGACAGACGAAAGATTGATAGACACATAGATACACAGTAAAAAGATTTGATAGATAACATAGAGATATAGACAGACAGACACAGATGCATAGTAGAAAGATGGATGGATAGGATATAGATATAGATTACATATAGATATATATGATAAAGACAGACAGACTGACATGTATATAACCGGATCCTGTAGCCTTTCCTCCCTATGGTCCCTGATGGAGAAGGCCAAAAAGTGTTGCCTTTTGATGGTCAAGTGTCGCTTTTGAAGAGCAATGGGAACATATCTTCTCCACCCTGTTTCCTGCAAGCTGGAGTTAAATGAAATCGAGGACAAAATAAAGCTCTCGGCCCAGAAGGCTTTTCCTTTTTTCCCAGTTGTTAAAGGAGGTGTGAGAGTTAAGTGTTAGCAGAGGCTGCTGGTGTTTTATCGTGTCACTATTATTCCTTATTGTAGGGCAGATAGTCTATATCCAATCAACATTTTCTCATTTGACTCCAATCGTGGCAGGAACATAACTTTTTCCTTCTGCCATGGCCATCACCTGATCACCCTATAACTGCAGCAAGTATTTGGTATCCTTGGCCATTTCAGTTCTTAAACACTTTTCTCTCCTTTGGTTAATAGGATGTGGCACTTTTCACTGACCATTTGGTTACCATTACGATTAGGCAGTGACCATTTTGATTTGAGGGTGTATTGGTCCTTCAATAAAGGTTATCTGCCCAAATCTTTGTTTTCTAAAATTCATTTTCATATCTTGCACCCAGGCTTTTTAACATTCAGTTTTAGCACTTTAAAAAACACAAATGCTAATCCTGTGTTCTAAGCATAAATTTAGGATACTTTTGAGAGACCAGTAATCCTATGCTGCACAGAGGGTTGGTTTTAACAGGGAAAGTGAACACTGTTTTTGCCAAGTATAGATTGTTGGCTCAGTCACTGTTGTGTGTATTACATGTTCTGCTGGGTCAGCTGCTGGGTTTTAAGCAGCCATCCCCCCCCCCCCCCCAATTATTACTTTTATTTTGGAAAATTCACAGATAATACTGGTTCTGATTATTAGGAAGGTACAACTGGTGCAGAATGCAGCAGTTTGCTCGGTATGATTGAGACCTACCACAATTGTTTCATCAGACAGCCTAACTGGAGTAATTTAAGATTCTAAAGTCCGTTTATACTAACTCCACCTTGATTGCCTTTGGAAACCAGAGTAGCCACCAATCTGATTTCCGTGGGGAAGCACTTACCATTTATTATTAGAACAATTGACAGGTAGCTAAATCTATCATGCTAAGTATCTTAATCATGATGGAGTCAAGTGTTCTACAAATCCAATAAATCTGTCTAGATGTCTTCCTCTCCACAGTAAGAAGAATTTTTTTCCTGCTTGGAGTTGATGCTGTGTCGGAGAAGAAACAAATCCGGAGGAGTTTACCAATCACATTTTTAAACTTGACCTGTAATAACTAAGTTTGCATAGCACCATTCTAGGGCCTTGTTACAGTATGAGATTAAGAACCAGCAATAAGAGCAGCACAATTTATGTAACATGCTTTTCTGCTGGCTGAAATACTGATGGATAGCATTTTTAATTTGGCCATCTGAAAGAAGCCTAAATTTTACTTGGGTAATGTTTGAGCTGGAATGAAATGTCCTGTTTAAAGTTATTCTTCATAGAGGACCTATAGTGGAAGGTGAAGAATCTGTCTGCTTAATTATTTATTTACAAAGAATATGTTTATATATGTTTATGAAATTTGTCTCATCAGTCATGACAAGTTTTAAACTTGTTATTTAGTCTGAACTGAATCATTATGTTTAGTGCATAGACTCTTACTGTATACAGATAGTTCTCAATTTTATGACCATAATTGTGATCAGAATTTCTGTTGCCGAGCAAGGTGGTTAAGTGAGTCACACCTGGTTTTACAATCTTTTTGCCACAGTTATTAGGCAAATTACTGCCGGTTTTTAGGGAATTGCATTATTAAGCAAATCCAGGTGCCCCCATTATCTTTAGCTTGTCAGAAGCTGGTTGGGAAGGTTGCAAATTGATAATTGCATGACCCTGGAATGCTGCAACTGTTGTAAATACATGCCATTTGCTAAGATTCTGATCACTTGACCATGAGCATGCTGTAATAGTCGTAAGCACCTGTATTCCATTATCTTGTTATCATGGTTTTGTTCATTTCCCATTTTAGAATGATTACAGATAGTCAGATAGGTCTGGGATTGGCATCACTTAAGTAATGTCATAAAATGCAATGTCCATATAGTTCAGCAACAGCAATCCAGACAGTAACGATTGCCATTGTAACTCCAAGATATGTGGGTCATTAAGCAGAAAGCAGCGGAAGCCCCTTGTAAGGAGAGCAGGGGTATGTGATAGGAACAGGCCACAGACAAGTTGCGCTGTGGTGTAGTGCAAGCATAGGGAAACTGAGAGAAGGAGGGAATGGGTCACGAACAGGGTGCCAGGGGAGGGGGTGCAATGTGCAAAAAGGGGGAGATTTGCCAGAGCCACTTTTGACCTTTGCCATCTTCCCCATTGATTTTGCTTGCTGGTAGGGAAAGTTGCAAATGGCAATCTTATGATAATAGGATGCTGCAACTGTCATAAATGTGAGTGGTTGCCAAGCACCTGAATCATAATCACATGACCATTAGAGCAGGGTGAGAGCTGCAACTTTGAGGATTGTTGCAACTTCAAATGGTTGCTGAGTGAGTGGTCAGTAAGGCTGACTACATGTGTATGTTTTATTAAGTTACCATTGTGATAATTTTCTCTCAAAATGTATTGCAACTCCTGAAACTTTTTAATTCTTTTAAAAATTAGCTAATTTTTCATCTATTTCAAATAATTTATAAAGCCCACCTTGAGTAGTTTCTGAATGTTTGTAAATTAAGATTGCCAAGTCAAGAAGAAAGATTTTGATGTGTTCTTTTGAAATGATGTACAGGTAGTCCTCACTCATTAAGCAACCATTTGAAGTTGCAATGGTGCTGAAAATAGCTTTAAAATTGGTTGTTGCACTTATAACCTTTGCAGTGTTCCATAGTCACTTGATCTCCATTTTTATACTTCACAGCCAGTTTCCAGAAAGCAGAGTGAGTGAATTAAACTGCAGTAAAATTCCTAAATCTTGGTGATATTATGTCTCACTTAATGACCATGTTGCTTAATGGTAGAGTTGCAAGTCTCAATTGTGTTTAAGTGAGAACTACCTGTAGTTTAAAATACTTACTTTAAAAAAGAATTAGGCTATTCTGTACACATAATTCTGAAATATAGAAATACATTCCTCTAGTTCAGCTCAGTTTTCAGTTTTTCTATTAAAAGAATTTTGAATGTGTCCCTATCGATCCCATGAATATATATGGTCATAGGAATTTGGATTAAAATTTTGGAAATAGGCTATTAAATATCATAAAATTAACATTTCCCCTTTGTACATGTTTACCAACACCTTGTTTAGATAATTCCATAAGTATTGAATGTCCTTGTGTTGTAAATCTGCTTATTCATGAAATACCATATATTTGGCAGAATACCTAGGTTTGCACACTGGAGTTGTTGCCTAAAAAACAATGAAAATGTATGTGTTTTAAGGAAGAATTCTAAAGTCCTGAAACAAGCACATATTAATGCATCTACTTCTGTCTTCAAAGAATAAATAAAATCTATTTCTCATCATCTCATAAATTGTTTCCAGGCTATGTATATAATAATATATTCTCCAAGTCGTGTCATGAGACAATAAACGTTTCTATTTGCATTCATTTCTCAAATGGACCAATTAGGGCAGTGGATGCAATTAATTTTCCCAAGGGGTTTCATGAGAAACTTGAACTGTTGCCACGGGCTGGACCAATAGGCTGAACTTAATTCCGCTCAACATTTATTTTACCGCGTTATAAAAAGCAGTAAATTACATGGTTTTGATTAGTTGCTACTGGTAAGAATACATATTACATCTTATTTACATTTAATTTTTAATTTCCAATTGACTTTACATGGGGTGGATAGGGACAGCCAAAGGGTGTGATAGCAACAATTCAAAATTATGATGGTGTTGAATGAATGGACTTATGACCTGTAATCAAAATTATAAACGTCCAAAGCCCCTGCAGTCACATGGTGAAAATTCGGACACTTGGCATTCAGCTCATGACTGACTTCAGGCTGCTGTAATTGCCCCCACACACCCACCTATATCTACCTCAATCTCAGCCGCCCTTTGGCCCACCAGTGTGCACAATGTTGCCATGGCTGTGGAGGCCCAAGCCTATTCTCCACCCCTCCATGCCCAGGAGGCCTCTGCCATTTGCAGAGACCAGAAGCATACCCGTGCCTTTTTTGTAGCTGCTGACATGCGTACTCTGCCAATGCAAGGTGTGGCCTTCTTATAGAGGCTGTCTTTGGATGTTCTACAAACAGGAGCCATTCTCATGATGATTTGGAAGGCTCCTTTTCCAAATTGTCCAATTTGGAGAAGGAGTCTTTCAAACAATTGCAAGAATAGTGCTACCTGTCATGATTGTTTAGAAGCCTAGAAAGCTAATGAATGTGATCTTTCAGTTGTTGCATTTATTGCATCAATGGGTGACAATACTTTATTGCATACTATTGGATAAAAAGAAGACTCGAGATGTCTTTTAAATTATTATATGCCTAGTATTAAGATATAATTTGTTTCAATAAAAAGAGCAAGATATATGTTTTCATTAGCAAGCATAGCTTTTAAAAAACCCACATAATCTATTGCTGAGGAAGCAGTGTTTCATCAAAAATACTTTTTAGGATTTTGTGTCTGAATCCAAATGTGTATAGATTTGATGGAACAAGGGGCAGCATGGGATTCTTTTCCCTTGCGCACTTCAATTATTCTATGTATGGTGGAAGCAGAAAACAACTAAATTTATGTGGAAGTAGTGATCTTCATTTCTGATGCTGACTTGTCTTCAGGCCAGAAGTTTTCTCAGCTACCCTGATGGATGGTTGCAGAGAAAAAGGAAATTGTGACTTAATGGGTTCTTGATTTTTTTGGCAGTTTAATAATAGCACTGATTGCATGAAAGTAGTAATTGTCTGGATGAAAGCTCAAAGCTCTTCAACCATTTCTAGATGGGATTAGACTTTTTCTTAATAAATTGGAGGGAGTTGAGGTGTGCTCAGAAGGCATGAAACCAATTATAGTTGACTCATAAACTCTGGCACTTTTCAATATTGTTATTTAGCTATGTTGTGGTCAGTGTTCCAATAATGAAATTAGATTGCCCCATACTTTTATTTTTAAGGGCCTCATATAACAGTTGAATGTTGAGAAGGATAAACTCATACACTGATTATTCCCACACCATCTTGGTATACAAGGGTCCAGATTTTTCTTTCTTGTGTATAATGTCCATCTGGGCAATATTGTTTGGTGGAGCTGACTGAAATTTTGATGGAAATTGTGGGAAAGAGTCAATTTACAACTGGTCCCTAGGCCTATTTACATCCTGGATTTAAAGTTCCAACAGCTAATCCCCCACTATGGTTGTATTTTGGGTGCTCAGCCTGCAGAAACTTCTGGTTTCTGGCAAAAAAGTCACCCATTGATATTTGTTTAATAGCTGCCACAAAAGTCATAAAACCAGGTGCAGTCATACATTGAACCACTTACCTACCAGGACAACTTACAGCTGTACCTTGGGTTGAATTACAGTTGTAGGTCAAAGACTACCTGTATTATTCTCTGACATTGTTCACGTGTGTGTGTGTGTGAGCAACTTAAATACAAGTGCTACCTACACAGAAGGCCACTTTGAAATACCAGTATCTGGACTTCTGCATGTTTTTTTTATTATTATTTTATTAAATTTATACCCCGCCCTTCTCCTTGTTAGGACCCAGGGCGGCGCACAGGCATTATTAAAACCACAAAATACAAAATCGATTAAAATATATTAAATTATTAGACCCGTGCTAAAAACCCATTTTAAAACCATACCAAATTAATTTTAAATTTAAAAGTCAGAAGTAGGGGCTATCCTAGGCCGGCTTGTTGGAATAGATACGTCTTAAGACGTTGGCGGAAGAGGCGGAGGTCCGAGATAGTGCGAAGGTCGGGGGGTAGGTCGTTCCAGAGGGCCGGGCCCGTTTTAGGTGGAATTGCCATCAAAAACTCCAATGCAGTTCAGTTTGGCTAGTTAGATTAATTGGAATCATTATATCAGTTATAAGAACTTAGTCTTGTCCATCTAGAGCTTTGGTTTGGTTTCAAATCATGACATGGTTTAATTTTGGAAATAAAAACAAAAGCTAAAGATATAAATGTGATGTTGAACTATATTTCTAAAATATGGAAGTTAACATTTCATGAAAAGAATTGACTCTACCAAGTGAGAATAAAAAGAATAATCTTTCATAAATGGAAATAAACTTACCCCCCTGAAATTAAAGAGAGATTCACTTCCCTGAATCTGAACACTTTTCATTGGAATCCATTAGAATCTAAAATTGGTTAGAACATTTTAAAATTTAAACTTATTTAAAAAGTGTCCCATTTGTATTCATTAAGATATAAATTTAGTCTACTGATTGTCAGGCTTAATTATAATAAACCTGTTTTAGTAGAATAAACATTATTCAAGACCCATCTGATCTAATTAAAGTTTCCACTGACACATTTGATGATAATATTTTATACATTCCTCATTTCCTTTGTTAAGTTTAAGAAGCTCTGATTTAATGGTATCTAATTCACTCTTGAGTTTATGTTTCCATTAAGCTTTATAATCTTCCATAGCAATTAGGTTCCACTATGTCTTTGTTTATATATTTACCTTTCTTCCGTCACAAGTGATTCTGAGCACCTTACACATAGTAATGGAAGTAAAAATACGAATAACAGAATATTATCACAATCATACACAGCACCAAGGAACAAATGTAAATACTCTGCCAGAAACTTCTCAAGGGACAAACTCCTCAGGTCCCAGAAGGTTGTTGTCAAGGCCAGTTCTGGATTATTTTTTGAAAGGCCAAGAGACTCAAGCCAAATCTGACCAGGTTCTAGAGAAGGGAGGATAGATTATACTTCCTAGCAGTAGAGTTCCAAAAGAAGCCAACTGTTCAACATTGTAATGAACTAGAACCAGAAAGAACCACTTTAATAGGATGTTACAAAGATGCTTAGGTTCTGGATCACATAGAACAGTGGGTCTCAACCTTCCTAATGCCATGACCCTTTAATACAGTTCTTCATGTGGTGACCCCCAACCATAAAATTATGTTTTCAGTATTTTTTCAAAAATATGTGTTTTCCAATGGTCTTAGGTGACCCCTGTGAAAATGTTGTTCAACCCCCAAAGGGGTCCCAACCCACAGGTTGAGAACCACTGATATAGAATTTTAAAGATGACAACCAGCACTTTGAATTGCCTCGGAAGCAAACTCTTATCCCACAAACTGGCTAAATAGTAATGTTACATGTGCAGATAGACCCATAAACTCAAGCTGCTGATAGACGCAGGCTGCTGCATTGTGGACAATCTGAAGTTTCTCAGTAACTTTCCAAGTCAGTCACATGCCTACATCCCACAAATAGGTTATTAAGATACGAGTGATTTGAGCAAGATTTTCTTATCCAGGAAATTCTGTAATTGGTGTACAAAATGAAGCTGTGAAAGGCTTTTCTACATACAGATAGCACCTGTTATTCAGGGACTTCCAGATCCAGATTATAAACTAACTCTAAATGGGAAAAAGCAACTCTTACAAAACCAGAAAAAGAATATAGCATCTCTGGAATAAGAGATCTTTCGCACTCAGTAAATTGTTCACCTTACCCCTTGGGCATATAGGTAGTCCTCAATTTACAACCACAATTGAGCCCAACATTTCTGTTGCTAAGCAAGACATTTGTTAAGTGAATTTTTCCCCATTTTACAATCTTTCCTGCCACAGTTGTGGCATGTGAATCACTGCAGTTGATAAGTTAGTAAGATGTTTGTTAAGTGAATCTGGCTTCCCTGTTGACTTTGCTTATCAGAAGGTTGCAAAACCTGACCCTGGGACACTGCAACCATCATAAATATTAGTCAGTTGCCAATCATTTGAATTAGATAACCTGACGATGGGGATGCTGCAATGGTGGTAAGTGTTAAAAATGGTCAAAAGCCACTTTTTTCAATGGCGTAACTTTAAACAGTCACTGAACAAACGTTATAAGTCAAGAACTATCTGTATAGATGTGGAAACTACCAAAGGGAGACATAGCATTATGGGTGTGGCATGCCCATGCACGACCCACCTGCGCTGCCCCGGCTTTTGGCACGCGAGCCAAAAAAGGTTAGTCATCACCGGTCTAGAGCAAGGGTCTGCAAAGTCGGCTCTTTTAAGACTGGTGGACTTCAACTCCCAGAATTCCCCAGCCAGCTATGCTGGCTGGGGAACTCTGGGAGTTGAAGTCCACCAGTCTTAAAAGAGCCGACTTTGCAGACCCCTGGTCTAGAGCATCCAATCTCAAGGCAGCCCTGAGAAGGGGAAAGCCCTCCCTCCCCAAAACAGGGCTGTTTTGAGAAGCCCCTGATTGCAAGGCAGCGCTGAGAAAAGGAGGTTTCCCTCCCTCTCAATGCTGTTTTGAGATGCAAGGCTGCAGATGCTATTGACACATTTATGTCCTGGGTTAAAGCCTAGTTTCTGTACTTCATAAAAATATTTTCAAGCTTGACTGATGATTCCGTGTTTAAGTTTCATATAATGAATAATGCTGCAGATTATTTGGGATTTTTAAATTATGTTATTTAAGAAATAGGCTTGAAATAATTAAGTGTATTGAAATATTGTTTTGTATTTGAGGCTTTGTTATGTAAATCAATGCAAGATAAAATTTTGGCACAATCTTAAACTAATTATGTTTGCTATTCCAATGTAGGTAACACAAGAACCTGTAGAATATGAGTGATGACAAACCCTTTCTATGTACTGCCCCTGGATGTGGACAGGTAATATATGTATTTTAGATTTGTTCATCTAAGTCAACAGAGAAACATCTGTTGCATCAGAAGTGGTTTATGTCTGGTCTAAATAGCATCTATCTCCTTTTAAACAAGAAACAATTGTCCCAGTCTAATAATGCACTTCTTGCTGCATGTTTAGTTTCTGGTTCTTGGATTCGAATGAGCAGCAAGTTTAGCTTCCCTTTGCTTTCAAGATACATTGAGTCTTAGTACTGCTACATTGAACAGCAATATAAGGCTGCAGTGGATCTGCATGAAGCCTCAATCCAAGTGCATTTTTGGTTTGTTTATTTATTGTAATTTTTCCTCATCAGTGGGTCATTTAGGAGTGGAATGTAAGATAGATTAGGAAAAACATTAAAATTATTTCTGTTAACAGAATTATTTCATTTTTCAAATTGCTTTATTTTTCAAATTGCTTCATAATCAGAAAACAGTGTTATTAAATTGTCAACCTTAATTTTGAGAGATATTCTATAGCCATGCTGAAAGGAGAAGAAAAAAAGAAATTACCTTGCAGTTTCTTTTAATATAAATAATATTTTAATGTTTGCCCATATGGAGTGATGTTTGCAATTCTATGAAGTCATGATTTCACCGTTCTTGTATTCTTTTTGAGTATGTATAAATACTTTTACAATATGGTTGAGGAACTCATTTTTGCAGTACATGTGTGTTCTAAAAAGGAGTAGTTTTCTTCAAGAATTATTTTGAAAATAATCATAAATAATAAATAGGCCTAAGCAAGATGATGGCTTGGAATAGGGTTAATAACTGTCACTCAGTACAAAGAAAGCAAACTTCCTGTAAATGGGCTACCTGTTTGATTAATTGTGTTCATCTAATCGAGGAAAGACTTGTATTTCCACTAGAGTTCAAGGGTATGGTTTTGGTAATATTTTGGATCCAGCATTATCATTTGAAAGCCTGAGTGACTTCAGAAACTTAGGATACCTTTTATCATCCTGGGCTGATAATAACAACTACTATGACCTTGCCAGGAGAAAAAATAGCCTAGCAACATCATTCATGCTGATTTCACTTCAGGTAGGATTATGGGTTATATATGTCCCTTTGAAAATAGTCCAGAAAGTTTGATTTAAAAATAGAGCAGCTAGGCTGTTACCTGAGAATGGCTGACACCACTACATTATATCAGCGCTTTGTTATCTGCCTGCATATCAGTCCATTTTTCTTGCGTGAGTTAAAAAAAAAGGTAGTAGTAGCCTATAATTCACGTAAGGTCAGGCTGTGGAATCCCTGATGCTCTAGTCTAGAGCTTGGTTTTGGGGTTGCAGGGATTTCATTAACAACTAGATAACAGCATCAGTCCCTTTAATTTAATCATCAGTTAAGGTCAGTCTGCCAGAAGCAGTATCTCCCTCTAGTATTACTTATCAGAACATTACTTTCTGCAGAGGTGCTAGCCTGATGCTTACATTTTGGTGCCAGATGAAGATATATATATATATATATATATATATATATATATATATATATATATATATATATATATATATATATATATATATATATATATATATATATATATATATATATATATATATATATATATATATATATATATATATATATATATTTGCTTTAATAATGCTTCAAAATGTATATAATATGTTAGTTTTAAAATTGTAATATTTGTTTATTTTTTAAATGTATTGTATAATTGATCGTATAACACCCATAAAATTTCGATGTGGGTGTAATATAACAGTACAATAAACACTAAGAGGGTAGGGAGATGAAAAATTCAGTATGATCTAACTTTTTTTCTGATACCCTGAAGTAATTTAAGAAAATGCAATTCTTAAAGCAGGTTTTCAATTTAAATTCTGTGATTTGTTTTCTTTTGTATTCTACATTTATAAATGTGACCTAATATATTAAAGATAGGTAAATTGTAGCTATGCTATTTAGTGGATTAATATATTTAGAAATATTGTCACAGAATATTCTATTTTAATATGTGTGCCCTTTTTTGCATAATGTTTAAATGATTGCTAAGCACATCTAAAGCACATGTAGCATTCACATACTACAATTTTATTTTACGTTAGTCAGAAGCTACTAATTCCTTCCCAACATAATATTAAAATGGCTAAGTGGTTGACAGACAGTGTACACTGTAACACTTCTGAGTTTGCAAAGCATCGTTGCTATCACATTTTCCAACAAATGACCAGAAAGCCATCTCCCTTTTAAAAATAGTATAGGTTAATGATCCAATGTCATAGATATCTTATTTTTATCCAGTATCATAGAAAGAGACAAGGAAGAGAAAATGTTTAGGAATCTTAGGATGAAAATTCAGAAATAGTCATGGGTTATTTAAAAGGTAAAGGTTTCCCCATCCAGTCATATCTGATTCTAGGGGGCAGTGCTCATCTCTGTTTCTTAGCCAATGAACCAGAGTTGTCCCAAGACAATTTCCATAGTCATGCAGACAGCATGGCCATACACCAAAGCGCATATAACACTGTTACCTTCCCACTAAAGTGGTGCCTATTTATCCAAACACATTTGCTTTTGAACTACTAAGTGGGCAGGAGCGTGGCTCAGACTTATGCAGATAATAAGTAGATATAATAATCTAATAGTCCAAGAGCTTTAACTGATACCTTCAGTGGTATTAAATGAAGCAGACTATACCCTGATGTGTGTGATCTATAACATATCAAATTTTAGTTTTGAATAATTTCAAAGTCTTATTCTAAGAAATGCATATACACCATCCAGAAGAACATACACTAGAATGCATGCTAAGCTAAGTCTTATATGCAAACAGCAGTTGGGGAATTTGGAACAGAAATGATCTATTCCTTGTAATTTCCATGCCTCACAATTACTGAGAATTGGATAGAATCTAATGGCAAAGTTGTATCAAGGAAAACAGAGCACAGAGAAATAAGACAATTTTTTATATGTATTATCAATCTATTTTTGATATTCTATTCCTGATTTTTCTGGAGTTGAACTAGAGCAGGGGTATCAAATTCAAGGCCCAAGGGCCAAATCTGGCCTGTGAGGTTCTTAAATCCGGCCTGCCTCTGGTGGTTAAAATGGGTTGTGTGCTGGGGGGGGGGGGGTTTGTCCGTGCCTCATTTTCACCCTCCATTGTCTCCTGCAGCACTCTGCTGGCCGAAAACAGGTCCCAAAATGCCTGGCAGAGTGCTGCAGGAGGTCATGGAGGGTGAAAATGAGGCACGGGGGGACCACACACAGACCTCTCTGTGCCCCATTTTGGCCGGCAGGATGCTGCAGGAGGCATCCATCCTGTGCCCCGCCTCCCACCCCGCGGAAAACTACAATGCTCATCCAGCCCTCGACATCCCTGAACTAGAGGATTCCTAGCTGGGTGGCAGAGTAAAGGAGAGGAGAAGGAAGGAAGTCTTACAGAATAAAGGCTTTCTGCCTGTTGCAGGTCCTTCCTGTTTGCAATTTATCATAGTGTAACCATAGTGTAAACTCTGAATTATTGTGTGTCTAAATTTGTATTTAAGTAGAGTGAAAACCATTAAAATTGATACGTGTCATTTGTTACTTATGATGCTACTTAAATATTCAAGAAAATGGTCAATTAAAAAAAACAAATTTAAAAGTACGTAATTGTATCAACCTTTTAATTAAACAAAAATCAATCAGCCTTTTCATTGCAAATGGTTTGTAACCCATTCAGAAAATTATTCCCACTGTTTAGTCATAATTCAAATTTATAACTGTATTTTAAAACTTCTTGTCACAGCGTTTTACCAACGAGGATCATTTGGCTGTCCATAAACATAAACATGAGATGACATTGAAATTTGGTCCAGCTCGTAATGACAGTGTCATTGTAGCTGGTTAGTATATCTTTTATTAATCCAACTCTTGGAATGTGCCCAGATTTTGTGTATTTTCTGTATATGCTTGAGATCCTGTCAGAGTTTCTTTGTTTGTTTTTTTACAAATAAAAGGCAGTTATATCATGTATTGACCTTTTCCTTAACATTGATTGGTTGATAAATTAATAACAATCTACTGGCTATATATGCTTCAGCCTTAGTAATTAGGAGCAGTCTAATATACAGAACTTCACAAAATTGTTGTGAGAAGTAACATCTAGTAATTTATTGTAGATACAGAGAATGCATATCCACACAATATATTTTTTGTCAAAGTCATCTATACATGTTACTATGAGTTAACTTCTTATGGTTTCTTACATTTTTACTGATCTTAATTATATCTTATAAAAAAGCTTTAAAAATAAAGTTTAATTGATTGAATACATTCTTGCTTAATCTCTTTATATCTTTGATGGTCTTTTCCCATATGGTAATATCTTTTAAATTTTTATTTTTGCTATTGAACAAAAAGGTTTATAGAAAAAATTGAAAAGGGTCTAAGCAACAATAGCATGACACAGTAAACAGAATTAGGGTGTTGTTGTTTTTTTTAAAAATCTCTATTTTGTAATCAAAACGATGCTTACATTCTAAAATGATGCATTGACTATGTTCACATTGCACTAAGCCAGAATATGGTTTGTTTGGATTTGGATTGTCATGTTATATGATTTGATCCATAGGGGTTATAAATCATGATTAATGTACGGCTCAATGTAATGTGTGATCCAGGACATAGGTTATTATGTTATTTGGAAATTACTGTTTGTATAGACCTGATTCAAATGCATTTTATGTCATGGTACTGAATGGAGCACAACAGAATTACATGTAATGTTATCTTCCAAAGGTAATTTTAATAAATGCATACACAAATCCTGTATGAAAGGTAGATCATAGCTTTTACAGTAAACTAATTCTATAATGTTACAATTTAGCTATTATGTAGATTATTTTCTTCTTTTGCCCCATGAAGATATTTAATTGCAATTGCATGAACAATCTACCAATGAAATACTAATATAGCTTCCTAAATGTTATCGTCCTATCTTTGACTCTCAATTATTATAACTGTTAAATATGAGATTCAAAGAACAAAATGAGATTTGGACGATGTGGTGGCACATATATCTTGGGAATGCTTTAAGCACTGTTGTGTTTGAAGGATTGTGTGCTGCTGACTGCAACTAATATACAATTTGGAGAACAATGCACCCTCCACCCTCTGATTATTTTGTTCTTCAAATCTGGGTCTCGCCAATATCCCATGTTATGATTATCATCAGTACAACATTAATTGTGGGTTTTGGGGTATTTATATTCTGCAGTGGTGGTGAAAATTAAAATGTGTACTGATTGTGTTTTTAAAAGTTTCCATCATTCGCTCCCTTTTATTTATTTTGAATAGAAAGATACTGATCCTCAACATTAGGTGAAGAGATGTCAGACACAAAAAATCAGGACCACACATGAAGTTCCAATTAAACTGATTTATTACTAATCATGCCTATGCCCAGGAAACTGCTCCACTAACCATTAGCCTTTAGATAAGGGTCAATGGAATTCAAGAGATATACAGGACTTAGTCTGCTTGTGCCTACATAGAGACTTTAGATGACTTCTCTTTTGACTCCTCCCCCATGTTCTGCCACTCCTTCTCATACAAGAGATTTTTTTTTCTTAATACCTGACTTTTTCACTTTAACTGCTCAGTTATAATTTTTAAGATGAAAGGCAGGGGTGGGTTTCAAAATTTTTGGAACAGGTTCTGTGGCTTGCTGGCCATGTGACCGGGTGGGAGTGGCTTGCCGGCCATGTGACTGGGTGGGAGTGGCTTGCCGGCCATGTGACCGGGTGGGAGTGGCTTGCCAGCCATGTGACCGGGTGGGAGTGGCCAATTTGTATATATGTGTATATATATATATTTCAGTTAATGGTACAGAAAGAGGGGAGGGGGGGTTGCTGGCTTGTGAAACCAGCCTCAGGTAGGTCAGCGACAGGGAAGGGACTTGACGGCTGCCGGTCTGTTTTCTAAGCCTCACACCTAAACTCCGTTCAAGGAAATTCCGATTTAAATAAACAGATCGCTTCTCCCCCGCATCCAGCCTCCCCCGTCCCCTCCATTTGGCAAGGCGCAGAGCCAGAAGCCTCCCCGCTCTTCCAGCACCGACCTTCTACCTGAGAAGACGGGGGGGGAGGGGGGAGTGGCGGCCTCAATCGGGAGACTTTCCCAAGCGCAGCCGAAGGATCCCTCCATCAGCCAGGCCGGCTCTCCTAAGGGGTCCCCCTTTCCCCTTCTCCATGGGGGTGGGTGGTGGGGGTGGGCCGCTCACCTCGTCGCCCCACTTGAGCACGCCCTTGTGCCTCTCCCCGACGGCCCGGTAGATGTGCAGGAACTGCTGGATGCCGTGTTTGCGCACGTGCTCCGCGTGCCGCTGCGTCTTCTCCCAGCTGAGTGGAGAGCCTTGCGACAGAAGCCCCATGGCTCTGCCGGGGAGAAAGAAGAGGAGGCGCGCGGAAAAGGCAACCTGCGGCCGCTGCTGCCGTGACAACTCCGAAGAGCAGCGCTCGGGCCAGGAGCCGCCGGCCAAAAAAAAAGAAAGCACACACACACACAACCTACTTCAGGCGGCGGGAAACACGCAAGGAGAATCCACTCGCGGCTAGGCGTAGAGGGGAAGAGGTGGCTGAGCAAAGGGAAGGGGGGGAAAGGCGCTCCCGCCGCCTTCCCGAGCCTCCCGCTTTGCCAGCGGCCAGTACCCTTCGCAGAGGGAAAAAGAAGACAGCTGGGAGCAGCAGTTAGCAGCAGGGGCTGGGCCGGCCGGCAGGAAAGCAAGCAAGGCGACCGCGCTGTCTTCTTTTTCCCTCTGCGAAGGGTACTGGCCGCTGGCAAAGCGAGAGGCTCGGGAAGGCGGCGGGAGCACCTTTCCCCCCCTTCCCTTTGCTCAGCCACCTCTTCCCCTCTACGCCTAGCCGAGAGTGGATTCTCCTTGCGTGTTTCCCGCCGCCTGAAGTAGGTTTTGTGTGTGTGTGTGTGTGTGTGTGTGTGTGCTTTCTTTTTTTTTGGCCGGCGGCTCCTGGCCCGAGCGCTGCTCTTCGGAGTTGTCACGGCAGCAGCGGCCGCAGGTTGCCTTTTCCGCGCGCCTCCTCTTCTTTCTCCCCGGCAGAGCCATGGGGCTTCTGTCGCAAGGCTCTCCACTCAGCTGGGAGAAGACGCAGCGGCACGCGGAGCACGTGCGCAAACACGGCATCCAGCAGTTCCTGCACATCTACCAGGCCGTCGGGGAGAGGCACAAGGACGTGCTCAAGTGGGGCGACGAGGTGAGCGGCCCACCCCCACCACCCACCCCCATGGAGAAGGGGAAAGGGGGACCCCTTCGGAGAGCCGGCCTGGCTGTCTTCTTTTTTCCTCAGCGAAGCATGGGCGAGGAGGAGGAGGCGCTTCGTTGAGGGAAAAAGAAGACAGCGCAGTCGCCTTGCTTGCTTTCCTGCCTGCCCGCCCCAGCTGGGAGCAGCAGTTAGCAGCGGCGACTTACTTCCGGGTCCACGATCCAAAGGGATCGCTCGGGATCCGGAAATTTTACGAAAGGGTTCGCCCGATCCTGGCCGATCCCCCAGAAACCCACCCCTGATGAAAGGGTACTTTCAAATGAATTGAATTTTATCATATTTTGGAGAAGCAAAGATTTAATTCTGTGTTACCTTTGATTTTGAGATTTCAGTGCAGTATTTGCTTTTTCTAAAGCCCATGAGCAAAGTAATGGATAAAGCACATCTTCAAATACAAAAATGTGTCTCTATTCTTCCTTATATAGATTATCCTGAATTTCTACAAATCAGATGTTCATATTTTTAAATATGATGTTTGAATTTTCAATAATGTTAAAACAAAAATATGGTGACATTAAGAACAAGATGTTCAACTTTGTTCTTACTGTGCTCTTGCTTGAACATATTAATTTTATAAAGTGCACATGATATTAATAATATTGATTTTATTGCCAAACATGTATGCCTTTATATCATATGAATGAAATCATATATTTCCCTTTTAATCTCAGATCAAACTCCAACGCCAACTCGATTTTTAAAGAATTGTGAAGAAGTGGGTTTATTCAATGAATTAGCAAGTCCTTTTGAAAATGAATTCAAAAAAGCTTCTGAAGATGATATTAAAAAAGTATGTACATGTAGCGGATTAAAACTATATCATTTTAGGGAGTATTGATTACTTGAATTCTGTTTGCAGCTAGAAATTTTGCATTAACAAAATGAGGATGAGCATAAAAATGTTATTTTAATTCAGCATTACTGTACTTGAAAGACAAAGCTCTTAATAGGTTTTTTATATTTCTACATTCTATTTATACATCGACAATGTTGTTTTTCCTAAGATTGAACTTCAAAGATATCACTTTATATTAAGTTAATATTAGCAGTAGATACCTTCTAACTAAAAAATCATATTTTTGGCTACTGCATTGACTTTATTGTGAATTCCTTATTCTTTAAAGAGACATTTATATTTTGCAGGTTTTAAAATTTATCTCGCCATTAATTCTTACAGATGCCTCTAGATTTATCACCTCTTGCAACTCCAATTATAAGAAATAAAATTGAAGAGCCGTCAGTGGTTGAAACAACTCACCAAGATAGTCCCTTACCTCACCCAGAGTCCACGACTAGTGACGAGAAGGTCAGAGATTTTTTATACTTCAAATATACAGTATTTCTATGGATATTACCAGTAAATCTAAGATAATCGTAAAATCATAACTATTCTACTAAACTTCATGTGCAAATCTGTATTCCTCATATAGGGCAAATTAAACCCACATTAATGTAAACATTACATTAAAATTAAATTTTTAAAGGTTTCATTTTTGAAGCACAGAAAGGCAGTTTTATTGGCCTGTATAGTTATTAAAAATCAGTATAGCAATGTTTGGGATGCAAACACAATCTTTACTGCTATGTATCTCAAATGGACTAGGCACGCAACCCTAATCCATATCAAGAATCCATACTGGTATTACACATTTAAGTGATATACTTACTTATTTTACTTTATTGATTAGGCCTTGGGCCATATCAAAGTGCAGTGTTCCAGATGCAAATTGTTACTAAAATCTGATAAAAACAATTTAAATTTAAGTGATGTAGAGACACTTACCAAATGTGAGAGAGAAAAACCCCTCTCACACATTGATAACATGTTTGCAGAATATTGTCTTTGCTCATAGTCTTGACCAGACAATTTCTGCTGGGGTGGGTGATCAATTTTGGGAGATGAAAGTGACATACATTTAGTTGTAACATGTTGGGAATTTCATTGGCATTGGCAGCGATAGGTGAGGCAGAAGCAGGTCATGGAGAGAACCAGAGCAAAAGTTAACTGATTGACCCATTTAATCTCTTTCTAGAATTCCTCTTTTTTTCCTCATACTTTTTCTTTCATAATCTCTTTCTGACACTATTTTTTCCTTTCTCTCTTTCTTTCCTCACAGCAGTCTGCTGGGGAAGGGACAGATCATTCTTGCCAGGGGTCTGAACTGATCAGTTATGAAGAACTTTTGAAATTAGGCTGAGGGTTGCATGAAATCGGGCCAAGGGTTGCATGTGGCCTTAGGACTGCAGGTTGCCTATTCCAGATCCATGTGGTAGTTCTTAATGTAAGAAACGGTAGTAAATTGCAACTAAAAGAATTTTGAGGGATTTTAACATTTTTGAGAAAAAGTGAAAATAAATCTATAATGAAAGAATTCTGATTATCTTTGATTCTAATGAGGCTTGGGAAATTGAGAAGCTTTCATGTTTCTTGCAGGAAGTGTGTCTGCAGCAAACTGCCCAGCCTACTTCCACAATTGTACGCCCAGCTTCTCTACAGGTTCCTAATGTGTTGCTTGCAAGTTCTGACTCAAGTGTCATTATTCAGCAAGCCATACCTTCACCAACATCTAGCACTGTCATAACACAAGCTCCATCTTCCAATAGGCCAATAGTGTAAGTGTTAAATAGATACTAAAATGTTCTTATCTATTGTAAATATATCCTCACAACTGCTGGTATAAGCTTCAAAGAATTCAATAAAATGACAAGGACTAGTTGGGGTTTTGAAAAGTTGAAGAAAATAATCCGGTTTTTCTAATAAAAACTGTCAGTTTTATTTAGTTTTGTACTTTATATATGACTAAAGGTGGGGGGGGGGGGGTGATGGAAACAAATGTTGATGTTTGTTATGTAAGTCATAATAGCTCTGGCTTATCTCTAGAGTTCCTCTCTTGAAATATTTTCATTGATTCCTCCATATTTTTGTGGGCGCCATCTGGAAATTTGATGTGTTAGTTGTATTTTGATGGAAGAGAGGAATTGATAAAAACATTTCTTCTTCCATTAGTGGTTCTTGGTCTTTTTTGCAAACCGAAGGACTAATTCAGGTTGCAGTACCTCGTAGCTGGATCAGATTGTTTCTTCCTCTTCTTCTGCTTCTGCTTCTTTACAGTGACATTCCAGGTCTGAAAGGCCCCACTAACCCCACCATCTAGAAAACCATCAGATGTTAACAGTCTTCCATAAACTATTTATAATTTATGACCAATAGCAATGATTCCCAAACAAATCACATACTGCTGTAATGGTGAAACCCATAGGATGAGCATATCTATGATTTTTTTTTTAATAAAAAACTGAGTATTTTAATAATTTCCATAATTGGATAGGATTGTTGCAAATATTTATGAAATAAAATTAAATTTTATCTGCGGTCAAAATTTAAAAAAAACCTTCATGGTATTTTTTTCTGGTGGTAGAAAGGAGAATCAAAACTGCAAATTAAAATTAATCTAACGTTGGAGATAGAATAGAAAATATTTAGCACCCTAGACTTTTTTAGAGGGCTATTGAAATTTGCAATATTCTTTCTACTATACGTGCTATAATTATTTCTTCTTCTTTTCTTAGACCGGTGCCAGGCCCTTTCCCCCTTTTGTTGCATCTTCCTAATGGACAAACCATGCCTGTTGCTATTCCTGCTTCAATCACAAATTCTAATGTGCACGTACCAACTGCAGTTCCGGTAAGTCTACTGCATGATGTAATACCTTCCTTCAAAGTTTGGATAAGTCCCTCTCATTGAATCCTTATACTGGGAACATATGTGTCTCTGTCAAAACCAAAAAAGATGGTGGGAGAGGAGTACATAATTAGACTGTACTAATGCTGGGAAACTAAAATTAGATCTAAATCAGGATCCAGTGGCTTTTTTCTGTTACGATTTTTTATACTTTATTGTATTTTTGGAATCTCCTTAGCCACCACAAGGCATCAGCACACACATTTGATTTTAAATAAATAAATAAACACGTCTGGAAAGATTATTTCCCAAATAGACTACTGCTCTTGGTAGGGGTTCTTCTTCCTACGTACCTACCTAATATCAGCAGGTAGGATTAAAGATACTTCGAGTCAAATCTTAATAATCTCATTGAGATAGAGCAGGTTTGTGGTGTAGTTAAAGTAAGGGCATGTTCATTCATTCACACAGGTAGAAAATCCTAATTGCTTATGAAATAGTGTTTGTTTGTATTTGGTCTTAACTCGGACTCTCTTGGACAGCTTGTCAGACCTGTTACCATGGTGCCTAGTATCCCAGGAATTCCAGGACCCTCATCTCCACAACCGGTGCAGTCAGAGGCAAAATTGGTAGGTTCTGCATCATTTTCCCAGACATAAAATTGTATGTGAATACTAATAATCAGTACAAAGCTGATCATATTTTGATTTGAAGTCTTCTGGTACTTTCTGATTCTTAAATCATTGACAAGTCTATTTTTACTTCCAATGAAAAGAGAGTTCTGAGGGAGCCTTTATGTTATGCAGGGTTTTTTTTAAGTTTCAGAAAACAAGACATTTTAAACAATTAGCAACTTGATTCTCCTTCACATCTTCTTTTCCTTCATTAATTTCATCCCGTAGCAGAAGGGAAAGAACGTCTATTGGCTGCTTTATTAGCTAATGTGTTGTAAGTCCCCATGGGTAGAAGATGTCTATGGAGATTCTCAGTCATACAGGTCATGGTTGTCCCAAAGGTGCTTTTTCAAGAAGCAACTGGACTTTCTGGTTTTTCTTTGAAGACATTTCGTTTCTTATCCAGGGCTGAAGAAGCTTCTTGGATAAGAAGCAAAATGTCTTCAAAGAAAAACCAGAAAGTCCAGTTGCCTCTTGAAAAAGCACCTTTGGGACATAGGTACAAGATTTAAAGAAAAATTCCAGGCATTAAAACACATTAGTGACACATAGAACAAACTGACCTGTTGACAGTCCAAGATGAATTAACATTCCTCCCCCCCCCCCCCAGTTGAGGGTTGTTTTGTCCAGATACTGAATACCACTCAAATTATTTTTCACATTTTGTTGATGGAAATATGAAAACTGGATCACAATTTACATATTTAAATGTAATATTGTATTGTAATTTATATCATTTGGAGAAAATTAATGTAGCCCCATCAAAATTCCTGATAAAAATAACAATTTTATCAACCACTGTGGCTGAAAAATTGCTAGTTTAAAAATTAAAATTACAGTTGAGGTAATTGTTCTGTTACATGTTTCTGATTTAGCAATTCATTGTTATGAATTCATTTTATTGTTACTTGTTTTTAGTGTAGAAAGTGTTAATTCTTATCTATTTTTGTTAGTGTGCATTGGTGAGTGACTGCAATAAATTCAAATTCAACTCAAATAATTCCATGACCAGCTCAACATTTGTATAACTTGAGGTAAAATATATTGTAGTTTCTGTTTTTTCTCAGCTGCATGAATATATATAGTTTAAACGTAAGTGCCTGCTAGGTTAGAGTTGTGAGTGCATACATGCAGTCAGGAAATTGACATGGAGAGCAATACACCTTCTTTGC
Organism: Rhabdophis nuchalis; assembly: GCA_039707465.1. NCBI lineage: Eukaryota > Metazoa > Chordata > Lepidosauria > Squamata > Natricidae > Rhabdophis > Rhabdophis nuchalis. The sequence continues at coordinate 187,743,175 of CM077643.1, read as the reverse complement.
TCTTGTTTCTTTGCTGTAGCTAGTATTTAAGGCATTCTGAATCTTTAAGACTTGTGATCATTGATAGCACAATTCTCCTTTTAAGAATTTTGAAAGTAGTGGCCATCATCACCCATGATAGCAATGAATTCCATAGTTTCTATGTTTTGTAAACATAGTTTGCAGAATAACTGATTCTTTTCCTAAACTTAGATGTTCTTTATTACTTTTAGAGATTGAATGAACTGATCACATGATTATAATACTGCAGGTATTACATTTGGAAATAATCAAAGTGGGTGGGATTCCTGCAAAATTTAATGGTAGCCATATAATTTCAGAGTAGCCAATGTGACTACAGTTAGTAGTCTACTGTACTTACAAAAATGAAATTATTCATGAGAAACTAGAAAGTCATGTTCCTTTGAAGTTATACATTCAAACCTTTGTTATTTAACTTCACATAGTGCATAAATTATTTTATTGTAATCTTTAATTGTCTACATTGCATGTATAATGATAAGCAATTATAGTTCTTTGTTTCTTGTAGCCAAATCAACACAGGCCATACACAAGAGGAAAGATAAATCAGCAGGTTTGAAAATATGTATGCAGATTTATATTTAAAAATGTTAAGAGTGAAGGAGATGAATATTAACAACATAAGCCTTCAGAATATTAAAAAGTGGGAAGGAATAAAATGTCCTGACTAGGAGTACTGTTTACCAGTGCATTTTGTTTACGTTCCTGCTTACCTATAATAGTAACAATAGTAGGTGTGTTCTCTTATATAACAGGACTAATTACACAACACACAAACAGTAGAGAGGCCATTAGTATACTTCTATATTCTGCCTGATTTGAAAAAGTAATGCACACCCACACAAACCAAGAAACTTAGGTGAGAAGAACATTCAAAAGGGGATAAAAGAATTTAAACTAGCACGTTGAGGACTAAGCTTGTAAGAAAGCTCAATATACAGATAGTCCTTGCCTTATAACCATTCCTTTAGTGACCGTTCAAAGTTACAACGGCACTGAAAAAAGTGACTTACGACCATTTTTCACATTTACAACCATTGAAACATCTCCTTGGTCACGTGCTCAAAATTTGGACACTTGGCAACTGACTCATATTTATGACAGTTGCAGCATCCAGGGGACATGTTTGTGACCTTCAGATCAGGAAAGTTATTGGGGGAGCCAGAGTACTTCAGAACCATGTTGCTAACTTAATAACTGCAGTGATTCACTTAACAGCTGTGGCAAGAAAGGTAATAATAATAATAATAATAATAATAATAATAATAATAATTATTATTATTATTATTATTATTATTATTATTATTATTATTATTATTATTATTATTATTATTTTATTTATAACCCGCTCTCTCTCCCCGAAGGGACTCGAGGCGGGGCACAGGGAATTAAAACAATTAAAACAGACAGAATACAAAATTAAAAACTAATTAAACTGGCCCTGCGCTAAAATCCCCTATAAAACTAAAACTATCCCTAAAAACCCCTAAAACAATTTAAAAATTTAAATTACCCTAGGCCAGCCAAGCAGAAGAAGTGCGTTTTTAGTTTCTGTCGGAAGGAGCGAAGGTCCATGGTTGTTCTGATTTCGGGGGGAAGGTCATTCCAGAGGGTCGGACCCGCCACAGAGAAGGCCCTTCCCCTGGGCGTCGCCCGCTGGCATAGCCTAGTGGACAGCACCCGGAGAAGTCCCTCTCTGTGGGAGCGAATCGGCCGCAGGGATGTATGGGGCAGGATGCGATCCCGCAGATAGCTAGGTCCCGTGCCATGGAGCGCTTTGAAGATGATAACCAATACCTTGAAGCGCACCTGAAAGACGACAGGTAGCCAATGCAGCTCGCGCAGGAGCGGTGTTACATGGGAGAACCTAGAGGTTCCCATAACTGCCCGCGCGGCTGCATTCTGGACAAGCTGAAGCCTTCGGGTGCACCTCAAGGGGAGCCCCATGTAGAGAGCATTGCAGTAGTCCAGTCGGGATGTCACGAGGGCATGAGTGACTGTGGAAAGGGCACCCCGATACATAAAATGAGGCAGAACTCACTTAACAACTGTCTCATGTAACAACAGAAATGTTGGGCTCAGTTGTGGTCATAAGTCAAAGACTATCTGTACCATTTTTCAAACTTGAATTAAATGCTTGTCAATACGTGTGCCTGTATATTTATTATAATCATCAGTCAAACATCCAAGTATATACAAACTGTGATATTTCCTGAAAGAATATTATAAAGTAAATGGTTTTTAGGCCTGGTAGTCAAAAAATAGCCTAATACTAGTGTGCTTCCTTATTAAAATAGTATCATTCACTGTTCTTTCTCGTAAAGCTGCTCTTGGGAAGAATAAATACTCAATAGTGACTGAATGTGTAACTTGTGATTATTCCAGCTGTACTTAGTCAAAACAAAACAAGGTGTTGAATCTTATTTGCTGCCCTGGTTTCTTTATCAGAATTTCATGAACTTGAATATTGTATATTATTCAAAACTGACTAATTAAGTAATTAATGGCAATTAATTACCTTATGTGATAAAGAATGCTTGATTTTATATATTTATATTTTTTTAAAAACATTTTCTCTATATTTGAATTGAGTATTTTGGTGTAAAATGTATGCAACAGTTCTCAGATGTATAAATATTCAATCAGAATGCTGTTTTTTTTTAAAGAAAACGTTACGGTAATTTATATTTTATGAAGCTTGAAATGTACAGAATTAAAATAAGCCATGATGTTGCATCCAGAAAGGCTGCCAGAGCAATCCTGCCTACCAGTTGGTACACTTTTCCAAAGCCCAGCTTACTGTTCCCCCCCCCCCCCCATTTTTCTCACAAGCTGGTCTAAATTTCTGCCAAAGTTTAGGGAACTTTTATCAAAGCATGAATTGATCAAATCTATGACTGCTAGGATGATACTCTAGAGATTATTCATTGCAGCCTAAATATCTCGATTTGGTTTAGCTAAATGGGGGGAAATTTAAAATTTTGACACTAAAGCTTTATTATTGAAATGAAGACATCTGTGGAGTCTGTAAATAATGAGTTGAATTGGGAATCCCCCTGAATCCAGTCTTTTTGTTAAAGGCTCAGCCATCAGTTTTGGCAAAGAGTGTTGTTGCCCAGCTGTGATCCATCTGGTACTGCTGTGGTCAGAGTTCAGCATTAACACACTGGTCTTAATTAGAAAGGATGTGCAAACCATTTGGAAGTATGACTCCTGCTCTTAGTGCTCAGAAGACAGTTTTGCTGTCAACATTTCCAAAGCTGGAAATGGCTGGACTTCAATTGTAATTCTAGCACAAGTGTCTTCAGAGAAAAAGACATGGAAAGGCTTTGCACTGAATTTTTCACAGTTGCAGCTTCATGAAAGCTTCACATAATAGTGAAAAACTAATACTGGTTCTCACTTGTTTTTCAAACACAAAAAGCTTTTCTTGTTTCCTAACAGTTTATCATCTGATTATTGAAAAAAGGCTTGTTATTACACAAGATTATCTGAATTATTAAATGTATAACTGAGGCCCCTTTAAGGGTAGCTCTCTATGTGTATATGGGAGAAAATCATCTCCTGCATTATTACAAAAATTGAATTCTCACTTTGCTTCCCATTTTCTCCAATTTAAGGAATGAAGACACATTTTATCAGTGAACTGTTTCGAATTTTTTTAAACTAATAAAATACAATCTAAGACCATTTTGTCTTTTTGAATCGTTCAAGGTTTATTTTGCTTGAGTGTAATACTATATTTATTGTATGTTTAAATATGTTAAGTGTTATTTTTATTCTGCCCGTTCCTGTTTAAAATTTTACTTGTTATTAGCTAGCTTGATTAGCTCAACCCTATTAGGATGGAAGAGGAAATATAAATATAAATCAGGTGTAATGTTAAATTAGGTTTCAACATTGGCGAGAACTTTAGGAAACTGTAGAATATTAGTTTTAATAATAAACTTGTAACAGCTTTAGATTTTTTTTTCATTTAGCAGCTCTTGCTACTTGAAAATTTAATATTAATGTTACAGTGAAAACCTAATGCAAAAAATGGCCACTAAAATAGTTGTGCCACTTTAGAGTTGTCACTTGAATTTAAAAAAGATTATTATTTCAAAATATTTCTTATTTAATAAAATATGTTATAGGTAAATCTTCTAGAATCCTGTTTACAGAGGTGGGTTGCTCCTGGTTTGGCCGAACCGGTAGTGGTGGTGGCGGGAGACTACGTCCACCTGCTCGGCCACTTCTGCGCATGCAGAAGTAGTAAACCAGCTGGCAACCCACCATTGCCTGTTTACATTTATATAATTGTACACTGGAAGATCCTGAACACTGGAATTTGTGTTAGGGATAAATCTATATTTTTAAGAAGAAATATGTAAAATTAGAAAGTATTAGCAACTATGCTGAATATTGTAACTAAGCCTGGACAAATATAAAAGCTTTTAAACGTTGTACTGTAAACTCATTGAGATACCATGCATTTAAGTTTTTAAAATTGCCACCTAAAATCAGTGGTGATATTCAGTCGGTTCAGACTGGTTCAGGCAAACCAGTAGTGGTTACCTGTGAGTGGGCCTGCCCCCGCCCATCTGTCCCGATGCTATGCTGTCCTATTTAGCCACGTTTTCAAAGTCGCGCGTATACGTGCAATCACATTTTCGTTGCGCCGCAAACCAGTGGTAAAATTATGTGAAATCCACCTCTGCCTAAAATGATGGTGCTTTAGAAGTAATAATATACAAATGTCCTCAAATAAATTATGAAAGATAATCATGTTTTCTGAAATATTAGAATTGTAGCAAATGAAGAGTTAATATTTATTGTGGAAAAGAAAGAGGTAACAAATAAGGTATCTTAATTAGAATTTTTGTGATAGAAAAACATTTTTCTTCTTAAGTAGGCATTCCCCAGAACTATGCAATGTCTTATGGCAAACTGAGAAATACCTGGCGTATAGTGGGTAGCCTGTAGGTTTTCTGCAGGGGTTACTACAGAGAATTGACAGAGGGTAGCTTGGCAAATGTTCAGAAACTCACATTAACTTAGTTAAGCTCCACATGGGACCTTATATTCAGTGGAATTCTTCTGACCTGCCTCTCTGCATGCCAAGCTAATCAGCAAATACCTAATGAGCCTGGTGTAAAGAAGCAGACCCTTTCTTAAGTTCATTTTTATACATTCTCGGAGAGGGAGGGAGAGAAAAGACTTCATGAGGACTGATGATGCTGCAAAGGCCACAATAATGATAATTAACTTGCTGAATTTAGAAGATTATGCTGTTAATTAGTTGCAAAATAAAGATAAGTAATAGAGTAGCAGATGGTATGATAACACCCAGGAGAAGGAAGGTTATTACTCTGATGAGGTTTTGTGGCAGATATGAAATATGGATCTGACTTTTTCATAAATTGTTTTTACAATAATACTGTTTCTGTGAACTCATGATGGAGTGATCTAGTGCCGCCAATTTAGGCAGATGTAATAGGGATTTATTTTCAAGAATAGAGGCATTCTTTTTGCAAGCACCTTTATTGCTTACTGTTAAATAGCAGTTAATATTTCAGATGTATTGCAAATGTATTTTATTTGTTTGCGTAATTGTTTATTTTCTACAGCCGCCCATCCCAACCATGGGTGGCTGTATCCCGAAGGTGCCAAGCCGTGGAAACGGGGGTGGGTGGGGGCAAAGGCGCTTTCGCGGTTTGGCGCCTTCAGGATACCGCTAGGTCAGTGAGTAGTGCTCTGCCCAGCTGGAGAGGGGGGTTGCCAGGCAGCTGCTCGTGAGCATGATCACTTCATGGTTGCTGTGTTGCACTTCTGCAAGAGCACAACACAGCCTTTTGCCCCTGAGGCTGTGCCCGGCTCTTCGGGAGCCCGCTCACAAGAGAGCAGCTGCCCGGCAACCCCAAAACAATAATACACACACACACACACACACACACACACCGATAATAAGGCCCAGGCCATATTTTGGGTGTCCAAAGAAAATAAAACCTTGTCTTATTTTGGGGGAAACATGGTATATATACGCATTACAGTAATCCAATCAAGGGGCCACAAGGCCATCAGTGACTTCGCAACACCTCCCAGTGCAGGAAAGTGTTCAGCGGGAGCACAACCCAGAGGTGGGTACAAAGACCCTCCTAGCCACAGCTGCTACCTGCTCTTTTAGTAGGAGCTATAAGTCCATTTTGAGTGTATAGCTGTGCACTTTAGCCTTACTAATTCTGTGTTTGATTTTGCTCTGCCAATATATTTGTATATCTCTAATGCAGGGTTAGTCAACCTTTTTATACCTACCGCCCATTTTTGTATCTCTGTTAGTAGTAAAATTTTCTAACCGCCCACCGGTTCCACAGAAATGGTGATTTATAAAGTAGGGAAGTCAATTACATTAAAAAAAGGAAAGTGCTTCAGTATCGGACAAAACCCCTACCGCCCACCATGAAAGCTGGAATGCCCACTAGTGAGCGGTAGGGACCAGGTTGACTACCACTGCTCTAGTGCAATATAGTGATGGAGACTTCTGTTAAATTTACTAAATTTAGTAAGACGTCTCAAGTAAGCCTGTTACGCTGTTATGATTATGGGTACGTGTATATTATCTTAAGGTTAAGATATCAATGGCAGAATGGTTGGTAGGAGGCAGTTTATGGGTTGTATGCAATGCTGAGTGAAAAGAATTCTGCTTACATGTGAGGGCTTTTTAATCAAAGTCTCTGATCTTAGAAAAGCCCATTTTGGGAATTCAGTGATATTATGAAATTCTCTGGAATGTAGCAGCAAGTCATAATAGAATTGCCTAAACTTGGATAAAAATGTAGGTACACATAACATTACATTTTTTTTAATTGCTGATTACGCCTTCTGTTGCAGGGCATCATTCATCATTGAGTAAATGGAGTGTGTATGGGTTTTGTCTCCCTCTCTTTAGAGATTAAAAGCTGCTTTGACCCAGCAGCATTCTCAGGTAACAAATGGAGACACTACTAAGGGACAAACAAGTGGACTAGTTCGAACTCAGTCAGAGGAAGCACGACCACAATCGCTACAACAGCCCGCCACATCTACTACTGAAACACCGGTAGGAAACCTAGCACCTGACGGAATTTACTAACATGAAAAATTTCTTAACAATTCTTTTATGCTTTATGTCGTAAACATATGGAGAGGAGACCAATTCATCTTGGTATAATTAGATAAAAGGAGAGGACAGAGTAGATGGTAACTAAATTACAAGCAAGTAAGATAGTTGAATATGTTTATTGTACTCATGGTGCAGAAATGAAGATGGACTTAGTGACTTAACTTAAATTTACCTGCTTTTCACTGCATTTATCACCATTGTAAGTGCAACATTGTTGCATTTATCATTGTTAAACACTTATTATTGTACCTCTGTTTGTCTTTTGACTGTATTGTTTGAATTATTAAAAGAGACTGTTTTAAATTTATTATTGTCTTGGGCGAAGGTGATAATGAATGAAAATTAATTCCACTGGGACTTTGTGTAGCTGTATTAGGTTGGAAAACAGTTTTATATATTAGACAATAATTGTCTTCTCACTTTGGGGTAGACGACTTTTAAATTTTCTGTGTCTTCATTACTTTCACAAATTGTCCAATATTTTAAGTGTTTTAGGCATGGCCATTCATAGGTTTCAGTTATTTTACATGACATTCCAATAACAGAGTCACTAATAACAATCCTGGAATCTTTACAAAATAAATGTTAAACTTTATAGTGGATATCAAAAAGCATGCAGACCTAACAAACTGTGATACTCTGGTATCTCTAGGCCTCCCCTGCTCAGCCTGCACCACAAACGCCAAACACAGGAGGCCGGCGAAGAAGAGCAGCAAATGAAGATCCCGATGAAAAAAGACGGAAATTCTTAGAGCGGAACAGAGCAGCTGCTTCGAGATGTAGACAAAAAAGAAAAGTTTGGGTCCAGTCTTTGGAGAAAAAAGCAGAAGACCTGAGCTCACTAAACGGTCAATTACAGGTATTTTGATTTTTTTGACTTGCAATTTTACATTTTCTTATTAATAAGTTTAGTCAATCAAAAATTGTAATTATTTTTGAACAATAAACATAAAATTGTAGAAACGGGCCACTCTGTTGCTTATCTGTCTTAGTGATCTGAACTAACAGTGATCTGAATAGATCTGTTCTGGTATATTAAGCGTAGTGAAATCTGCATCCAGCCTAATCTTTACATATTTTATTTCAGTACAACTTGAAATGGTAGCAATGGATACTAAACAAAAACCTCTGACTAATAAAAATTATATGTCCTGAATCTAATAAACACCCAGCCCTTGTTTGGAAATTACCTCAATTAGTGACTATTTGCAAATACGATGGTAACAAAAAAAATAATTTTCTGACCAATGTGCACATTGACAACCAAATTTTGTATGCCTGACAAAAATGCATGCCAGAGTGATAATGCTGGTGTAGGTGTACAAGAACTTTATTTGAATAAGACAGAAGCAACCAGTAATCGTCAAACCCCCCCTCCTCTCTCTCTCTCTCTCTCTTTGTGTCACATGTTCACTTAGTAACCATTTTGGTTAATGACCTGGTTGTTGGAACGGAACTCAGTTGATAAGAAAGGAGTGGATGTAAAGTAGCTGAGCATGATTTTACAGAAGACAACTATGAGCAACTGGTGTCCTGCTCAGTTTGAACAACCATTCCAACTTCCTTTTTTCCATCACAAAGGCAGGTAGAAGAGGAGAAGATGGGAAATGGCAGTTACAGTCTTTTTCTACACATTGTGATTGCTAGGCTCATGAAAGGTGATCCCATCTACTTTGTTCAGAAGATTATTATTCTAGTTCTCATTAATTGATAAACTAGACTGTAATAAGTTGACTTATACTTTCAGTATAGTTTTTTTTTTTGGTGGTGTTTTATACCGTGAGATTTTAACGTAATCATTTTTGTAAGGTCCAGAAGAAAATATTTCTTGAAATATAAACACTCAATATAATTTCTTGGAGTTGATTTCTTTGGGCATTATGAAAGTGATACTATCAGTTTTAGACTGAAAAATTTGTCAAACTAAACCAATCATTCATGTTGAGAACTTTCTGAATATTAATGCACAACAATAACAGTAGTATAATAGCAACAGTAACCATTGTTAAGAGCACACGTGTTCAAGCAACTTGTACAGGTAGTCCTCAACTTCCAACCACAATTGAGCCCCAAATTTCCATTGCTAAGCAAGGCAGTTAAGTGAGATTTGCCCCATTTTATGACCTTTCATGCCACAGTTAAGAGAATTGCTGCAGTTAAATTAGTAACACGGTTGTTGAATGAATCTGGTCGCAAAAAGGGATCACATAACCTTCGGACATCATAAAAGCAGGCCAATTATCAAATGTCCAAATTTTGATCACATAACCATGGGGATTCTGCAGCGGTTGTAAATGTGAAAAACGGTCATAAGTCACCTTTTTAAATGCTGTTGTAACTTCACTAAGCAAATGGTTGTAAGTTTAGCACTACCTGTATTCTTTAAAAAAAACCCAGCATGCTGAACTTACAGAGATGCTGGCAAGATAGTCTAAGTCCCAACTTTTTCGGTCTATAAGACGCACTTCCCCCCTCCCCAAAAGTAGGTGAAAATGTCTGTGCGTCTTATAGAGCAAATGTTGCTGAAACCCCATCCACCTGTCGGCCCCCACCCACCGGCCTCTGCCTCCCAACAATTTGCCTCCTTGCATCAAACAGCCTGGTCAGCTTCAGCACAGCCTGATTTAGCACGAACAACTGATTGGATCGACCTCCTGGAATACCGCTGATCAGCTGTTCTAAGCTGCGGAGATCACCGCTGCTGCCTATCTCCACCTCCGCGTGCCCCATTTTCAGCCTCTGCATGTTCCATTTTCGGCCCGTTCTAGGTGGCGGGGATAAGGCAGCAGCATTGACTTTGGTTTTGGAACACATTAAATTTATTTACATTATTCTTTTCTTTTTTTTTTCCTATATTGAAAAAGTTTTATTGGTTTTACATTTTTTCTGTAGGGTGGGGTAAGGGATACAAAGAAATTTTGAGAGCATTCACGTCAAAGTCGTCGGCCCTTGCGGGACCTCAAAATACATTGATAACAATTTTAAAAAAAACATTTTTCATAACACTACAAAGTGAAAGCAAGTACATATACCTAAATTCTCAGTTCTATGCTGTCAGACATTTACAAAAAATCCAAATACAGATATTATGCAAAATTAATCAGAAAAATCAAGGCAAAGTTATTTTTTCGATCTAAGTCTCTTGGCAATTGTATCTTCTTTTTCTCCTCCCTGGCCCCCAGTGGGCGGGGCCGTGGCCCCCTCCGTCCCCCCTGGATCTTCCCCCAGGATAGAGGAATGTTTTTTAAGAAAGGCTTCCGCCTCAACAACTGTTTTAATCCTCACTCTTCCTCCTTCCCAGAACACCAGCATCCCTTCGGGTGTCACCCACTTGAACCAAATCCCGTGATCAAACAATGTTTTAGACAAGAAGGAAAATTTCCTTCTTGCATCTCTAATCTTTCTTGGG